>JAWNMP010000164.1:0-289672 GCA_035043875.1 Drosophila paucipuncta
TTATTGGCCGAAGATACAATCATTTGAATTTGGAAACAGAAACTTAAAACGTCAATTTCTCAATTTCATTTCAAGAATACATATTTTCAACTTTTGTTTGAAGAATCAATGTATAGAAAAAGGGCTTCATAATGTTGAAAGAAATTCGGACTTTAGACAATTATTGGCGAAGATACAACCATTTGAATTTGGAAACACAAACTTAAAACGTCAATTTCTCGATTTTATTTTGAGAATACATATTATCAACGTTTGATGCAGAATCAATATATATAAAAAGGGCTTCATAATGTTGAAACAAATGCGGACTTTGAACAATAATTGGCGAAGAATTTGAAAACAGAAACTTTAAACGAAATTTTATAGATTTTTTTTCAAAAATACATATTTTAAACTTTTGAAGCAGAATCAAAATATATTAAAATGGATTCATAATGTTGGAAGAATTATTGGCGGAGATACAACCGTTTGAATTTGGAAACAGAAACTTAAAACGTCAATTTCTCAATTTCATTACAATGCATATTTTCAACTTTTGATGCAGAATCAATATATAGAAAAAGGGGCTCCATAATGTTGAAAGAAATTCGGACTTTGGACAATTATTTGCGAAGATACAACCATTTGGATTTGAAACACAAACTTAAAACGTAAATTCTCTCGATTTAAGTTCAAGAATACATATTATCAACTTTTGATGCCAAATCAATATATATATAAAAAGCTTCAAAATGTATAAAGAAATTCGGAATTTGGACAATTATTGGCGGAGATACAATCATTTGAATTTGGAAACAGAAACTTAAAACGTCAATTTCTCGATTTCATTTCAAGAATACATATTTTCAACTTTTGTTTGAAGAATCAATATAGAGAAAAAGGGCTTCATAATGTTGGAAAGAAACTCCGGATTTGGGACAATTATTGGCGAAGATTTAACCGTTTGAATTTGAAACAGAAACTTAAAACGTCAATTTATCGATTTCATTTCAAGAATACAAATTTTCAACTTTTGTTTGAAGAATCAATATATAGAAAAAGGGCTCATAATGTTGAATGAAACTCGGATTTAGGACAATTATTGGCGAAGATTTAACCGTTTGAATTTGGAAACAGAAACTTAAAACGTCAATTCCTCGATTTCATTTCAAGAATACATATTTTCAACTTTTGTTTGAAGAATCAATATATAGAAAAAAGGGCTTCATAATTATCTGGAAACACAAACTTTAAACGCCAATTTCTCGATATTATTTTGAAAAATACATATTATCAACTTTTGATGCAAAATCAATATATATATAAAGAGCTTCAATATGTAGAAAGAAATTCGGAATTTGGACAATTATTGGCGGAGAATACAACCATTTGAATTTGGAAACAGAAAGTTAAAACGTCAATTTCTCGATTTTATTTTGAGAATACATATTATCAACGTTTGATGCAAAATCAATATATATATAAAGAGCTTCAAAATGTAGAAAGAAATTCGTACTTTGGACAATTATTGGCGAAGATTTAACCGTTTGAATTTGGAAACACAAACTTAAAACGCCAATTTCTCGATATTATTTTGAAAATACATATTATCAACTTTTGATGCAAAATCAATATATATTTAAAAAGCTTCAAAATGTAGAAAGAAATTCGGAATTTGGACAATTATTGGCGGAGATACAATCATTTGAATTTGGAAACAGAAACTTAGAATGTCAATTTCTCGATTTCATTTCAAGAATACATATTTTCAACTTATGTTTGAAGAATCAATATATGTAAAAACGGCTCCATAATTATTGGCGAAGATACAATCATTTGAATTTGGAAACAGAAACTTAAAACGTCAATTTCTCGATTTCATTTCAAGAATACATATTTTCAACTTTTGTTTGAAGAATCAATATATAGAAAAAAGGGCTTCATAATTATTGGCGAAGATACAATCATTTGAATTTGGAAACAGAAACTTAAAACGTCAATTTCTCAATTTCATTTCAAGAATACATATTTTTAAACTTTTGTTTGAAGAATCAATATATAGAAAAAGGGCTTCATAATGTTGAAAGAAATTCGGACTTTGGACAATTATTGGCGAAGATACAACCATTTTGAATTTGGAAACACAAACTTAAAACGCCAATTTCTCGATATTATTTTGAAAATACATATTATCAACTTTTGATGCAAAATCAATATATATATAAAAAGCTTCAAAATGTAGAAAGAAATTCGGAATTTGGACAATTATTGGCGGAGATACAATCATTTGAATTTGGAAACAGAAACTTAGAATGTCAATTTCTCGATTTCATTTCAAGAATACATATTTTCAACTTATGTTTGAAGAATCAATATATGTAAAAAACGGCTTCATAATTATTGGCGAAGAAAACAATCATTTGAATTTCGAAACAGAAACTTAAAACGTCAATTTCTCGATTTCATTTCAAGAATACTTATTTTCAACTTTTGTTTGAAGAATCAATATATAGAAAAAGGGCTTCATAATTATTGGCGAAGATACAATCATTTGAATTTGGAAACAGAAACTTAAAATGTCAATTTCTCGATTTCATTTCAAGAATACATATTTTCAACTTTTTGTTTGAAGAATCAATATATAGAAAAAGGGCTTCATAATGCTGAAAGAAATTCGGACTTTGGACAATTATTGGCGAAGATACAACCATTTGAATTTGGAAACACGAACTTAAAACGCCAATTTCTCGATATTACGAGATTTGTTCAAAAAGCATCACGAATTTTGAATTTTTCGCGGGTCACGTATAATCGAATTTCGATTTTTTGTAGCGTTATGTTGGTACTCATGTCTCTCACTTATGCCGACAAGCTCGGCCATTTTAAATGTTCACTTAATTGTTGACAGCTGCTTTGCTTGCACGTGTTTTGGATCGTCTTCGATTTTTACCTATTCAAAAAAATGGATCAAAGAACCTGTATCAAATTTTGTGTGAAAAACGAAATTAAGTGCGCGGATGCATTCCGAATGTTGATTGTGGCATACGGAGAAGCTACCTTGGACCGAAGCAACGTTTATCGGTGGTACAAAATGTTCTCAGAAGGCCGAGAAGATGTGAACGACGAAGAGCGTGCCGGACGCCCGAGCACTTCAACAACAGGCGAAAAATTAATGGAGTGGAGAAAATGGTATTGGCCAATCGTCGAATCACCGTTAGAGAAGTTGCTGAGGAGCTAGACATATCGATTGGCTCATGCCATTCGATTTTTATCAATGATTTGGGCATAAGACGGGCCGCCGATAAATTCGTACCAAAATTGCTCAATTGCGACCAAAAACAGCATCGCATGAACATTGCTAATGAGATGTTGGACTCTGTCCGCGACGACCCAAATTTGCTCCAGAGGGTCATAACTGGTGACGAATTACGACGTGGAAACCAAAGCTCAATCATCTCAATGGAAGCTGCCGCACGAACCAAGACCGAAAAAAGCGCGCCAAGTTCGGTCGAATGCGAAAGTTTTGCTGACAGTTTTCTTCGATTGCAGGGGCGTGGTGCATCATGAGTTCTTGCCACAGGGTAGAACGGTCAATAAGGAATATTACCTGCAAGTTATGCGCAATTTGCGCGAAGCAATCCGCCAGAAACGCCCGGATTTGTGGAAGAACAAAAATTGGCTTTTGCACCACGATAACGCCCCTGCTCACACATCGTTGCTTGTGCGCGACTTTTTGGCCTAACACAACACACTAATGATGCCGCAGCCACCGTATTCCCGAGATCTGGCCCCCTGTGACTTTTTCTTGTTCCCTAAACTGAAGAGGCCCATGAAAGGACGACGTTACGCTACGCTTGACGAGATAAAGACGGGATCGAAGGAGGAGCTGAACAAGATAAAAAAAAAGATTTTTTGAAATGCTTCGAAGATTGGAAAAACCGTTGGCACAAGTGTATAAGATCTCATGGGCATTACTTTGAAGGGGACAAAATAGATATTCATGAATAAATAAATAATATCTGAAAAAACACAAAATTCGCGATACTTTTTGAACACACCTCGTATTTTGAAAATACATATTATCAACTTTTGATGCAAAATCAATATATATATAAAGAGCTTCAAAATGTAGAAAGAAATTCGGAATTTTGAAAATTATTGGCGGAGATACAACCATTTGAATTTGGCAACAGAAACTTAAAACGTAATTTTCGCCATATTATTTTGAAAATACATATTTGTAACCTCTGTTTGAAGAATCAATATATAGAAAAAGGGCTTCATAATGTTGAAAGAAATTCGGATTTAGGACAATTATTGGCGAAGATTTAACCGTTTGAATTTGGAAACACAAACTTAAAACGCCAATTTCTCGATATTATTTTGAAAATACATATTATCAACTTTTGATGCAAAAATCAATATATATATAAAGAGCTTCAATATGTAGAAAGAAATTTGGAACAATTATTGGCGGAGATACAACCATTTGAATTTGAAAATAGAAACTTACAACGAAATTTTCTAGATTTTTTTTCAGAAATACATATTTTCAACTTTTTGAAGCAGAATCAAAATATATGAAAATGGCTTCATAATGTTGAAAGAAATTCGGATTTTGGACAATCATTGGCGAAGATTTAACCGTTTGAATTTGGAAACAGAAACTTAAAACGTCAATTTCTCGATTTCATTTCAAGAATACATATTTTCAGCTTTTGTTTGAAGAATCAATATATAGAAAAAGGGCTTCATTATTTGGAAACACAAACTTTAAACGCCAATTTCTCGATATTATTTTGAAAATACATATTATCAACTTTTGATGCAAAATCAATATATATATAAAGAGCTTCAATATGTAGAATGAAATTCGGAATTTGGACAATTATTGGCGGAGATACAACCATTTGAATTTGGAAACAGAAAGTTAAAACGTCAATTTCTCGATATTATTTTGAGAATACATATTATCAACGTCTGATGCAAAATCAATATATATATAAAGAGCTTCAAAATGTAGAAAGAAATTCGTACCTTGGACAATTCTTGGCGAAGATTTAACCGTTTGAATTTGGAAACAGAAAATTAAAACGTAAATTTCTCGATTTAATTTCACGAATACATATTTTCAACTTTTGATGCAGAATGTTGAAAGAAATTCGGATTTTGGACAATTATTGGCGAAGATTTAACCGTTTGAGTTTGGAAACAGAAACTTAAAACGTACATTTCTGGATTTCATTTAAAAAATACGTATTTTCAACTTTTTAATTCAGAATCAATATATAGAAAAAGGGCTTCATAATGTTGAAAGAAATTCAGATTTTTTGACAATTATTGGCGAAGATACAACCATTTGAATATGGAAACACAAACTTAAAACGTCAATTTCTCAATTTTATTGCAACACATATTTTCAACTTTTAATGCAGAATCAATATATATAAAAGCGGCTTCATAATGTTGATAGCAATTCGGAATTTGGACAACTATTGGCGGAGATACAACCATTTGAATTTGGAAACAGAAACTTAAAACGTCAATTTCTCAATTTCATTGCAATACATATTTTTCAACTTTTGATGCAGAATGTTGAAAGAAATTCGGGTTTTGGACAATTATTGGCGAAGATTTTACCGTTTGAATTTGGAAACAGGAACTTAAAACGTACATTTCTGGATTTTATTTAAAAAATACGTATTTTCAACTTTTTAATTCAGAATCAATATATAAATATATAAAAGGGCTTCATAATATTGAAAGAAATTCAGATTTTTTGACAATTATTGGCGAAGATACAACTATTTGAATATGGAAACACAAACTTAAAACGTCAATTTCTCGATTTTTTTTGAAAATACATATTATCAACGTTTGATGCAAAATCAATATATATATAAAGAGCTATAAAATGTATAAAGAAATTCGTACTTTGGACAATTACTGGCGAAGATTTAACTGTTTGAATTTGGAAACAGAAAATTATAACGTAAATTTCTCGATTTCATTTCACGAATACATATTTTCAACTTTTGATGCAGAATCAATATATATAAAAAGGGCTTCATAATGTTGAAAGAAATACAACCATTTGAATTTGGAAACAGAAACTTAAAACGTCAATTTCTCGATTTTATTTTGAGAATACATATTATCAACATTTGATGCAGAATCAATATATATATAAAGGGCTTCATAATGTTGAATCAAATTCGGACTTTGAACAATAATTGGCGAAAAAATTTGAAAACAGCAACTTTAAACGAAACTTTCTAGATTTTTTTTCAAAAATACATATTTTCAACTTTTGAAGCAGAATCAAAATATATTAAAATGGATTCATAATGTTGGAAGAATTATTGGCGAAGATTTAACTGTTTGAATTTGGAAACAGAAACTTAAAACGTCAATTTCTCGATTTCATTTCAAGAATACATATTTTCAACTTTTGTTTTAAGAATCAATATATAGAAAAAGGTCTTCATAATGTTGAAAGAAATTCGGAATTTGGACAATTATTGGCGGATATGCAACCACTTGAATTCGGAAACAGAAACTTAAATCATCAATTTCTCAATTTAATTTCGAACATACGTATTTTTAACTTTTGAAGCAGAATCAAAATATATTAAAATGGCTTTATAACGTTGGAAGAATTATTGGCGAAGATCTAAGCATTTGAATTTGAAAACAGAAAGTTAAAACATCAATTTCTCAATTTCATTGCATAAATACATATTTTCAAATTTTGATGCACAATCAATATATATATTATTGATACTTCATAATGTTGAAAGCAATTCGGAATTTTGACATTTATTGCCGGAGATACACCCATTTGAATTTGGAAACAGAAACTTAAATCGTCAATTTCTCGAATTCATTTCGAACATACGTATAATCAACTTTTGATGCAGAATCAATACATATTAAAAAGGCTTCATAATGTTGAAAGAAATTCGGAATTTGGACAATTATTGGCGGACATACAACCGTTTGAATTTGGAAACAGAAATTTAAAACGTCAATTTCTCGATTTAATTTTAAGAATACATATTTTCAACTTTTTGTTTGAAGAATCAATATATAGAAAAATGGCTTCATAATTATTTGCGAAGATACAACCATTTGAATTTGGAAACACAAACTCTAAAACGCCAATTTCTCGATATTATTTTGAAAATACATATTATCAACTTTTGATGCAACATCAATATATATATAAAGAGCTTCATAATGTTGAAAGAAATTCGGAATTTGGACAATTATTGGCGGACATACAACCGTTTGAATTTGGAAACAGAAACTTAAAACGTCAATTTCTCGATTTAATTTTAAGAATACATATTTTCAACTTTTGTTTGAAGAATCAATATATAGAAAAATGGCTTCATAATTATTGGCGAAGATACAACCATTTGAATTTGGAAACAGAAAGTTAAAACGTCAATTTCTCGAATTTACTTCAAGAATACATATTTTCAACTTTTGATGCAGAATCAATATATATATAAAGGGCTTCAATGTGAAACAAATTCGGACTTTGAACAATAATTCGCGAAGAATTGAAAACAGAAACTTTAAACGAAATTTTCTAGTTTTTTTTCAAAATACATATTTTCAACTTTTGAAGCAGAATCAAAATATACTAAAATGGATTCATAATGTTGGAAGAATATTGGCGAAGATTTAACTGTTTGAATTTGAAACGAAACTTAAAACGTCAATTTCTCGATTTCATTTCAAGAATACATATTTTCAGCTTTTGTTTGAAAATCAATATCTATAAAAGGACTCATAATGTTGAAGAAATTCGGAATTTGGAAAATTATGGCGGACATACAACCGTTTGAATTTGGAAACAGAAACTTAAAACGTCAATTTCTCGAATTTACTTCTAGAATACATATTTTCAACTTTTGATGCAGAATCAATATATATAAAAGGGCTCCATAATGTTGAAAGAAATTCGGACTTTGGACAATTATTGGCGGACATACAACCGTTTGAATTTGGAAACAGAAACTTAAATCGTCAATTTCTCGAATTCATTTCGAACATACGTATAATCAACTTTTGATGCAGAATCAATACATATTAAAAAGGCTTCATAATGTTGAAAGAAATTCGGACTTTGGACAATTATTGGCGGACATACAACCGTTTGAATTTGAAAACAGAAACTTAAAACGTCAAGTTCTCGATTTAATTTTAAGAATACATATTTTCAACTTTGTTTGGGGAATCAATATATAGAAAAATGGCTTCATAATTATTGGCGAAGATACAACCATTTGAATTTGGAAACACAAACTTAAAACGTCAATTTCTCGATATTATACTTCAAGAATACATATTATCAACTTTTGATGCAGAATCAATATATATATAAAGAGCTTCAAAATGTTGAGAGAAATTCGAACTTTGGACAATTATTGGCGGAGATACAACCATTTGAATTTGGAAACAGAAACTTAAAACGTCAATTTCTCGAATTTCACTTCAAGAATACATATTTTAAACTTTTGATTGCAGAATCAATATATATAAAAAGGGCTTCATAATGTTGAAAGAAATTCAGAACTTCGGACAATTATTGGCGAAGATACAACCATTTGAATTTGGAAACAGAAACTTAAAACGTCAATTTCTCCATATTACTTTGAGAATACATATTTGCAACCTCTGTTGATGCAGAATCAATATATAGAAAAAGGGCTTCATAATGTTGAAGAGAAATTCGGACTTCGGACAATTATTGGCAAAGAAACAACCATTTGAATATGGAAACACAAACAAAACAAAATCAATATATATATAAAGAGCTTCAAAATGTAGAAAGAAATTCGGACTTTGGACAATTATTGGCGAAGATTTAACCGTTTGAATTTGGAAACAGAAACTTAAATCGTCAATATCTCGATTCATTACAAGAATACTTATTTTCAACTTTTGTTTGAAGAATCAATATATAGAAAAATGGCTTCATAATGTTGAAAGAAATTGGAATTTGGACAATTATTGGCGGAGATACAATCATTTGAATTTGGAAACAGAAACTTAAAACGTCAATTTCTCGATTTCATTTCAAGAATACATATTTTCAACTTTTGTTTGAAGAATCAATATATAGAAAAAGGGCTTCATAATGTTGAAAGAAATTCGGATTCGGACAATTATTGGCGAAGATACAACCATTTGAATTTGGAAGCAGAAACTTAAAACGTCATTTTGTCCATATTATTTTGAAAATACATATTTGCAACCTCTGTTTGAAGAATGAATATATAGAAAAAGGGCTTCGTAATGTTGAAAGAAATTCGGACTTCGGACAATTATTGGCAAAGAAACAACCATTTGAATATGGAAACACAAACTTAAAACGTCAATTTCTCGATATTGTTTTGAAAATAAATATTATCAACTTTTAATGCAAAATCAATATATATATAAAGAGCTTCAAAATGTAGAAAAATTCGGACTTTGGACAATTATTGGCGAAGATTTAACCGTTTGAATTTGGAAACAGAAAGTTAAAACGTAAATTTCTCGATTTCATTTCAAGAATACAAATTTTAAACTTTTGATGCAGAATCAATATATATAAAAGGGCTTCATAATGTTAAAAGAAATTCGGAATTTGGACAATTATTGGCGGAGATACAACCATTGGAATTTGGAAACAGAAACTTAAATCGTCAATATCTCGATTTCATTTCAAGAATACTTATTTTCAACTTTTGATGAAGAATCAATATATAGAAAAAGGGCTTCATAATGTTGAAAGAAATTGGGAATTGGACTATTATTGGCGGAGATACAATCATTTGAATTTGGAAACAGAAACTTAAAACGTCAATTTCTCGAATTTACTTCAAGAATACATATTTTCAACTTTTGATGCAGAATCAATATATATAAAAAGGGCTTCATAATGTTGAAAGAAATTCGAACTTTGGACAATTATTGGCGAAGATACAACCATTTGAATTTGGAAACAGAAACTTAAAACGTCAATTTCTCGAATTCACTTCAAGAATACATATTTTCAGCTTTTGATGCAGAATCAATATATATAAAAAGGGCTTCATAATGTTGAAAGAAATTCGGACTTTGAACAATAGTGGCGAAGAATTTGAAAACAGAAACTTTAAACAAAATTTTATAGATTTTTTTCAAAAATACATATTTTCAACTTTTGAAGCAGAATCAAAATATATTAAAATGGACTCATAATGTTGGAAGAATTATTGGCGAAGATTTAACTGTTTGAATTTGGCGACAGAAACTTAAAACGTCAATTTCTCGATTTCATTTCAAGAATACATATTTTCAACTTTTGTTTGAAGAATCAATATATAGAAAAAGGGCTTCTAATGTTGAAACAAATTCGGACTTTGGACAATTATTGGCGAAGATACAACTATTTGAATTTGGAAACAGAAACTTAAAACGTAAATTTCTCGAATTTCACTTCAAGAATACATATTTTCAACTTTTGATGCAGAATCAATATATAGAAAAAGGGCTTCATAATGTTGAAACAAATTCGGACTTTGGACAATTATTGGCGAAGATACACCCATTTGAATTCGGAAACAGAAACTTAAATCATCAATTTCTCAAATTCATTTCGAACATACGTATTTTCAATTTTTGAAGCAGAATCAATATATATTAAAATGGCTTCATAACGTTGGAAGAGTTATTGGCGAAGATTTAAGCAGTTTGAATTTGAAAACAGAAACTTAAAACATCAATTTCTCAATTTCATTGCATAAATACATATTTTCAACTTTTGATGCAGAATCAATATATATAAAAAGCGCTTCATAATGTTGAAAGCAATTCGGAGCTTTTGACCATTATTGGCGGAGATACAACCATTTGAATTTGGAAACAGAAACTTAAATCGTCAATTTCTCGAATTCATTTCAGACATACGTATAATCAACTTTTGATGCAGAATCAATATATATTAAAGAGCTTAATAATGTTGAAAGAAATTCGGACTTTGGACAATTATTGGCGGAGATACAACCGTTTGAATTTGGAAACAGAAACTTAAAACGTGAATTTCTCGAATTTACTTACAATGCATATTTTCAACTTTTTGATGCAGAATCAATATATAGAAAAAGGGCTCCATAAGGTTGAAAGAAATTCGTACTTTGGACAATTATTGGCGAAGATACAACCATTTGAATTTGGAAACAGAAACCTAAGACGTCAATTTCTCGAATTCACTTCGAGAATACGTATAATCAACTTTTGATGCAGCATCAATATATATTAAAAAGGCTTAATAAAGTTGAAAGAAATTCGGAATTTGGACAATTATTGGCGGAGATACAACCATTTGAATTTGGAAACATAAACTTAAAACGTTATTTTCTCCAGTATTTTGAAAACACATATTATCAAATTTTGATGCAAAATCAATATATATATAAAAGAGCTTCAAAATGTAGAAAGAAATTCGGAATTTGGACAATTATTGGCGGAGATACAACCATTTGAATTTGGAAACAGAAACTTAAAACGTCATTTTCTTCATATTATTTTGAAAATACATGTTATCAACTTTTGATGCAAAATCAATAAATATATAAAAAGCTTCAAATGTTGAAAGAAATTCGGAATTTGGACAATTATTGGCGGAGATACAACCATTTGAATTTGGAAACAGAAACTTAAAACGTCATTTTCTCCATATTATTTTTGAAAATACATATTTGTAACCTCTGTATGAAGAATCAATATATAGAAAAAGGGCTTCATAATGTTGAAAGAAATTCGGACTTCGGACAATTATTGGCAAAGAAACAACCATTTGAATATGGAAACACAAACTTAAAACGTCAATTTCTCGATATTATTTTGAAAATAAATATTATCAAATTTTGATAAATCAATAAATATATAAAAAGCTTCATAATGTTGAAAGAAATTCGGGATTTGGACAATTATTGGCGGAGATACAACCATTTGAATTTGGAAACAGAAACTTAAAACGTTAATTTCTCGATTTCATTTCAAGAATACTTATTTTCAAATTTTGTTTGAAGAATCAATATATAGAAAAAGGGCTTCATAATTATTGGCGAAGATACAACCATTTGAATTTGGAAACTCAAACTTAAAACGCCAATTTCTCGATATTATTTTGAGAATACATGTTATCAACTTTTGATGCAGAATCAATATATATATAAAGAGCTTCAATATGTAGAAAGAATTTCGGGATTTGGACAATTATTGGCGGAGATACAACCATTTGAATTTGGAAACAGAAACTTAAAACGTTAATTTCTCGATTTCATTTCAAGAATACATATTTTCAAATTTTGTTTGAAGAATCAATATATAGAAAACGGGCTCATAATGTTGAAAGAAATTCGGATTTGGGACAATTATTGGCGAAGATTTAACCGTTTGAATTTGGAAACAGAAACTTATAACGTAAATTTATCGATTTCATTTCAAGAATACATATTTTAAACTTCTGTTTGAAGAATCAATATATAGAAAAGAGGGCGTCATAATTATTGGCGAAGATACAACCATTTGAATTTGGAAACACAAACTTAAAACGCCAATTTCTCGATATTATTTTGAAATTACATATTATCAAATTTTGATGCAAAATCAATATATATAAAGAGCTTCAAAATGTAGAAAGAAATTCGGAATTTGGACAATTATTGGCGGAGATACAACCATTTGAATTTGGAAACAGAAACTTAGAACGTAATTTTCGCCATATTATTTTGAAAATACATATTTGTAACCTCTGTTTGAAGAATCAATATATAGAAAAAGGGCTTCATAATGTTGAAAGAAATTCGGACTTCGGACAATTATTGGCAAAGAAACAACCATTTGAATATGGAAACACAAACTAAAACGTCAATTTCTCGATTATATTTTGAAATAAATATTATCAAATTTTGATGCAAAATCAATAAATATATAAAAAGCTTCATAATGTTGAAAGAAATTCGGGATTTGGACAATTATTGGCGGAGATACAACCATTTGAATTTGGAAACAGAAACTTAAAACGTTAATTTCTCGATTTCATTTCAAGAATACTTATTTTCAAATTTTGTTTGCAGAATCAATATATAGAAAAAGGGCTTCAAAAGTATTGGCGAGAGATACAACCATTTGAATTTGGAAACTCAAACTTAAAACGCCAATTTCTCGATATAATTTTGAAAATACATGTTATCAACTTTTGATGCAAAATCAATATATATATAAAGAGCTTCAATATGTAGAAAGAAATTCGGAATTTGGACAATTATTGGCGGAGATACAACCATTTGAATTTGGAAACAGAAACTTAAAACGTCAATTTCTCGAATTTACTTCAAGAATACATATTTTTAACTTTTGATGCAGAATCAATATATATAAAAAGGGCTTCATAATGTTGAAAGAAATTCGAACTTCTGACAATTATTGGCGAAGATACAACCATTTGAATTTGGAAACAGAAACTTAAAACGTCAATTTCTCGAATTTACTTCAAGAATACATATTTTCAACTTTTGATGCAGAATCAATATATATATAAAGGGCTTCATAATGTTGAAAGAAATTCGAACTTTTGACAATTATTGGCGAAGATACAACCATTTGAATTTGGAAACAGAAACTTAAAACGTCAATTTCTCGAATTTACTTCAAGAATACATATTTTTAACTTTTGATGCAGAATCAATATATATAAAAAGGGCTTCATAATGTTGAAAGAAATTCGAACTTCTGACAATTATTGGCGAAGATACAACCATTTGAATTTGGAAACAGAAACTTAAAACGTCAATTTCTCGAATTTACTTCAAGAATACATATTTTCAACTTTTGATGCAGAATCAATATATATAAAAAGGGCTTCATAATGTTGAAAGAAATTCGAACTTTTGACAATTATTGGCGAAGATACAACCATTTGAATTTGGAAACAGAAACTTAAAACGTCAATTTCTCGAATTTACTTCAAGAATACATATTTTCAACTTTTGATGCAGAATCAATATATATAAAAAGGGCTTCATAATGTTGAAAGAAATTCGGACTTTGGACAATTATTGGCGAAGATACAACCATTTGAATTTGGAAACAGAAACTTAAAACGTCAATTTCTCGATTTCACTTCAAGAATACATATTTTCAACTTTTGATGCAGAATCAATATATATAAAAAGGGCTTCATAATGTTGAAACAAATTCGGACTTTGAACAATAATTGGCGAAGAATTTGAAAAACAGAAACTTTAAACAAAATTTTATAGATTTTTTTTCAAAAATACATATTTTCAACTTTGAAGCAGAATCAAAATATATTAAAATGGACTCATAATGTTGGAAGAATTATTGGCGAAGATTTAACTGTTTGAATTTGGCGACAGAAACTTAAAACGTCAATTTCTCGATTTCATTTCAAGAATACATATTTTCAACTTTTGTTTGAAGAATCAAAATATAGAAAACGGGCTCGTAATGTTGAAAGCAATTCGGATTTGGGACAATTATTGGCGAAGATTTAACCGTTTGAATTTGGAAACAGAAACTTAAACGTCAATTTATCGATTTCATTTCAAAAGAATACATATTTTCAACTTTTGTTTGAAGAATCAATATATAGAAAAGGGCTCATAATGTTGAATAGAAACTCGATTTAGACAATTATTGGCGAAGATTTACCGTTTGAATTTGGAAACAGAAACTTAAAACGTCAATTTCTCGATTTCATTTCAAGAATACATATTTTCAGCTTTTGTTTGAAGAATCAATATATAGAAAAAGGGCTTCATAATTATTTGGAAACACAAACTTTAAACGCCATTTCTCGATATTATTTTGAAAATACATATTATCAACTTTTGATGCAAAATCAATATATATATAAAGAGCTTCAATATGTAGAATGAAATTCGGAATTTGGACAATTATTGGCGGAGATACAATCCATTTGAATTTGGAAACAGAAAGTTAATACGTCAATTTCTCGATTTTATTTTGAGAATACATATTATAACGTTTGATGCAAAATCAATATATATAAAGAGCTTCAAAATGTAGAAAATTCGTACTTTGGACAATTATTGGCGAAGATTTAACCGTTTGAATTTGGAAACAGAAAATTAAAACGTAAATTTCTCGATTTCGTTTCAAGAATACATATTTTCAACTTTTGTTTGAAGAATCAATATATAGAAAAAGGGCTTCATAATTATTGGCGAAGATACAATCATTTGAATTTGGAAACAGAAACTTAAAACGTCAATTTCTCGATTTCATTTCAAGAATACATATCTTCAACTTTTGTTTGAAGAATCAATATATAGAAAAAGGTCTTCATAATTATTGGCGAAGATACAATCATTTGAATTTAGAAACAGAAACTTAAAACGTCAATTTCTCAATTTCATTTCAAAAATACATATTTTCAACTTTTGTTTGAAGAATCAATATATAGAAAAAGGGCTTCATAATGTTGAAAGAAATTCGACTTTTGGACAATTATTGGCGAAGATACAACCATTTGAATTTGGAAACACAAACTTAAAACGCCAATTTCTCGATATTATTTTGAAAATACATATTATTAACTTTGATGCAAAATCAATATATATAAAAAGCTTCAAATGTAGAAAGAAATTCGGAATTTGGACAATTATTGGCGGAGATACAACCATTTGAATTTGGAAACAGAAACTTAAAACGTCAATTTCTCGAATTTACTTCAAGAATACATATTTTCAACTTTTGATGCAGAATCAATATATATGAAAAGGGCTTCATAATGTTGAAAGAAATTCGAACTTTGGACAATTATTGGCGAAGATACAACCATTTGAATTTGGAAACAGAAACTTAAAACGTCAATTTCTCGAATTTACTTCTAGAATACATATTTTCAACTTTTGATGCAGAATCAAATATATATAAAGGGCTTCAAAATGTAGAAAGAAATTCGGAATTTGGACAATTATTGGCGAAGATACAACCATTTGAATTTGGAAACAGAAACTTAAAACGTATTTTCTCGATTTCATTTCAAGAATACATATTTTCAACTTTTGATGCAGAATCAAATATAGAAAACGGGCTCGTAATGTTGAAGAAATTCGGTTTGGGACAATTATTGGCGAAGATTAACCGTTTGAATTTGGAAACAGAAACTTAAAACGTCAATTTCTCGAATTTCACTTCAAGAATACATATTTTCAACTTTTGTATGCAGAATCAATATATATGAAAAGAGGCCTCATAATGTTGAAAGAAACTCGAGCTTCACAGGACAATTATTGGCGAAGATACGACCGTTTGAATTTGGAAATCAGAAACTTAAAACGTCAAATTTCTCGAATTTCACTTCAAGAATACATATTTTCAACTTTTGATTGCAGAATCAATATATATGAAAAAGGGCTTCATAATTATTTGGAACACAAACTTTAAACGCCAATTTCTCGATATTATTTTGAAAATACATATTATCAACTTGATGCAAAATCAATATATCATATAAAGAGCTTCAATATGTAGAAAGAGATTCGGAATTTGGACAAGTAGTGGCGGGAGATACAACCATTTGAATTTGGAAACAGAAACTTAAAACGTCAATTTCTCGATTTTATTTTGAGAATACATATTATCAACGTTTGATGCAAAATCAATATATATAAAGAGCTTCAAAATGTAGAAAGAAATTCGGACTTTGGACAATTATTGGCGGAGATTTAACCGTTTGAATTTGAAACAGAAAATTAAAACGTAAATTTCTCGATTTCGTTTCAAGAATACATATTTTCAACTTTTGTTTGAAGAATCAATATATAGAAAAAGGGCTTCATAATTATTGGCGAAGATACAATCATTTGAATTTGGAAACAGAAACTTAAAACGTCAATTTCTCGATTTCATTTCAAGAATACATATCTTCAACTTTTGTTTGAAGAATCAATATATAGAAAAAGGTCTTCATAATTATTGGCGAAGATACAACCATTTGAATTTAGAAACAGAAACTTAAAACGTCAATTTCTCGAATTTCATTTCAAGAATACATATTTTCAACTTTTGTTTGAAGAATCAATATATAGAAAAAGGGCTTCATAATGTTGAAAGAAATTCGGACTTTGGACAATTAGGCGAAGATACAACCATTTGAATTTGGAAACACAAACTAAAAACGCCAATTTCTCGATATTATTTTGAAAATACATATTATAAACTTTTGATGCAGAATCAATATATATATAAAAGCTTCAAAATGTAGAAAGAAATTCGGAATTTGGACAATTATTGGCGGAGATACAACCATTTGAATTTGGAAACAGAAACTTAAAACGTCAATTTCTCGAATTTACTTCAAGAATACATATTTTCAACTTTTGATGCAGAATCAATATATATAAAAAGGGCTTCATAATGTTGAAAGAAATTCGGACTTTTGACAATTATTGGCGAAGATACAACCATTTGAATTTGGAAACACGAACTTAAAACGCCAATTTCTCGATATTATTTTGAAAATACATATTATCAACTTTTGATGCAAAATCAATATATATATAAAGAGCTTAAAAATGTAGAAGAAATTCGGAATTTGGACAATTATTGGCGGAGATACAATCATTTGAATTTGGAAACAGAAACTTAAAACGTCAATTTCTCGAATTTACTTCAAGAATACATATTTTCAACTTTTGATGCAGAATCAAAATATAGAAAACGGGCTCATAATGTTGAAAGAAATTCGGACTTTGGACAATTATTGGCGAAGATACAACCGTTTGAATTTGGAAACAGAAACTTAAAACGTCAATTTATCGATTTCATTTCAAGAATACATATTTTCAACTTTTGTTTGAAGAATCAATATATAGAAAAAGGGCTCATAATGTTGAATGAAACTCGGATTTAGGATAATTATTGGCGAAGATTTAACCGTTTGAATTTGGAAACAGAAACTTAAAACGTCAATTTCTCGATTTCATTTCAAGAATACATATTTTCAACTTTTGTTTGAAGAATCAATATATAGAAAAAGGGCTTCATAATTATTTGGAACACAAACTTTAAACGCCAATTTCTCGATATTATTTTGAAAATACATATTATCAACTTTTGATGCAGAATCAATATATATATAAAGAGCTTCAATATGTAGAAAGAAATTCGGAATTTGGACAATTATTGGCGGAGATACAACCATTTTGAATTTGGAAACAGAAAGTTAAAACGTCAATTTCTCGATTTTATTTTGAGAATACATATTATCAACGTTTGATGCAAAATCAATATATATATAAAGAGCTTCAAAATGTAGAAAGAAATTCGTACTTTGGACAATTATTGGCGAAGATTTAACCGTTTGAATTTGGAAACAGAAAATTAAAACGTAAATTTCTCGATTTCGTTTCAAGAATACATATTTTCAACTTTTGTTTGAAGAATCAATATATAGAAAAAGGGCTTCATAATTATTGGCGAAGATACAATCATTTGAATTTGGAAACAGAAACTTAAAACGTCAATTTCTCGATTTCATTTCAAGAATACATATTTTCAACTTTTGTTTGAAGAATCAATATATAGAAAAAGGTCTTCATAATTATTGGCGAAGATACAACCATTTGAATTTAGAAACAGAAACTTAAAACGTCAATTTCTCGAATTTCATTTCAAGAATACATATTTTCAACTTTTGTTTGAAGAATCAATATATAGAAAAAGGGCTTCATAATGTTGAAAGAAATTCGGACTTTGGACAATTATTGGCGAAGATACAACCATTTGAATTTGGAAACAGAAACTTAAAACGTCAATTTCTCGAATTTACTTCAAGAATACATATTTTCAACTTTTGATGCAGAATCAATATATATATAAAAAGCTTCAAAACGTAGAAAGAAATTCGAACTTTGGACAATTATTGGCGAAGATACAACCATTTGAATTTGGAAACAGAAACTTAGAACGTCAATTTCTCGAATTTACTTCAAGAATACCATATTTTCAACTTTTGATTGCAGAATCAATATATAGAAAAAGGGCTTCATAATGTTGAAAGAAATTCGAACTTTTGACAATTATTGGCGAAGATACAACCATTTGAATTTGGAAACAGAACTTAAAACGCCAATTTCTCGAATTACTTTGAAAATACATATTATCAACTTTTGATGCAAAATCAATATATATATAAAGAGCTTCAAAATGTGAAAGAAATTCGAATTTGGACAATTATTGGCGAAGATACAATCATTTGAATTTGGAAACAGAAACTTAAAACGTCAATTTCTCGAATTGACTTCAAGACTACATATTTTCAGCTTTTGATGCAGAATCAAAATATATGAAAACGGGCTCATAATGTTGAAAGAAATTCGAACTTTTGACAATTATTGGCGAAGATACAACCGTTTGAATTTGGAAACAGAAACTTAAAACGTCAATTTATCGATTTCATTTCAAGAATACATATTTTCAACTTTTGTTTGAAGAATCAATATATAGAAAAAGGGCTCATAATGTTGAATGAAACTCGGATTTAGGACAATTATTGGCGAAGATTTAACCGTTTGAATTTGGAAACAGAAACTTAAAACGTCAATTTCTCGATTTCATTTCAAGAATACATATTTTCAACTTTTGTTTGAAGAATCAATATATAGAAAAAGGGCTTCATAATTATTTGAACACAAACTTTAAACGCCAATTTCTCGATATTATTTTGAAAATACATATTATCAACTTTTGATGCAAAATCAATATATATATAAAGAGCTTCAATGTGAAAGAAATTCGGAATTTGGACAATTATTGGCGGAGATACAACCATTTGAATTTGGAAACAGAAAGTTAAAACGTCAATTTCTCGATTTTATTTTGAGAATACATATTATCAACGTTTGATGCAAAATCAATATATATATAAAGAGCTTCAAAATGTAGAAAGAAATTCGTACTTTGGACAATTATTGGCGAAGATTTAACCGTTTGAATTTGGAAACAGAAAATTAAAACGTAAATTTCTCGATTTCGTTTCAAGAATACATATTTTCAACTTTTGTTTGAAGAATCAATATATAGAAAAAGGGCTTCATAATTATTGGCGAAGATACAATCATTTGAATTTGGAAACAGAAACTTAAAACGTCAATTTCTCGATTTCATTTCAAGAATACATATTTTCAACTTTTGTTTGAAGAATCAATATATAGAAAAAGGTCTTCATAATTATTGGCGAAGATACAACCATTTGAATTTGGAAACAGAAACTTAAAACGTCAATTTCTCGAATTTACTTCAAGAATACATATTTTCAACTTTTGATGCAGAATCAATATATATAAAAAGGGCTTCATAATGTTGAAAGAAATTCGAACTTTTGACAATTATTGGCGAAGATACAACCATTTGAATTTGGAAACAGAAACTTAAAACGTCAATTTCTCGAATTTACTTCTAGAATACATATTTTCAACTTTTGATGCAGAATCAATATATATATAAAAGGCTTCAAAATGTTGAAAGAAATTCGAACTTTGGACAATTATTGGCGAAGATACAACCATTTGAATTTGGAAACAGAAACTTAGAATGTCAATTTCTCGATTTCATTTCAAGAATACATATTTTCAACTTTTGATGCAGAATCAATATATAGAAAAAGGGCTTCATAATGTTGAAAGAAATTCGAACTTTGGACAATTATTGGCGAAGATACAACCATTTGAATTTGGAAACAGAAACTTAAAACGTCAATTTCTCGAATTACTTCGAGAATACATATTTTCAACTTTTGATGCAGAATCAATATATATATAAAGAGCTTCAAAATGTGAAAGAAATTCGGAATTTGGACAATTATTGGCGAAGATACAACCATTTGAATTTGGAAACAGAAACTTAAAACGTAAATTTCTCGAATTTACTTCTAGAATACATATTTTTAACTTTTGATGCAGAATTAATATATATAAAAAGGGCTTCATAATGTTGAAAGAAATTCGGACTTCGGACAATTATTGGCAAAGAAACAACCATTTGAATATGGAAACACAAACTTAAAACGTCAATTTCTCGATATTATTTGAAAATAATTATTATCAAGTTTTGATGCAAAATCAATATATATATAAAAGAGCTTCATAATGTAGAAAGAAATTCGGGATTTGGACAATTATTGGCGGAGATACAACCATTGGAATTTGGAAACAGAAACTTAAAACGTCAATTTCTCGATTTCATTTCAAGAATACATATTTTCAACTTTTGTTTGAAGAATCAATATATAGAAAACGGGCTCATAATGTTGAAAGAATTCGATTTAGGACAATTATTGGCGAAGATTTAACCGCTTGAATTTGGAAACACAAACTTAAACGCCAATTTCTCGATATTATTTTGAAGAATACATATTATCAACTTTTGGTGCAAAATCAATATATATATAAAGGGCTTCAATAGTAGAAAGAAATTCGGAATTTGACAATTATTGGCGGAGATACAACGATTTGAATTTGGAAACAGAAAGTTAAAACCTCAATTTCGATTTTATTTTGAGAATACGACATTATCAACGTCTGCTGCAAAATCAATATATATATATAAAGAGCTCAAAATGTAGAAAGAAATTCGTACTTTGGACAATTCTTGGCGAAGATTTAACCGTTTGAATTTCGAAATAGAAAATTAAAACGTAAATTTCTCGATTTCATTTCACGAATACATATTTTCAACTTTTGATGCAGAATCAATATATATAAAAAGGGCTTCATAATGTTGAAAGAAATTCGAACTTTTGACAATTATTGGCGAAGATACAACCGTTTGAATTTGGAAACAGAAACTTAAAACGTAAATTTCTCGAATTTACTTAAAGAATACATATTTTCAACTTTTGATGCAGAATCAATATTTATAAAAAGGGCTTCATAATATTGAAAGAAATTCGAACTTTTGACAATTATTGGCGAAGATACAACCGTTTGAATTTGGAAACAGAAACTTAAAACGTAAATTTCTCGAATTTACTTAAAGAATACGTATTTTCAACTTTTGATGCAGAATCAATATATATAAAAAGGGCTTCATAATGTTGAAAGAAATTCGAACTTTTCACAATTATTGGCGAAGATACAACCATTTGAATTTGGAAACAGAAACTTAAAACGTAAATTTCTCGAATTTACTTCAGACTACATATTTTCAACTTTTGATGCAGAATCAATATATATAAAACGGTCTTCATAATGTTGAAAGAAATTCGAACTTTGGACAAGTATTGGCGAAGATACAACCATTTGAATTTGGAAACAGAAACTTAAAACGTCAATTTCTGCATTTCATTGCGAATACATATTTTCAACTTTTGATGCAGAATGTTGAAAGAAATTTGGGTTTTGGACAATTATTGGCGAAGATTTAACCGTTTGAATTTGGAAACAGAAACTTAAAACATATTTCTGATTTTATTTCAAAAATACGTATTTTCAACTTTTAATTCAGAATCAATATATAGAAAAAAGGCTTCATAATGTTGAAAGAAATTAGATTTTTTGACAATTATTGGCGAAGATACAACCATTTGAATTTGGAAACAGAAACTTAAAACGTAAATTTCTCGAATTTACTTCAAGAATACATATTTTCAACTTTTGATGCAGAATCAATATATATATAAAGAGGCTTCATAATGTTGAAAGAAATTCGTACTTTTGACAATTATTGGCGAAGATACAACCGTTTGAATTTGGAAACAGAAACTTAAAACGTAAATTTCTCGAATTTACTTCAAGAATACATATTTTCAACTTTTGATGCAGAATCAATATATATAAAAAGGGCTTCATAATGTTGAAAGAAATTCGAACTTTGGACAATTATTGGCGAAGATACAACCATTTGAATTTGGAAACAGAAACTTAAAACGTCAATTTCTCGAATTTACTTCAAGAATACATATTTTCAACTTTTGATGCAGAATCAATATATATGAAAAGAGGCTTCATAATGTTGAAAGAAATTCAACTTGCAATTATTGGCAAGATACAACCATTTGAATTTGAAACAGAAACTTAAAACGTAAATTTCTCGAATTTACTTATAGAATACATATTTTCAACTTTTGATGCAGAATCAATATATATTAAAATGGATTCATAATGTTGGAAGAAATTTGACCATTATGGCGAAGATACAACCGTTTGAATTTGGAAACAGAAACTTAAAACGTCAATTTCTCGATTTCATTTCAAGAATACATATTTTCAACTTTTGATGCAAGAATCAATATGTATAAAAAGGTCTTCATAATGTTGAAAGAAATTCGGACTTTGGACATTATTGCCGAATATACAACCGCTTGAATTTGGAAACAGAAACTTGAAACGTCAATTTCTCAATTTAATTTCGAACATACGTATTTTTATCTTTTGATGCAGAATCAAAATATATATAAAATGGCTTCATAACGTTGGAAGAATTCGGACTTTGGCGAAGATACTAACCATTTGAATTTGAAAACAGAAACTTAAAACGTCAATTTCTCAATTTCATTTCATAAATACATATTTTCAACATTTGATGCAGAATCAATATATATAAAAACCGCTTCATAATGTTGAAAGCAATTCGGAATTTTGGACATTTATTGGCCGGAGATACACCCATTTGAATTTTCATTTCAGAACATACCTATAATCAACTTTTTGATGCAGTATCAATACATATTAAAAAGGCTTCATAATGTTGGAAGAAATTCGGACTTTGGACGATTATTGGCGAAGATACAACCGTTTGAATTTGGAAACAGAAACTTAAAACGTCAATTTCTCGATTTCATTTCAAGAATACATATTTTCAACTTTTGTTATGCAGAATCAATATATATAAAATGGGCTTCATAATGTTGAAGAAATTGGACTTTGGACAATTATTGGCGAAGATACAACCGTTTGAATTTGGAAACAGAAACTTAAAACGTCAATTTCTCGATTTTATTTCAAAAATACATATTATCAACTTTTGATGCAGAATCAATATATATATAAATGGGCTTCATAATGTTGGAAGAAATTCGGACTTTGGACAATTATTGGCGAAGATACAACCGTTTGAATTTGGAAACAGAAACTTAAAACGTAAATTTCTCGATTTCATTTCAAGAATACATATTTTCAACTTTTGATGCAGAATCAATATATATATAAAGGGCTTCATAATGTTGGAAGAAATTCGGACTTTGGACAATTATTGGCGAAGATACAACCGTTTGAATTTGGAAACAGAAACTTAAAACGTCAATTTTCTCGATTTTATTTCAAGAATACATATTTTCAACTTTTGATGCAGAATCAATATATATAAAAGGGCTTCATAATGTTGGAAGAATTTCGGACTTTGGACAATTATTGGCGAAGATACAACCGTTTGAATTTGAAACAGAAACTTAAAACGTCAATTTCTCGATTTTATTTCAAAAATACATATTTTCAACTTTTGATGCAGAATCAATATATACTAAAATGGGCTTCATAATGTTGGAAGAAATTCGACTTTGGACAATTATTGGCGAAGATACAACCGTTTGAATTTGGAAACAGAAACTTAAAACGTCAATTTCTCGATTTCATTTCAAGAATACATATTTTCAACTTTTGATGCAGAATCAATATCTATAAAAAGGGCTTCATAATGTTGGAAGAAATTCGGACTTTGGACAATTATTGGCGAAGATACAACCATTTGAATTTGGAAACAGAAACTTAAAACGTCAATTTCTCGATATTTATTTCAAAAATACATATTTTCAACTTTTGATGCAGAATCAATATATATATAAAGGGCTTCATAATGTTGGCAAGAAATTCGGACTTTGGACAATTATTGGCGAAGATACAACCGTTTGAATTTGGAAACAGAAACTTAAAACGTCAATTTCTCGATTTCATTTCAAGAATACATATTTTCAACTTTTGTATGCAGAATCAATATATATAAAAAGGGCTTCATAATGTTGGAAGAAATTCGGACTTTGGACAATTATTGGCGAAGATACAACCGTTTGAATTTGGAAACAGAAACTTAAAACGTCAATTTCTCGATATTCATTTCAAAAATACATATTTGCAACTTTTGATGCAGAATCAATATATATAAAAAGGGCTTCATAATGTTGGAAGAAATTCGGACTTCGGACAATTATTGGCAAAGATACAACCATTTGAATTTGGAAACAGAAACTTAAAACGTCAATTTCTCGATATTCATTTCGAAAATACATATTATCAACTTTTGATGCAGAATCAATATATATATAAAGGGCTTCATAATGTTGGAAGAAATTCGGACTTTGGACAATTATTGGCGAAGATACAACCGTTTGAATTTGGAAACAGAAACTTAAAACGTAAATTTCTCGATTTCATTTCAAGAATACAAATTTTCAACTTTTGATGCAGAATCAATATATATAAAATGGGCTTCATAATGTTGGAAGAAATTCGGACTTTGGACAATTATTGGCGAAGATACAACCGTTTGAATTTGGAAACAGAAACTTAAAACGTCAATTTCTCGATTTTATTTCAAGAATACATATTTTCAACATTTGATGCAGAATCAATATATATAAAAAGGGCTTCATAATGTTGGAAGAAATTCGGACTTTGGACAATTATTGGCGAAGATACAACCGTTTGAATTTGAAACAGAAACTTAAAACGTCAATTTCTCGATTTCATTTCAAAAATACATATTTTCAACTTTTGATGCAGAATCAATATATATTAAAATGGATTCATAATGTTGGAAGAAATTCGGACTTTGGACAATTATTGGAAGATACAACCGTTTGAATTTGGAAACAGAAACTTAAAACGTCAATTTCTCGATTTCATTTCAAGAATACATATTTTCAACTTTTGATGCAGAATCAATATATAGAAAAAGGGCTTCATAATGTTGAAAGAAATTCGGAATTTGGACAATTATTGGCGAAGATATGCAACCGTTTGAATTTGGAAACAGAAACTTAAAACGTCAATTTCTCAATTTCATTTCAAAAATACGTATTTTCAACTTTTGATGCAGAATCAATATATATAAAATGGCTTCATAATGTTGGAAGAAATTCTGACTTGGACAATTATTGGCGAAGATACAACCGTTTGAATTTGGAAACAGAAACTTAAAACGTCAATTTCTCGATTTCATTTCATAAATACATATTTTCAACTTTTGATGCAGAATCAATATATATAAAAAGGGCTTCATAATGTTGGAAGAAATTCGGACTTTGGACCATTATTGGCGAAGATACAACCGTTTGAATTTGGAAACAGAAACTTAAAACGTCAATTTCTCGAATTCATTTCAAAAATACGTATTTTCAACTTTTGATGCAGAATCAATATATATTAAAAAGGGCTTCATAATGTTGGAAGAAATTCGGACTTTGGACAATTATTGGCGAAGATACAACCGTTTGAATTTGGAAACAGAAACTTAAAACGTCAATTTCTCGATTTCATTTCAAGAATACATATTTTCAACTTTTGATAGCAGAATCAATATATATAAAATGGGCTTCATAATGTTGGAAGAAATTCTGACTTTGGACAATTATTGGCGAAGATACAACCGTTTGAATTTGGAAACAGAAACTTAAAACGTAAATTTCTCGATTTCATTTCATAATACATATTTTCAACTTTTGATGCAGAATCAATATCTATAAAAAGGGCTTCATAATGTTGGAAGAAATTCGGACTTTGGACAATTATTGGCGAAGATACAACCGTTTGAATTTGGAAACAGAAACTTAAAACGTCAATTTCTCGATATTTATTTCAAGAATACATATTTTCAACTTTTTGTTATGATAGAATCATATATATAGAAGAAATGTGGCTTTGGACAATTATTGGCGAAGATACAACCGTTTGAATTTGGAAACAGAAACTTAAAACGTCAATTTCTCGATATTCATTTCAAAAATACATATTTTCAACTTTTGATGCAGAATCAATATATATAAAAAGGGCTTCATAATGTTGGAAGAAATTCGGACTTTGGACAATTATTGGCGAAGATACAACCGTTTGAATTTGGAAACAGAAACTTAAAACGTCAATTTCTCGATTTCATTTCAAGAATACATAATTTTCAACTTTTGATGCAGAATCAATATATATAAACAGGGCTTCATAATGTTGGAAGAAATTCGGACTTTGGACAATTATTGGCGAAGATACAACCATTTGAATTTGGAAACAGAAACTTAAAACGTCAATTTCTCCATATTATTTCGAAAATACATATTTGCAACTTCTGATTGCAGAATCGAATATATATAAAAAGGGCTTCATAATGTTGGAAGAAATTCGGACTTCGGACAATTATTGGCAAAGATACAACCATTTGAATTTGGAAACAGAAACTTAAAACGTCAATTTCTCGATTTTATTTCAAAAATAAATATTTTCAACTTTTGATGCAGAATCAATATATATAAAAGGGCTTCATAATGTTGGAAGAAATTCGGACTTTGGACAATTATTGGCGAAGATACAACCGTTTGAATTTGGAAACAGAAACTTAAAACGTAAATTTCTCGATTTCATTTCAAGAATACAAATTTTCAACTTTTGATGCAGAATCAATATATATAAAAAGGGCTTCATAATGTTGGAAGAAATTCGGACTTTGGACAATTATTGGCGAAGATACAACCGTTTGAATTTGGAAACAGAAACTTAAAACGTCAATATCTCGATTTCATTTCAAGAATACGTATTTTCAACTTTTGTATGCAGAATCAATATATATAAAAAGGGCTTCATAATGTTGGAAGAAATTCGGAATTTGGACAATTATTGGCGAAGATACAACCGTTTGAATTTGGAAACAGAAACTTAAAACGTCAATTTCTCGATTTCATTTCAAGAATACATATTTTCAACTTTTGATTGCAGAATCAATATATATATAAAGAGCTTCAAAATGTTGAAAGAAATTCGGACTTTGGACAATTATTGGCGAAGATACAACCGTTTGAATTTGGAAACAGAAACTTAAAACGTCAATTTCTCGATTTCATTTCAAGAATACATATTTTCAACTTTTGATGCAGAATCAATATATATAAAAAGGGCTTCATAATGTTGGAAGAAATTCGGACTTTGAACAATAATTGGCGAATGAATTTGAAAACAGAAACTTTAAACGTAAATTTCATAGAATTTATTTCAAAATACATATTTTCAACTTTTGAAGCAGAATCAAAATATATTAAAATGGACTTCATAATGTTGGAAGAAATTTGACTTGGACATTAGGCGAAGATTTAACTGTTTGAATTTGGCGACAGAAACTTAAAACGTTAATTTCTCGATTTCATTTCAAGAATACATATTTTCAACTTTTGTTTGAAGGATCAATATATAGAAAAAGGACTTCAAATTCGGACTTTGGACAATTATTGGCGAAGATACAACCATTTGAATTTGGAAACAGAAACTTAAATCATCAATTTCTCGAATTCATTTCGAACATACGTATTTTCAACTTTTGATGCAGAATCAAAATATATTAAAATGGCTTCATAACGTTGGAAGAAATTGACCTTGGCGAATTATTGGCAAAGATACAACCGTTTGAATTTGAAAACAGAAACTTAAAACATCAATTTCTCGATTTCATTGCATAAATACATATTTTCAAATTTTGATGCAGAATCAATATATATAAACACCGCTTCATAATGCTGGAAGCAATTCGGACTTTGGACAATTATTGGCGAAGATACACCCATTTGAATTTGGAAACAGAAACTTAAATCGTCAATTTCTCGAATTCATTTCAGAACATACGTATAATCAACTTTTGATGCAGAATCAATATATATTAAAAGGGCTTCATAATGTTGGAAGAAATTCGGAATTTGGACAATTATTGGCGGAGATACAACCGTTTGAATTTGGAAACAGAAACTTAAAACGTCAATTTCTCAATTTCATTACAAGAATGCATATTTTCAACTTTTGATGCAGAATCAATATATAGAAAAAGGGCTCCATAATGTTGGAAGAAATTCGTACTTTGGACAATTATTGGCGAAGATACAACCGTTTGAATTTGGAAACAGAAACTTAAGTCGTCAATTTCTCGAATTCATTTCAGAACATACGTATATTCAACTTTTGATGCAGAATCAATATATATTAAAAGGGCTTCATAAAGTTGGAAGAAATTCGGAATTTGGACAATTATTGGCGGAGATACAACCGTTTGAATTTGGAAACATAAACTTAAAACGTCAATTTCTCGATATTTATTTCGAAAATACATATTATCAAATTTTGATGCAGAATCAATATATATAAAAGGGCTTCATAATGTTGGAAGAAATTCGGACTTTGGACAATTATTGGCGGAGATACAACCGTTTGAATTTGGAAACAGAAACTTAAAACGTCATTTTCTTCGATTTTATTTCGAAAATACATATTTGTCAACCTCTGTTTGCAGAATCAATATATATAAAAAGGGCTTCATAATGTTGGAAGAAATTCGGACTTCGGACAATTATTGGCAAAGATACAACCGTTTGAATATGGAAACACAAACTTAAAACGTCAATTTCTCGATATTCATTTCAAAAATACATATTTTCAACTTTTGATGCAAAATCAATATATATATAAAGGGCTTCATAATGTTGGAAGAAACTCGGACTTTGGACAATTATTGGCGGAGATACAACCATTTGAATTTGGAAACAGAAACTTAAAACGTCAATTTCTCGATTTCATTTCAAGAATACATATTTTCAACTTTTGTTTGAAGAATCAATATATAGAAAACGGGCTTCATAATGTTGGAAGAAATTCGGACTTTGGGACAATTATTGGCGAAGATTCAACCGTTTGAATTTGGAAACAGAAACTTAAAACGTCAATTTATCGATTTCATTTCAAAAATACATATTTTCAACTTTTGTTTGAAGAATCAATATATAGAAAAAGGGCTTCATAATTTGGAAGAATTCATTGGACAATATGGCAAGATACAACCATTTGAATTTGGAAACACAAACTTAAAACGCCAATTTCTCGATATTCATTTTGAAAATACATATTATCAAATTTTGATGCGAAATCAATATATATAAAAGAGCTTCAAAATGTTGGAAGAAATTCGGACTTTGGACAATTATTGGCGGAGATACAACCATTTGAATTTGGAAACAGAAACTTAAAACGTCAATTTCTCCATATTATTTTGAAAATACATATTTTCAACTTTTGATTGCAGAATCAATATATATAAAATGGGCTTCATAATGTTGGAAGAAATTCGGACTTTGGACAATTATTGGCGAAGATACAACCATTTGAATTTGGAAACACGAAACTTAAAACGTCAATTTCTCGATATTATTTCAAAAATACATATTATCAACTTTTGATGCAGAATCAATATATATAAAAAGGGCTTCATAATGTTGAAAGAAATTCGGAATTTGGACAATTATTGGCGAAGATACAACGATTTGAATTTGGAAACAGAAACTTAAAACGTGAATTTCTCGATTTTATTTTGAAAATACATATTTGTCAACCTTTGTATGCAGAATCAATATATAGAAAAAGGGCTTCATAATGTTGGAAGAAATTCGGACTTCGGACAATTATTGGCAAAGAAACAACCATTTGAATATGGAAACACAAACTTAAAACGTCAATTTCTCGATATTATTTTGAAAATAAATATTATCAAATTTTGATGCAAAATCAATATATATATAAAGAGCTTCATAATGTTGAAAGAAATTCGGGACTTTGGACAATTATTGGCGGAGATACAACCATTTGAATTTGGAAACAGAAACTTAAAACGTTAATTTCTCGATTTCATTTCAAGAATACATATTTTCAACTTTTGATGCAGAATCAATATATATAAAAAGGGCTTCATAATGTTGGAATGAAATTCGGACTTTAGGACAATTATTGGCGAAGATTCAACCGTTTGAATTTGGAAACAGAAACTTAAAACGTCAATTTCTCGATTTCATTTCAAGAATACATATTTTCAACTTTTGTTTGAAGAATCAATATATATAAAAAGGGCTTCATAATGTTGGAAGAAATTCGGACTTGACAATTATTGGCAAAGATACAACCATTTGAATTTGGAAACACAAACTTAAAACGTCAATTTCTCGATATTATTTTGAAAATACATATTATCAACTTTTGATGCAAAATCAATATATATATAAAGAGCTTCAATAATGTTGGAAGAAATTCGGACTTTGGACAATTATTGGCGGAGATACAACCGATTTGAATTTGGAAACAGAAACTTAAAACGTGAATTTCTCGATTTTATTTCAAGAATACATATTTTCAACGTTTGATGCAAAATCAATATATATATAAAGAGCTTCAAAATGTAGAAAGAAATTCGTACTTTGGACAATTATTGGCGAAGATTTAACCGTTTGAATTTGGAAACAGAAAATTAAAACGTAAATTTCTCGATTTCATTTCACGAATACATATTTTCAACTTTTGTTTGAAGAATCAATAATATAGAAAAATGGGCTTCTATAATTATTGGCGAAGATACAATCATTTGAATTTGGAAACAGAAACTTAAAACGTCAATTTCTCAATTTCATTTCAAGAATACATATTTTCAACTTTTGTTTGAAGAATCAATATATAGAAAAGGGCTTCATAATGTTGGAAGAAATTTGGACTTTGGACAATTATTGGCGAAGATACAACCATTTGAATTTGGAAACACAAACTTAAAACGTCAATTTCTCGATTTTATTTTGAGAATACATATTATCAACGTTTGATGCAGAATCAATATATATAAAAAGGGCTTCATAATGTTGAAACAAATGCGGACTTTGAACAATAATTGGCGAAGAATTTGAAAACAGAAACTTTAAACGAAATTTTATAGATTTTATTTCAAAAATACATATTTTCAACTTTTGAAGCAGAATCAAAATATATTAAAATGGATTCATAATGTTGGAAGAAATTATTGGCGGAGATACAACCGTTTGAATTTGGAAAGCAGAAACTTAAAACGTCAATTTCTCAATTTCATTACAATGCATATTTTCAACTTTTGATGCAGCATCAATATATAGAAAAAGGGCTCCATAATGTTGAAAGAAATTCGGACTTTGGACAATTATTGGCGAAGATACAACCATTTGAATTTGGAAACACAAACTTAAAACGTCAATTTCTCGATTTATTTTGAAAATAAATATTATCAAATTTTGATGCAAAATCAATAAATATATAAAGAGCTTCAAAATGTAGAAAGAAATTCGGAATTTGGACAATTATTGGCGGAGATACAATCATTTGAATTTGGAAACAGAAACTTAAAACGTCAATTTCTCGATTTAATTTCAAGAATACATATTTTGAACTTTTGTTTGAAGAATCAATATATAGAAAAAGGGCTTCATAATGTTGAAAGAAATTGGGAATTTGGACAATTATTGGCGAAGATACAATCATTTGAATTTGGAAACAGAAACTTAAAACGTCAATTTCTCGATTTTCATTTCAAGAATACATATTTTCAACTTTTGTTTGAAGAATCAATATATAGAAAAAGATCTTCATAATGTTGGAAGAAATTTTGACTTTGGACAATTATTGGCGAAGATACAACCATTTGAATTTGGAAACACAAACTTAAAACGTCAATTTCTCGATATTATTTTGAAAATAAATATTATCAAATTTTGATGCAAAATCAATATATATAAAAAGAGCTTCATAATGTTGGAAGAAATTCGGGACTTTGGACAATTATTGGCGGAGATACAACCATTTGAATTTGGAAACAGAAACTTAAAACGTTATTTTCTCGATTTCATTTCAAGAATACATATTTTCATCTTTTGTGTGAAGAATCAAATATATAGAAAACGGGCTTCATAATGTTGAAAGAAATTCGGACTTTGGGACAATTATTGGCGAAGATTTAACCGTTTGAATTTGGAAACAGAAACTTGAAACGTCAATTTATCGATTTCATTTCAAGAATACATATTTTCAACTTTTGTTTGACAGAATCAATATATAGAAAAAGGGCTTCATAATGTTGGAATGAAACTCGGATTTAGGACAATTATTGGCGAAGATTCAACCGTTTGAATTTGGAAACAGAAACTTAAAACGTCAATTTCTCGATTTCATTTCAAGAATACATATTTTCAACTGTTGTTTGAAGAATCAATATATAGAAAAAGGGCTTCATAATTATTTGGAAACACAAACTTTAAACGCCAATTTCTCGATATTATTTTGAAAATACATATTATCAACTTTTGATGCAAAATCAATATATATATAAAGAGCTTCATATATGTAGAAAGAAATTCGGAATTTGGACAATTATTGGCGGAGATACAACCATTTGAATTTGGAAACAGAAAGTTAAATCGTCAATTTCTCGATTTTATTTTGAGAATACATATTATCAACGTTTGATGCAAAATCAATATATATATAAAGAGCTTCAAAATGTAGGAAGAAATTCGTACTTTGGACAATTATTGGCGAAGATTTAACCGTTTGAATTTGGAAACAGAAACATTAAAACGTAAATTTCTCGATTTCATTTCACGAATACATATTTTCAACTTTTGATGCAGAATCAATATATGTAAAAAACGGCTTCTATAATTATTGGCGAAGATACAATCATTTGAATTTGGAAACAGAAACTTAAAACGTCAATTTCTCGATTTCATTTCAAGAATACATATTTTCAACTTTTGTTTGATGAATCAATATATAGAAAAAGGGCTTCATAATTATTGGCGAAGATACAATCATTTGAATTTGGAAACAGAAACTTAAAACGTCAATTTCTCAATTTCATTTCAAGAATACATATTTTCAACTTTTGTTTGAAGAATCAATATATAGAAAAAGGGCTTCATAATGTTGAAAGAAATTCGGACTTTGGACAATTATTGGCGAAGATACAACCATTTGAATTTGGAAACACAAACTTAAAACGCCAATTTCTCGATATTATTTTGAAAATACATATTATCAACTTTTGATGCAAAATCAATATATATATAAAAAGCTTCAAAATGTAGAAAGAAATTCGGAATTTGGACAATTATTGGCGGAGATACAATCATTTGAATTTGGAAACAGAAACTTAGAATGTCAATTTCTCGATTTCATTTCAAGAATACATATTTTAACTTTTTGTTTGAAGAATCAATATATAGAAAAAGGGCTTCATAATGTTGAAAGAAATTCGGACTTTGGACAATTATTGGCGAAGATACAACCATTTGAATTTGGAAACACGAACTTAAAACGCCAATTTCTCGATATTATTTTGAAAATACATATTATCAACTTTTGATGCAAAATCAATATATATATAAAGAGCTTCAAAATGTAGAAAGAAATTCGGAATTTGGACAATTATTGGCGGAGATACAACCATTTGAATTTGGCAACAGAAACTTAAAACGTCATTTTCTCCATATTATTTTGAAAATACATATTTGTAACCTATGTTTGAAGAATCGATATATAGAAAAAGGGCTTCATAATGTTGAAAGAAATTCGGACTTCGGACAATTATTGGCGAAGAAACAACCATTTGAATATGGAAACACAAACTTAATACGTCAATTTCTCGATATTATTTTGAAAATAATTATTATCAAGTTTTGATGCAAAATCAATATATATATAAAACGGCTTCATAATGTTGAAAGCAATTCGGAATTTGGACAACTATTGGCGGAGATACAACCATTTGAATTTGGAAACAGAAACTTTAAACGTCAATTTCTCAATTTCATTGCAATACATATTTTCAACTTTTGATGCAGAATGTTGAAAGAAATTCGGAGTTTTGGACAATTATTAGCGAAGATTTAACCGTTTGAATTTGGAAACAGGAACTTAAAACGTACATTTCTGGATTTTATTTTAAAAATACGTATTTTCAACTTTTAATTCAGAATCAATATATAGAAAAAGTGCTTCATAATGTTGAAAGAAATTCAGATTTTTTGACAATTATTGGCGAAGATACAACTATTTGAATATGGAAACACAAACTTAAAACGTCAATTTCTCGATTTTTTTTCGAAAATACATATTATCAACGTTTGATGCAAAATCAATATATATATAAAGAGCTTCAAAATGTTGGAAGAAATTCGTACTTTGGACAATTACTGGCGAACATTTAACCGTTTGAATTTGGAAACAGAAAATTAAAACGTAAATTTCTCGATTTCATTTCACGAATACATATTTTCAACTTTTGATGCAGAATCAATATATATAAAAGGGCTTCATAATGTTGAAAGAAATTCGGAATTTGGACAATTATTGGCGAAGATACAACCATTGGAATTTGGAAACAGAACTTAAATCGTCAATATCTCGACTTCATTTCAAGAATACATATTTTCAACTTTTGTTAGAAGAATCAATATATATGAAAAAGGGCTTCATAATGTTGAAAGAAGATCACATAGCCATTTGAATTTGAAACAGAAACTTAAAACGTCAATTTCTCGAATTTACTTCTAGAATACATATTTTCAACTTTTGATGCAGAATCAATATATATAAAAAGGGCTTCATAATGTTGAATCAAATTCGGACTTTGAACAATAATTGGCGAAGAATTTGAAAACAGAAACTTTAAACGAAACTTTCTAGATTTTTTTCAAAAACATATTTTCAACTTTTGAAGCAGAATCAAAATATATTAAAATGGATTCATAATGTTGGAAGAATTATTGGCGAAGATTTAACTGTTTGAATTTGGAAACAGAAACTTAAAACGTCAATTTCTCGATTTCATTTCAAGAATACATATTTTCAACTTTGTTTTAAGAATCAATATATAGAAAAGGTCTTCATAATGTTGCAAGAAATTCGGGATTTTTGACAATTATTGGCGGATATGCAACCACTTGAATTCGGAAACCGACTTAAATCATCAATTTCTCAATTTAATTTCAGACATACTATTTTAACTTTTGAAGCAGAATCAAAATATATTAAAATGGCTTTATAAGTTGGAAGAATTATTGGCGAAGATCTAAGCATTTGAATTTGAAAACAGAAAGTTAAAACATCAATTTCTCAATTTCATTGCATAAATACATATTTTCAAATTTTGATGCAGAATCAATATATATAAAAACCGCTTCATAATGTTGAAAGCAATTCGGAATTTTGACATTTATTGCCGGAATTCACCCATTTGAATTTTCATTTCGAACATACGTATAATCAACTTTTGATCAGAATCAATACATATTAAAGGCTTCATAATGTTGAAAGAAATTCGGAATTTGGACAATTATTGGCGGACATACAACCGTTTGAATTTGGAAACAGAAACTTAAAACGTCAATTTCTCGATTTAATTTTAAGAATACATATTTTCAACTTTTGTTTGAAGAATCAATATATAGAAAAATGGCTTCATAATTATTGGCGAAGATACAACCATTTGAATTTGGAAACAGAAACTTAAAACGCTCAATTTCTCGATATTATTTTGAAAATACATATTATCAACTTTTGATGCAACATCAACACATATATAAAGAGCTTCAATATGTTGAAATAAATTCGAATTTGGACAGTTATTGGCGGAGATACAACCATTTGAATTTGGAAACAGAAAGTTAAAACGTCAATTTCTCGATTTTATTTTGAGAATACATATAATCAACATTTGATGCAGAATCAATATATATAAAAAGAGCTTCATATTGTTGAAACAAATTCGGACTTTGAACAATAATTCGCGAAGAATTGAAAACAGAAACTTTAAACGAAATTTTCTATTTTTTTTTCAAAAATACATATTTTCAACTTTTGAGGCAGAATCAAAATATACTAAAATGGATTCATAATGTTGGAAGAATTATTGGCGAAGATTTAAAAGGGCTTCATAATTATTTGGAAACACAAACTTTAAACGCCAATTTCTCGATATTATTTTGAAAATACATATTATCAACTTTTGATGCAGAATCAATATATATATAAAAGCTTCAATATGTAGAAAGAAATTCGGAATTTGGACAATTATTGGCGGAGATACAACCATTTGAATTTGGAAACAGAAAGTTAAATCGTCAATTTCTCGATTTTATTTTGAGAATACATATTATCAACGTTTGATGCAAAATCAATATATATATAAAGAGCTTCAAAATGTGAAAGAAATTCGGACTTTGGACAATTATTGGCGAAGATTTAACCGTTTGAATTTGGAAACAGAAACTTAAAACGTAAATTTCTCGACTTCATTTCACGAATACATATTTTCAACTTTTTGATCCAGAATCAATATATGTAAAAACGGCTTCATAATTATTGGCGAAGATACAATCATTTGAATTTGGAAACAGAAACTTAAAACGTCAATTTCTCGATTTCATTTCAAGAATACACATTTTCAACTTTTGTTTGAAGAATCAATATATAGAAAAAGGGCTTCATAATTATTGGCGAAGATACAATCATTTGAATTTGGAAACAGAAACTTAAAACGTCAATTTCTCGAATTTCACTTCAAGAATACATATTTTCAACTTTTGATTGCAGAATCAATATATAGAAAAAGGGCTTCATAATGTTGAAAGAAATTCGAACTTTGGACAATTATTGGCGAAGATACAACCATTTGAATTTGGAAACAGAAACTTAAAACGTCAATTTCTCGAATTTACTTCAAGAATACATATTTTCAACTTTTGATGCAGAATCAATATATATATAAAGGGCTTCAAAATGTAGAAAGAAATTCGAACTTTGGACAATTATTGGCGAAGATACAACCATTTGAATTTGGAAACAGAAACTTAGAACGTCAATTTCTCGAATTTACTTCAAGAATACATATTTTAACTTTTGATTGCAGAATCAATATATATAAAAAGGGCTTCATAATGTTGAAAGAAATTCGGACTTTGGACAATTATTGGCGAAGATACAACCATTTGAATTTGGAAACACGAACTTAAAACGCCAATTTCTCGATATTATTTTGAAAATACATATTATCAAATTTTGATGCAAAATCAATATATATATAAAGAGCTTCAAAATGTAGAAAGAAATTCGGACTTTGGACAATTATTGGCGAAGATACAACCATTTGAATTTGGAAACAGAAACTTAAAACGTCAATTTCTCGAATTTACTTCTAGAATACATATTTTTAACTTTTGATGCAGAATCAATATATATAAAAAGGGCTTCATAATGTTGAAAGAAAATTCGGACTTCGGACAATTATTGGCGAAGAAACAACCATTTGAATATGGAAACACAAACTTAAAACGTCAATTTCTCGATATTATTTTGAAAATAATTATTATCAAGTTTTGATGCAAAATCAATATATATATAAAGAGCTTCAATATGTAGAAATAAATTCGGGATTTGGACAATTATTGGCGGAGATACAACCATTTGAATTTGGAAACAGAAACTTAAAACGTCAATTTCTCGATTTCATTTCAAGAATACATATTTTCAACTTTTGTTTGAAGAATTAACATATAGAAAACGGGCTCATAATGTTGAAAGAAATTCGGATTTAGGATAATTATTGGCGAAGATTTAACCGTTTGAATTTGGAAACAGAAACTTAAAACGCCAATTTCTCGATATTATACTTCAAGAATACATATTATCAACTTTTGATGCAGAATCAATATATATATAAAGAGCTTCAATATGTAGAAAGAAATTCGCAATTTGGACAATTATTGGCGAAGATACAACCATTTGAATTTGGAAACAGAAAGTTAAAACGTCAATTTCTCGATTTTACTTTTGAGAATACATATTATCAACGTCTGATGCAAAATCAATATATATGTAAAGAGCTTCAAAATGTAGAAAGAAATTCGTACTTTGGACAATTCTTGGCGAAGATTTAACCGTTTGAATTTGGAAACAGAAACTTAAAACGTAAATTTCTCGATTTCATTTCACGAATACATATTTTCAACTTTTGATGCAGAATCAATATATATAAAAAGGGCTTCATAATGTTGAAAGAAATTCGAACTTTTGACAATTATTGGCGAAGATACAACCGTTTGAATTTGGAAACAGAAAATTTGGAAACAGAAAACGAGAATTTTAAAACGTCAAACAGAAAATTAAAACGTAAATTTCTCGATTTCACTTCACGAATACATATTTTCAACTTTTGATGCAGAATCAATATATATAAAAAGGGCTTCATAATGTTGAAAGAAATTCGAACTTTTGACAATTATTGGCGAAGATACAACCATTTGAATTTGGAAACAGAAACTTAAAACGTCAATTTCTCGAATTTACTTATAGAATACATATTTTCAACTTTTGATGCAGAATCAATATAAATGGAAAGGGCTTCATAATGTTGAAAGAAATTTTGCTTTTGACAATTATTGGCGAAGATACAACCGTTTGAATTTGGAAACAGAAACTTAAAACGTAAATTTCTCGAATTTACTTAAAGAATACGTATTTTCAACTTTTGATGCAGAATCAATATATATAAAAAGGGCTTCATAATGTTGAAAGAAATTCGAACTTTTGACAATTATTGGCGAAGATACAACCATTTGAATTTGGAAACAGAAACTTAAAACGTCAATTTCTCGAATTTACTTATAGAATACATATTTTCAACTTTTGATGCAGAATCAATATATATAAAAAGGGCTTCATAATGTTGAAAGAAATTCGAACTTTGGACAATTATTGGCGAAGATACAACCATTTGAATTTGGAAACAGAAACTTAAAACGTCAATTTCTCAATTTCATTGCAGTACATATTTTCAACTTTTGATGCAGAATGTTGAAAGAAATTCGGAGTTTTGGACAATTATTGGCGAAGATTTAACCGTTTGAATTTGGAAACAGGAACTTAAAACGTACATTTCTGGATTTTATTTCAAAAATACGTATTTTCAACTTTTTAATTCAAAATCAATATATAGAAAAAATGCTTGATAATGTTGAAAGAAATTCAGATTTTTTGACAATTATAGGCGAAGATACAACTATTTGAATATGGAAACACAAACTTAAAACGTCAATTTCTCGATTTTTTTTTTTGAAAATACATATTATCAACGTTTGATGCAAAATCAATATATACATAAAGAGCTTCAAAATGTAGAAAGAAATTCGTACTTTGGACAATTACTGGCGAACATTTAACCGTTTGAATTTGGAAACAGAAACTTAAAACGTAAATTTCTCGAATTTCACTTCACGAATACATATTTTCAACTTTTGATGCAGAATCAATATATATAAAAAGGGCTTCATAATGTTGAAAGAAATTCGGACTTTTGGACAATTATTGGCGGAGATACCACCATTGGAATTTGGAAACAGAAACTTAAAACGTCAATATCTCGAATTTCACTTTAAGAATACATATTTTCAACTTTTGATAGCAGAATCAATATATATAAAAAGGGCTTCATAATGTTGAAAGAAATATACAACTACATTTGAATTTGGAAACAGAAACTTAAAACGTCAATTTCTCGATTTCATTTCAAGAATACATATTTTCAACTTTTGTTTTAAGAATCAATATATAGAAAAAGGTCTTCATAATGTTGAAAGAAATTCGGAATTTGACAATTATTGGCGGATATGCAACCACTGGAATTCGGAAACAGAAACTTAAATCATCAATTTCTCAATTTAATTTCGAACATGCGTATTTTTAACTTTTGAAGCAGAATCAAAATATATTAAAATGGCTTTATAACGTTGGAAGAATTATTGGCGAGAGATCTAAGCATTTGAATTTGAAAACAGAAAGTTAAAACATCAATTTCTCAATTTCATTGCATAAATACATATTTTCAACTTTTGATGCAGAATCAATATATATAAAACCGCTTCATAATGTTGAAAGCAATTCGGAATTTTGACATTTATTGCCGGAGATACACCCATTTGAATTTTCATTTCGAACATACGTATAATCAACTTTTGATGCAGAATCAATACATATTAAAAAGGCTTTATAATGTTGAAAGAAATTCGGACTTTGGACAATTATTGGCGGACATACAACCGTTTGAATTTGGAAACAGAAACTTAAAACGTCAATTTCTCGATTTAATTTTAAGATTACATATTTTCAACTTATGTTTGAAGAATCAATATATAGAAAAATGGCTTCATAATTATTGGCGAAGATACAACCATTTGAATTTGGAAACACAAACTTAAAACGCCAATTTCTCGATATTTACTTCTGAGAATACATATTATCAACTTTTGATGCAGCATCAATACATATATAAAGAGCTTCAATATGTTGAAAGAAATTCGGAACTTTGGACAATTATTGGCGAAGATACAACCATTTGAATTTGGAAACAGAAACTTAAAAGGTCAATTTCTCGAATTTACTTCTGAGAATACATATAATCAACTTTTGATGCAGAATCAATATATATTAAAAGGGCTTCATAATGTTGAAACAAATTCGGACTTTTGAACAATTATTGGCGAAGAGAATTTGAAAACAGAAACTTAAAACGTAAATTTCTCGAATTTACTTCAAGAATACATATTTTCAACTTTTGAGGCAGAATCAAAATATACTAAAATGGATTCATAATGTTGGAAGAATTATTGGCGAAGATTTAACTGTTTGAATTTGGAAACAGAAACTTACAACGTCAATTTCTCGATTTCATTTCAAAAATACATATTTTCAGCTTTTGTTTTAAGAATCAATATCTATAAAAAGGGCTTCATAATGTTGAAAGAAATTCGGATTTTGGACAATTATTGGCGAAGATTTAACCGTTTGAATTTGGAAACAGAAACTTAAAACGTCAATTTCTCGATTTAATTTCAAGAATACATATTTTCAACTTTTGTTTGAAGAATCAATATATAGAAAAAGAGGCTTCATAATGTTGAAAGAAATTCGGAATCTGGACAATTATTGGCGGATATGCAACCATTTGAATTTGGAAACAGAAACTTAAAACGTCAATTTCTCGCATATTACTTCTGAGAATACATATTTGCAACTCTTTGATGCAGAATCAATATATAGAAAAAGGGCTTCATAATGTTGAAAGAAATTCGGACTTCGGACAATTATTGGCGAGATACAACCATTTGAATTTGGAAACACAAACTTAAAACGTCATTTTTGTCCATATTATTTTGAAAATACATATTATCAACTTTTAATGCAAAAATCAATATATATATAAAGAGCTTCAAAATGTAGAAAGAAATTCGGACTTTGGACAATTATTGGCGAAGATTTAACCGTTTGAATTTGGAAACAGAAAGTTAAAACGTAAATTTCTCGATTTCATTTCAAGAATACAAATTTTAAACTTTTGATGCAGAATCCATATATATAAAAAGGGCTTCATAATGTTGAAAGAAATTCGAACTTTGGACAATTATTGGCGAAGATACAACCATTTGAATTTGGAAACAGAAACTTAAAACGTCAATTTCTCGAATTTACTTCAAGAATACATATTTTCAACTTTTGATGCAGAATCAATATATATAAAAAGGGCTTCATAATGTTGAAAGAAATATACAACCATTTGAATTTGGAAACAGAAACTTAAAACGTCAGTTTCTCGAATTTATTTTGAGAATACATATTATCAAAATTTGATGCAGAATCAATATATATAAAAATGTCTTCATAATGTTGAAACAAATGCGGACTTTGAACAATAATTGGCGAAGAATTTGAAAACAGAAACTTTAAACGAAATTTTCTAGATTTTTTTCAAAAATACATATTTTTAACTTTTGAAGCAGAATCAAAATATATTAAAATGGATTCATAATGTTGGAAGAATTATTGGCGAAGATTTAATTGTTTGAATTTGGAAACAGAAACTTAAAACGTCAATTTCTCGATTTCATTTTAAGAATACATATTTTCAACTTTTGTTTAAAGAATCAATATATAGAAAAAGGTCTTCATAATGTTGAAAGAAATTCGGAATTTGGACAATTATTGGCGGATATGCAACCATTTGATTTCGGAAACAGAAACTTAAATCATCAATTTCTCAAATTCATTTCGAACATACGTATTTTCAACTTTTGAAGCAGAATCAAAATATATTAAAATGGCTTCATAACGTTCGAAGAATTGTTGGCGAAGATTTAAGCATTTGAATTTGAAAACAGAAACTTAAAACATAAATTTCTCAATTTCATTGCATAAATACATATTTTCAAATTTTGATGCGGAATCAATATATATAAAACCGCTTCATAATGTTGAAAGCAATTCGGAATTTTGACCTTTATTAGCGGAGATACAACCATTTGAATTTGGAAACAGAAACTTAAATCGTCCATTTCTCGAATTCATTTCGAAAATACGTATAATCAACTTTTGATGCAGAATCAATATATATTAAAAAGGCTTAATAATGTTGAAAGAAATTCCGGAATTTTGAAATTAACTTTTGAAGCAGAATCAAAATATATTAAAATGGATTCATAATGTTGGAAGAATTATTGGCGAAGATTTAATTGTTTGAATTTGAAACTAGACACTTAAAACGTAAATTTCTCAATTTCATTATAATGCATATTTTCAACTTTTGATGCAGAATCAATATCTATAAAAAGGGCTCCATAATGTTGAAAAATTCGGATTTTGGACAATTATTGGCGAAGATTTAACCGTTTGAATTTGGAAACAGAAACTTAAAACGCCAATTTCTCGATATTATTTCAAGAATACATATTTTCAAATTTTGTTTGAAGAATCAATATATAGAAAAGGGCTTCGTAATTATTGGCGAAGATACAACCATTTGAATTTGGAAACAGAAACTTAAAACGTCAATTTCTCGAATTTACTTCAAGAATACATATTTTCAACTTTTGATGCAGAATCAATATATATATAAAGAGCTTCAATATGTAGAAAGAAATTCGGACTTCGGACAATTATTGGCAAAGAAACAACCATTTGAATATGGAAACACAAACTTAAAACGTCAATTTCTCGATATTATTTTGAAAATAAATATTATCAACTTTTGAGGCAAAATCAATATATATATAAAGAGCTTCATAATATTGAAAGAAATTCGGACTTTGGACAATTATTGGCGGAGATACAACCATTTGAATTTGGAAACAGAAACTTAAAACGTCAATTTCTCGATTTCATTTCAAGAATACATATTTTCAACTTTTGTTTGAAGAATCAATATATAGAAAAAGAGCTTCATAATATTGAAAGAAATTCGGTATTCGGACAATTATTGGCGGAGATACAACCATTTGAATTTGGAAACAGAAACTTAAAACGTAAATTTCTCGAGATTTACTTATAGAAATACATATTATCAACTTTTGATGCAGACATCAATATATATATAAAGAGCTTCATAATGTTGAAAGAAATTCGGACTTCGGACAATTATTGGCGAAGAAACAACCATTTGAATATGGAAACACAAACTTAAAACGTCAATTTCTCGATATTTACTTCGAAGAATACATATTTTCAACTTTTGATGCAGAATCAATATATATATAAAGAGATTCATAATATTGAAGAAATTCGAAATTTGGACAATTATTGGCGGAGATACAACCATTTTGAATTTGAAAACAGAAACTTAATACGTAAATTTCTCGATTTAATTTCGAAAATATATGTATTTAACTTTTGATGCAGAATCAATATATACAAAAAAGGCTTCATAATGTTAGAAGATATTCTGACTTTGAACATTTATTGGCGAAGATACAACCGTTTGAATTTGAAAACAGAAAGTTAAAAAAAAATTTTAGGATTTTTTTTCAAAAATACATATTTTCAACTTTTGAATCAGAATCAAAATATATTAAAATGGATTCATAATTCTGGAAGAATTATTGGCGAAGATTAAACTGTTTGAATTTGGAAACAGAAAGTTAAAACGTCAATTTCTCGATTTCATTTCAAGAATACAAATTTTAAACTTTTGATGCAGAATCAATATATATAAAAAGGGCTTCATAATGTTGAAAGAAATTCGAACTTTGGACAATTGATTGGCTGAAGATACAACCATTGGAATTTGGAAACAGAAACTTAAAACGTCAATTTCTCGAATTCACTTCAAGACATACGTATAATCAACTTTTGATGCAGAATCAATATATATTAAAAGGGCTTCATAATGTTGAAAGAAATTCGGAACTTTTGACAATTATTGGCGAGACATACAACCGTTTGAATTTGGAAACAGAAACTTAAAACGTAAATTTCTCGAATTTCACTTATAGAATGCATATTTTCAACTTTTGATGCAGAATCAATATATATAAAAAGGGCTCCGTAATGTTGAAAGAAATTCGGATTTTGGACAATTATTGGCGAAGATTTAGCCGTTTGAATTTGGAAACAGAAACTTAAAACGTCAATTTCTCGATTTCATTTCAAGAATACAAATTTTAAACTTTTGATGCAGAATGAATATATAGAAAAAGGACCATAATGTTGAAAGAAATTCGGACTTCGGACAATTATTGGCGAGAGATACAACCATTTGAATTTGAAACACAAACTTAAAACGTCATTTTGTCCATATTATTTTGAAAATACATATTATCAACTTTTAATGCAAAATCAATATATATATAAAGAGCTTCAAAATGTAGAAAGAAATTCGGACTTTGGACAATTATTGGCGAAGATTTAACCGTTTGAATTTGGAAACAGAAAGTTAAAACGTAAATTTCTCGATTTCATTTCAAGAATGCAAATTTTAAACTTTTGATGCAGAATCCATATATATAAAAGGGCTTCATAATGTTGAAAGAAATTCGGAATTTGGACAATTATTGGCGGAGATACAACCATTGGAATTTGGAAACAGAAACTTAAATCGTCAATATCTCGATTTCATTTCAAGAATACTTATTTTCAACTTCTGTTAGAAGAATCAATATATAGAAAAAGGGCTTCATAATGTTGAAAGAAATACAACCATTTGAATTTGGAAACAGAAACTTAAAACGTCAGTTTCTCGAATTTATTTTGAGAATACATATTATCAACATTTGATGCAGAATCAATATATATAAAAATGTCTTCATAATGTTGAAACAAATGCGGACTTTGAACAATAATTGGCGAAGAATTTGAAAACAGAAACTTTAAACGAAATTTTCTAGATTTTTTTCAAAAATACATATTTTTAACTTTTGATGCAGAATCAAAATATATTAAAATGGATTCATAATGTTGGAAGAATTATTGGCGAAGATTTAATTGTTTGAATTTGGAAACAGAAACTTAAAACGTCAATTTCTCGATTTCATTTTAAGAATACATATTTTCAACTTTTGTTTAAAGAATCAATATATAGAAAAAGGTCTTCATAATGTTGAAAGAAATTCGGAATTTGGACAATTATTGGCGGATATGCAACCATTTGATTTCGGAAACAGAAACTTAAATCATCAATTTCTCAAATTCATTTCAGAACATACGTATTTTCAACTTTTGAAGCAGAATCAAAATATATTAAAATGGCTTCACTAACGTTCGAAGAATTGTTGGCGAAGATTTAAGCATTTGAATTTGAAAACAGAAACTTAAAACATAAATTTCTCAATTTCATTGCATAAATACATATTTTCAAATTTTGATGCGGAATCAATATATATAAAACCGCTTCATAATGTTGAAAGCAATTCGGAATTTTGACCTTTATTAGCGGAGATACACCCATTTGAATTTGGGAACAGAAGCTTAAATCGTCCATTTCTCGAATTCATTTCGAAAATACGTATAATCAACTTTTGATGCAGAATCAATATATATTAAAAAGGCTTAATAATGTTGAAAGAAATTCGGAATTTTGAAATTAACTTTTGAAGCAGAATCAAAATATATTAAAATGGATTCATAATGTTGGAAGAATTATTGGCGAAGATTTAATTGTTTGAATTTGGAAACAGACACTTAAAACGTAAATTTCTCAATTTCATTATAATGCATATTTTCAACTTTTGATGCAGAACCAATATCTATAAAAGGGCTCCATAATGTTGAAAGAAATTCGGACTTTTGACAATTATTGGCGAAGATTTAACCGTTTGAATTTGGAAACAGAAACTTAAAACGCCAATTTCTCGAATTACTTCAAGACTACATATTTTCAGATTTTGATGCAGAATCAATATATATGAAAAAGGTCAAAATTAAAGAAGTCACTTCTGACAATTATTGGCGAAGATACAACCATTTGAATTTGGAAACAGAAACTTAAAACGTCAATTTCTCGAATTTACTTCAAGAATACATATTTTCAACTTTTGATGCAGAATCAATATATATATAAAGAGCTTCAATATGTAGAAAATTCGGACTTCGGACAATTATTGGCAAAGAAACAACCATTTGAATATGGAAACACAAACTTAAAACGTCAATTTCTCGATATTATTTTGAAAATAAATATTATCAACTTTTGAGGCAAAATCAATATATATAAAGAGCTTCATAATATTGAAAGAAATTCGGACTTTGGACAATTATTGGCGGAGATACAACCATTTGAATTTGGAAACAGAAACTTAAAACGTCAATTTCTCGATTTCATTTCAAGAATACATATTTTCAACTTTTGTTTGAAGAATCAATATATAGAAAAAGAGCTTCATAATATTGAAAGAAATTCGGTATTCGGACAATTATTGGCGGAGATACAACCATTTGAATTTGGAAACAGAAACTTAAAACGTAATTTTCTCAGATTATTTTGAAAGTACATATTATCAACTTTTGATGCAACATCAATAAATATATAAAGTTCATATGTTGAAAGAAATTCGGACTTCGGACAATTATTGGCAAAGAAACAACCATTTGAATTGGAAACACAAGCTTCAAACGTCAATTTCTCGATATTATTCTTGAAAATACATATTATCAACTTTTGATGCAGAATCAATATATATATAAAGAGATTCATAATATTGAAAGAAATTCGAAATTTGGACAATTATTGGCGAAGATACAACCATTTGAATTTGGAAACAGAAACTTAAAACGTAAATTTCTCGAATTTACTTCAAGAATACATATTTTCAACTTTTGATGCAGAATCAATATATATAAAAAGGGCTTCATAATGTTGAAAGAAATTCTGACTTTTGACACATTATTGGCGAAGATACAACCGTTTGAATTTGAAAACAGAAAGTTAAAAAAAATTTTAGGATTTTTTTCAAAAATACATATTTTCAACTTTTGAATCAGAATCAAAATATATTAAAATGGATTCATAATTCTGGAAGAATTATTGGCGAAAGATTAAACTGTTTGAATTTGGAAACAGAAAGTTAAAACGTCAATTTCTCGATTTCATTTCAAGAATACAAATTTTAAACTTTTGATGCAGAATCAATATATATAAAAAGGGCTTCATAATGTTGAAAGAAATTCGAACTTTTGACAATTATTGGCGAAGATACAACCATTTGAATTTGGAAACAGAAACTTAAATCGTCAATTTCTCGAATTCACTTTCGAAATACGTATTTTCAACTTTTGATGCAGAATCAATATATATAAAAGGGCTTCATAATGTTGAAAGAAATTCGGACTTTTGACAATTATTGGCAGAAATACAACCGTTTGAATTTGGAAACAGAAACTTAAAACGTAAATTTCTCGAATTTACTTATAGAATACATATTTTCAACTTTTGATGCAGAATCAATATCTATAAAAAGGGCTCCGTAATGTTGAAAGAAATTCGGACTTTGGACAATTATTGGCGAAGATTTAGCCGTTTGAATTTGGAAACAGAAACTTAAAACGTCAATTTCTCGATATAATTTCAAGAATACATATTTTCAACTTTTGTTTGAAGAATCAATATATAGAAAAAGGGCTTCGTAATTATTGGCGAAGATACAACCATTTGAATTTGGAAACAGAAACTTAAAACGTCAATTTCTCGAATTTACTTGAAGAATACATATTTTCAACTTTTGATGCAAAATCAATATATATATAAAGAGCTTCAAAATGTAGAAGAAATTCGGAATTTGGACAATTATTGGCGAAGATACAACCATTTGAATTTGGAAACAGAAACTTAAAACGTCAATTTCTCGATTTCAATTCAAAGAATACATATTTTCAGCTTTTGTTTGAAGAATCAATATATGGAAACAGGGGCTTCATAATGTTGAAAGAAATTCGGACAATTATTGGCGAAGATTAAACTGTTTGAATTTGGAAACAGAAACTTAAAACGTCAATTTCTCGATTTCATTTCAAGAATACATATTTTCAACTTTTGTTTTAAGAATCAATATCTATAAAAAGGGCTCCATAATGTTGAAAGAATTCGGATTTTGGACAATTATTGACGAAGATTTAACCGTTTGAATTCGGAAACATAAACTTAAAACGTCAATTTCTCGATTTAATTTCAAGAATACATATTTTCAACTTTTGTTTGAAGAATCAATATATAGAAAAAGGGCTTCATAATTATTGGCGAAGATACAACCATTTGAATTTGGAAACACAAACTTAAAACGCCAATTTCTCGATATTATTTGAAAATACATATTATCAACTTTTGATGCAAAATCAATAAATATATAAAGAGCTTCAAAAATGTAGAAAGAAATTCGGAAGTTGGACAATTATTGGCGGAGATACAACCATTTGAATTTGGAAACAGAAACTTAAAACGTCAATTTCTCGATTTCAATTCAAGAATACATATTTTCAACTTTTGTTTGAAGAATCAATATATGGAAACAGGGCTTCATAATGTTGAAAGAAATTCGGACAATTATTGACGAAGATTTAACCGTTTGAATTCGGAAACATAAACTTAAAACGTCAATTTCTCGAAATGACTTCAAGACTACATATTTTCAGCTTTTGATTGCAGAATCAATATATATAAAAAGGGCTTCATAATTATTGGCGGAGATACAACCATTTGAATTTGGAAACAGAAACTTAAAACGTCAATTTCTCGAATTTACTTCAAGAATACATATTTTCAACTTTTGATGCAGAATCAATATATATAAAAAGGGCTTCATAATGTTGAAAGAAATTCGAACTTCTGACAATTATTGGCGAAGATACAACCATTTGAATTTGGAAACAGAAACTTAAAACGTAAATTTCTCGAATATTACTTTGAAAATACATATTTGTAAACTTTTGATGCAGAATCAATATATAGAAAAAGGGCTTCATAATGTTGAAAGAAATTCGGACTTCGGACAATTATTGGCGAAGATACAACCATTTGAATATGGAAACACAAACTTAAAACGTCAATTTCTCGATATTATTTTGAAAATAAATATTATCAACTTTTAATGCAAAATCAATATATATATATAAAGAGCTTCAAAATATAGAAAGAAATTCGGACTTTTGGACAATTATTGGCGAAGATTTAACCGTTTGAATTTGGAAACAGAAAGTTAAAACGTAAATTTCTCGATTTCATTTCAAGAATACATATTTTAAACTTTTGATGCAGAATCAATATATACAAAAAGGGCTTCATAATGTTGAAAGAAATTCGGAATTTGGACAATTATTGGCGGAGATACAACCATTTGAATTTGGAAACAGAAACTTAAAACGTCAATATTCTCGAATTTCACTTCAAGAATACATATTTTCAACTTTTGATAGCAGAATCAATATATATAAAAAGGGCTTCATAATGTTGAAAGAAATACAACCATTTGAATTTGGAAACAGAAACTTAAAACGTCAATTTCTCGAATTTACTTCTGAGAATACATATTATCAACATTTGATGCAGAATCAATATATATAAAGGGCTTCATAATGTTGAAAGAAATGCGGACTTTGAACAATAATTGGCGAAGAATTTGAAAACGAAACTTTAAACAAAATTTTCTAGATTTTTTTCAAAAATACATATTTTCAACTTTTGAAGCAGAATCAAAATATATTAAAATGGATTCATAATGTTGGAAGAATTATTGGCGAAGATTTAACTGTTTGAATTTGGCGACAGAAACTTAAAACGTCAATTTCTCGATTTCATTTCAAGAATACATGTTTTCAACTTTTGTTTTAAGAATCAATATATAGAAGAAGGTCTGCATAATGTTGAAAGAAATTCGCAATTTGGACAATTATTGGCGGATATGCAACCATTTGAATTCGGAAACAGAAACTTAAATCATCAATTTCTCAAATTCATTTCGAACATACGTATTTTCAACTTTTGAAGCAGAATCAATATATATTAAAATGGCTTCATAACGTTCGAAGAATTATTGGCGAAGATTTAAGCATTTGAATTTGAAAACAGAAACTTAAAACATAAATTTCTCAATTTCATTGCATAAATACATATTTTCAAATTTTGATGCGGAATCAATATATATAAAAACCGCTTCATAATGTTGAAAGCAATTCGGAATGTTGACCTTTATTGGCGGAGATACACCCATTTGAATTTGGAAATTTCTCGAATTCATTTCGAGACATACGTATAATCAACTTTTGAAGCAAAATCAATATATATATAAAGAGCCTCAAAATGTACAAGAAATTCGGAATTTGGACAATTATTGGCGGAGATACAACCATTTGAATTTGGAAACAGAAACTTAAAACGTCAATTTCTCGATTTCAATTCAAGAATACATATTTTCAACTTTTGTTTGAAGAATCAATATATGGAAACAGGGCTTCATAATGTTGAAAGAAATTCGGACTTTGGACAATTATTGGCGAAGATACAACCATTTGAATTTGGAAACAGAAACTTAAAACGTCAATTTCTCGAATTTACTTCAAGAATACATATTTTCAACTTTTGATGCAGAATCAATATATATATAAAGAGCTTCAAAATGTAGAAAGAAATTCGGAATTTGGACAATTATTGCCGGAGATACAACCATTTGAATTTGGAAAAAAAAAACGTAAACGCCAATTTCTCGATTTCATTTCAAAATACATATTTTCAACTTTTGTGTGAAGAATCAATATAAAGAAAAAGGGCTTCATAATGTTGAAAGAAATTCAGATTTTTGACAATTATTGGCGAAGATACAACCATTTGAATATGGAAACAGAAACTTAAAACGTCAATTTCTCGATATTTACTTCGAAAATACATATTATCAACTTTTGATGCAGAATCAATATATATATAAAGGGCCTCATAATGTTGAAAGAAATTTGAACTTTGGACAATTATTGGCGAAGATACAACCATTTGAATTTGGAAACAGAAACTTAAAACGTAAATTTCTCGAATTTACTTCGAAGAATACATATTTTCAACTTTTGATGCAGAATCAATATATATAAAGAGGGCTTCATAATGTTGGAAGATATTCTGACTTTGAACAATTATTGGCGAAGATACAACCGTTTGAATTTGAAAACAGAAACTTAAAAATACATTTTTAAGATTTTTTTTTCAAAAATACATATTTTCAACTTTTGAAGCAGAATCATAAAATATTAAAAGGGCTACATAATGTTGGAAGAGTTGGAAGATTTAACCATTTGAATTTGGAAACAGAAACTTATAATATCAATTTCTCAATTTCATTTCAAAAATGCATATTTTAAACTTTTGATGTAGAATCAATGTATATAAAACGGGGCGTCATAGTGTCGGAAGAAATTCTGACTTTTGACACTTATTGGCGAAGATCCAACCGTTTGAATTTTGCAACAGAAACTTAAAACGTCAATTTCTCGATTTCATTCCAAGAATACATATTTTCAACTTTTGTTTAAAGAATCAATATATATAAAACGGGGCGTCATAGTGTTGGAAGAAATTCGGACTTTTGACACTTATTGGCGAAGATCCAACCGTTTGAGATTTTGCAACAGAAACTTAAATCATCAACTTCTCGATTTCATTCAGAATACATATTTTCAACTTTTGTTTGAAGAATCAATATATAGAAAAAGGGCTTCACTGTAGAAAATTCGGATTTAGGACAATTATTGGCGAAGATTTAACCGTTTGAATTTGGAAACAGAAACTTAAAACGTACATTTCTGGATTTTATTTCAAAAATACGTATTTTCAACTTTTGATGTAAATCAATATATATAAAAAGTGCGTCATAATGTTGAAGAAATTCGGACTTTTGACACTTATTGGCGAGAATCCAACCGTTTGAATTTGGAACACAAACTTAAACGCCAATTTCTCGATATTATTTAAAAAAAAATACATATTATCAACTTTTGATGCAAAATCAATATATATACATACAGCTTCAAAATGTAGAAAGAAATTCGGACTTTGGACAATTATTGGCGGAGATACAACCATTTGAATTTGGAAACAGAAACTTAAAACGTCAATTTCTCGATTTCATTTCAAGAATACATATTTTCAACTTTTGTTTGAAGAATCAATATATAGAAAAAGGGCTTCATAATGTTGAAAGAAATTCGGACTTTGGACAATTATTGGCGAAGATACAACCATTTGAATTTGGAAACAGAAACTTAAAACGTCATTTTCTCCGATTTATTTGAAAATACATATTTGTAACCTTTGTTTGAGGAATCAATATATAGAAAAAGGGCTTCATAATGTTGAAAGATATTCGGACTTCGGACAATTATTGGCAAAGAAACAACCATTTGAATATGAATATTTTGAAAATAAATGTATTCAACTTTTGATACAGAATCAATATATATAAAAAAGGCTTCATAATGTTGGAAGATATTCTGACTTTGAACAATTATTGGCGAAGATACAACCGTTTGAATTTGAAAACAGAAACTTAAAAATCAATTTTTAAGATTATTTTTCAAAAATACATATTTTCAACTTTTGATGCAGAATCATAAAATATTAAAAGGGGTTCATAATGTTGGAAGAATTATTGGCGAATTTAACCAGTTTGAATTTGAAAACAGAAACTTAAAAATCAATTTCTCAATTTCATTTCAAAAATGCATATTTTAAACTTTTGACGTAGAATCATATATATAAAGGGCTTCAAAATGTAGAAAAAATTCGGAATTTGGACAATTATTAGCGGAGATACAACCATTTGAATTTGGAAACAGAAAGTTAAAACGTCAATTTCTCGAATTTACTTTTGAGAATACATATTATCACCGTTTGATGCAGAATCAATATATATATAAAGGGCTTCATAATGTAGAAAGAAATTCATACTTTGGACAATTCTTGGCGAAGATACAACCGTTTGAATTTGGAAACAGAAACTTAAAGACGTAAATTTCTCGAATTTCACTTCAAGAACACATCTTTTCAACTTATGATGCAAGAATCAATATATAGAAAAAGGGCTTCATAATGTTGAAAGAAATTCGAACTTTGGACAATTATTGGCGAAGATACAACCGTTTGAATTTGGAAACAGAAACTTAAAACGTCAATTTCTCGAATTGACTTCAAGACTACATATTTTCAGCTTTTGATGCAGAATCAATATATATAAAAAGGGCTTCATAATGTTGAAAGAAATTCGAACTTTGGACAATTATTGGCGAAGATACACCGTTTGAATTTGGAAACAGAAACTTAAAACGTCAATTTCTCGAATTTACTTCAAGAATACATATTTTCAACTTTTGATGCAGAATCAATATATATAAAAAGGGCTTCATAATGTTGAAAGAAATTCGAACTTTTGACAATTATTGGCGAAGATACAACCATTTGAATTTGGAAACAGAAACTTAAAACGTCAATTTCTCGAATTTACTTCGAGAATACATATTTTTAACTTTTGATGCAGAATCAATATATATAAAAAGGGCTTCATAATGTTGAAAGAAATTCGAACTTCTGACAATTATTGGCGAAGATACAACCATTTGAATTGGAAACAGAAACTTAAAACGTCAATTTCTCGAATTTACTTCAAGAATACATATTTTCAACTTTTGATGCAGAATCAATATATATATAAAGGGCTTCATAATGTTGAAAGAAATTCGGAATTTGGACAATTATTGGCGAAGATACAACCATTTGAATTTGGAAACAGAAACTTAAAACGTAAATTTCTCGAATTTACTTCAAGAATACATATTTTCAACTTTTGATGCAGAATCAATATATATAAAAAAGGCTTCATAATGTTGAAAGAAATTTTAACTTTGACAATTATTGGCGAAGATACAACCGTTTGAATTTGAAAACAGAAACTTAAAAATAAATTTTTAAGATTTTTTTTTCAAAAATACATATTTTCAACTTTTGATGCAGAATCATAAAATATTAAAAGGGCTTCATAATGTTGAAAGAAATTGGAACTTGTGACAATTATTGGCGAAGATACAACCATTTGAATTTGGAAACAGAAACTTAAAACGTCAATTTCTCGAATTTACTTCAAGAATACATATTTTCAACTTTTGATGCAGAATCAATATATATAAAAAGGGCTTCATAATGTTGAAAGAAATTCGGACTTTTGACAATTATTGGCGAAGATACAACCGTTTGAATTTGGCAACAGAGACTTAAATCGTAAATTTCTCGATTTAATTTCAAAATATATGTATGCAACTTTTGATGCAAAACCAATATATATAAAAAGGGCTTCATAATGTTGGAAGAAATTCGGATTTTGGACAATTATTGTCGGAGATACAACCATTTCGAAACAGAAACTTAAAACGTCAATTTCTCGATTTCATTTCAAGAATACATATTTTCAACTTTTGTTTGAAGAATCAATATATAGAAAAAGGGCTTCATAATGTTGAAAGCAATTCGAAATTTGGCCAATTATTGGCGAAGATACAACCATTTGAATATGTAAACACAAACTTAAAAAGTCAATTTCTCGAGTTTATTTTGAAACTACGTATTTTAAACTTTTAATTCAGAATCAATATATATAAAAAGGGCTTCATAATGTTGAAAGAAATTCGGAATTTTACAATTATTGGCGGGGATACAACCATTTGAATTTGGAAACACAAACTTAAAAAGTCAATTTCTCAAGTTCAAGAATACATATTTTCAACTTATGTTTGAGAATCAATATATAGAAAAGGGCTTCATAATGTTGAAAGAATTCGGACTTTTGACACTTATTGGCGAAGATCCAACAGTTTGAATTTTGCAACAGAAACTTAAATCTCAATTTCTCGATTTCATTCCAAGAATACATATTTTAAACTTTTGTTTAAAGAATCAATATATAAAACGGGGCGTCATAGTGTTGGAAGAAATTCGGACTTTTGACACTTATTGGCGAAGGATCCAACCGTTTGTAGTTTTGAACAAAAACTTAAAACGTCAATTTCTCGATTTCATTCAAGAATACATATTTTCAACTTTGTTTGAAGGAATCAATATATAGAAAAAGGGCTTCATAATGTTGAAAGAAATTCGGACTTTTGACACTTATTGGCGAAGATACAACCGTTTGAATTTTGCAACAGAAACTTAAAACGTCAATTTCTCGATTTCATTCCAAGAATACATATTTTCAACTTTTGTTTAAAGAATCAATATAGATAAAACGGGCGTCATAGTGTTGGAAGAAATTCTGACTTTTGACACTTATTGGCGAAGATCCAACCGTTTGAATTTTGCAACAGAAACTTAAAACGCCAATTTCTCGACAATATTTTGAAAATACATATTATCAACTTTTGCTGCAAAATCAATATATATATAAAGAGCTTTAAAATGTAGAAAGAAATTCGGAATTTGGACAATTATTGGCGGAGATACAACCATTTGAATTTGGAAACAGAAACCTAAAACGTAAATTTCTCGATTTCATTTCAAGATCACATATTTTCAAATTTTGTTTGAAGAATCAATATATAGAAAAAGGGCTACATAATGTTGAAAGAAATTCGGAATTCGGACAATTATTGGCGGAGATACAACCATTTGAATTTGGAAACAGAAAATTAAACGTCATTTTCTCCATATTATTTTGAAAATACATATTTGTAACCTTTGTTTGAAGAATCAATATATAGAAAAAGGGCTTCATAATTTTGAAAGAAATTCGGACTTCGGACAATTATTGGCAAAGAAACAACCATTTGAATATGGAAACACAAACTTAAAACGTAAATTTCTCGATATTATTTTGAAAATAAATATTATCAACTTTTGATGCAAAATCAATATGTATATAAAGAGCTTCATAATGTTGAAAGAAATTCGGAATTTGGACAATTATTGGCGGAGATACAACCATTTGAATTTGAAAACACAAACTTAATACATAAATTTCTCGATTTAATTTCGAAAATATATGTATTCAACTTTCGATGCAGAATCAATATATATAAAAAGTGCGTCATAGTGTTGGAAGAAATTCGGATTTTTGACACTTATTGGCAAAGATCCAACCGTTTGAATTTGGCAACAGAAACTTAAATCGTAAATTTCTCGAATTCATTTCAAGAACACATCTTTTCAACGTTTGTTTGAAGAATCAATATATAGATTAAGGGCTTCATAATGCTGAAAGAAATTCGGATTTAGGACAATTATTGGCGAAGATTTAACCGTTTGAATTTGGAAACAGAAAACTAAAACGTCAATTTATCGATTTCATTTCAAGAATACATATTTTAAACTTTTGTTTGAAGAATCAATATATAGAAAAAGGTCTTCATAATGTTGAAAGAAATTCGGATTTATGACAATTATTGGCGAAGATTTAACCGTTTGAATTTGGAAACAGAAACTTAAAACGTCCATTTCTGGATTTAATTTAAAAAATACGTATTTTCAACTTTTAAATTCAGAATCAATATATATAAAAAGGGCTTCATAATGTTGAAAGAAATTCGGAGTTTGGACAATTATTGGCGGAGATACAACCATTGGAATTTGGAAACAGAAACTTAAAACGTCAATTTCTCGATTTCATTTCAATAACACATATTTTCAACTTTTGTTTGAAGAATCAATATATAGAAAAAGGTCTTCATAATGTTGAAAGAAATTCGGATTTAGGACAATTATTGTCGAAGATTTAACCGTTTGAATTTGGAAACAGAAACTTAAAACGTACATTTCTGGATTTTATTTAAAAAATACGTATTTTCAACTTTTTAATTCAGAATCAATATATACAAAAAGGCTTCATAATGTTGAAAGAAATTCGGATTTTTTGACAATTATTGGCGAAGATTTAACCGTTTGAATTTGGAAACAGAAACTTAAAACGTCAATTTCTCGATTTCATTTCAAGAATACATATTTTCAAATTTTATTTGAAGAATCAATATATAGAAAAAGGGCTTCATAATGTTGAAAGAAATTCGGACTTTGGACAATTATTGGCGAAGATACAACCATTTGAATTTGGAAACACAAACTTAAAACGCCAATTTCTCGATATTATTTTAAAAAATACATATTATCAAATTTTGATGCAAAATCAATACTCGTATATATATAAACAGCTTCAAAATGTAGAAAGAAATTCGGAATTTGGACAATGATTGGCGGAGATACAACCATTTGAATATGGAAACACAAACTTAAAACGTCAATTTCTCGATATTATTTTGAAAATACATATTATCAACTTTTGATTTAAAATCAATATATATATAAAGAGCTTCATAATGTTGGAAGATATTCTGACTTTGAACAATTGTTGGCGAAGATACAACCGTTTGAATTTAAAAACAGAAACTTAAAAATACATTTTTAAGATTTTTTTCAAAAATACATATTTTCAACTTTTGAAGCAGAATCATAAAATATTGAAAGGGCTTCATAATGTTGGAAGAATTATTGGCAGAGATTTAACCATTTGAATTTGGAAACAGAAACTTAAAATATCAATTTCTCAATTTCATTTCAAAAATGCATATTTCAAACTTTTGATGTAGAATCAATATATATAAAAAGTGCGTCATAGTGTTGGAAGAAATTCGGACTTTTGACACTTATTGGCGAAGATCCAACCGTTTGAATTTGGCAACAGAAACTTAAATCGTCAATTTCTCGATTTCATTTCAATAACACATATTTTCAACTTTTGTTTGAAGAATCAATATATAGAAAAAGGGCTTCATAATGTTGAAAGAAATTCGGAATTTGAACAATTATTGGCGAAGATACAACCGTTTGAATTTGAAAACAGAAACTTAAAAATAAATTTTTAACATTTTTTATTCAAAAATACATATTTTCAACTTTTGAAGCAGAATCATAAAATATTAAAAGGGGTTCATAATGTTCATATTTGGAAACAGAAAATTAAAACGTCAATTTATCGATTTCATTTCAAGAATACATATTTTCAACTTTTGTTTGAAGAATCAATATGTAGAAAAAGGTCTTCATAATGTTAAAAGAAATTCGGATTTAGGACAATTATTGGCGAAGATTTAACCGTTTGAATTTGGAAACAGAAAATTAAAGCGTCAATTTATCAATTTCATTTCAAGAATACATATTTTCAACTTTTGTTTGAAGAATCAATATATAGAAAAAGGTCTTCATAATGTTGAAAGAAATTCGGATTTATGACAATTATTGGCGAAGATTTAACCGTTTGAATTTGGAAACAGAAACCTAAAACGTCCATTTCTGGATTTAATTTAAAAAATACGTATTTTCAACTTTAAATTCAGAATCAATATATATAAAAAGGGCTTCATAATGTTGAAAGAAATTCGGAGTTTGGACAATTATTAGCGGAGATCCAACCGTTTGAATTTTGCAACAGAAACTTAAATCGTAAATTTCTCGATTTCATTTCAAGAACACATCTTTTCACCTTTTGTTTGAAGAATCAATATATAGAAAAAGGGCTTCATAATGTTGAAAGAAATTCGGATTTAGGACAATTATTGGCGAAGATTTAACCGTTTGAATTTGGAAACAGAAAATTAAAGCGTCAATTTCTCAATTTCATTTCAAGAATACATATTTTCAACTCTTGTTTGAAGAATCAATATATTGAAAAAGGTCTTCATAATGTTGAAAGAAATTCGGATTTATGACAACTATTGGCGAAGATTTAACAGTTTGAATTTGGAAACAGAAACTTAAAACGTCCATTTCTGGATTTAATTTAAAAAATACGTATTTTCAACTTTTAAATTCAGAATCAATATATTAAAAGGGCTTCATAATGTTGAAAGAAATTCGGAGTTTGGACAATTATTGGCGGAGATACAACCATTGGAATTTGGAAACAGAAACTTAAAACGTCAATTTCTCGATTTCATTTCAATAACACATATTTTCAACTTTTGTCTGAAGAATCAATATAAAGAAAAAGGGCTTCATAATGTTGAAAGAAATTCGGAGTTTGGACAATTATTGGCGGAGATACAACCATTGGAATTTGGAAACAGAAACTTAAAACGTCAATTTCTCGATATTATTTTGAAAATACATATTATCAACTTTTGATGCAAAATCAATATATATATAAAGAGCTTCAAAATGTTGGAAGATATTCTGACTTTGAACAATTATTGGCGAAGATACAACCGTTTGAATTTGAAAACAGAAACTTAAAAATAAATTTTTAAGATTTTTTTCAAAAATACATATTTTCAACTTTTGAAGCAGAATCATAAAATATTAAAAGGGCTTCATAATGTTGGAAGAATTATTTGGCTGGAAGATTTAACCATTTGAATTTGGAAACAGAAACTTAAAATATCAATTTCTCAATTTCATTTCAAAAATGCATATTTTAAACTTTTGATGTAGAATCAATATATATAAAACGGGGCGTCATAGTGTTGAAGGAAATTCGGACTTTTGACACTTATTGGCGAAGATACAACCATTTGAATTTGAAAACAGGAACTTAAAAATACATTTTTAAGATTTCATTTCAAAAATACATATTTTCAACTTTTGAAGCAGAATCATAAAATATTAAAAGGGCTTCATAATGTTGAAAGAAATTCGAACTTTGGACAATTATTGGCGAAGAGACACATTTGAATTTGAAACAGAAACTTAAAACGTAAATTTCTCGAATTTACTTCAAGAATACATATTTTCAACTTTTGATGCAGAATCAATATATATGAAAAGGGCTTCATAATGTTGAAAGAAATTCGAACTTTTGACAATTATTGGCGAAGATACAACCCTTTGAATTTGGAACAGAAACTTAAAACGTCAATTTCTCGAATTTACTTCAAGAATACATATTTTCAACTTTTGATGCAGAATCAATATATATAAAAAGGGCTTCATAATGTTGAAAGAAATTCGAACTTTTGACAATTATTGGCGAAGATACAACCATTTGAATTTGGAAACACAAACTTAAAACGCCAATTTCTCGATAGTATTTAAAACAAATACATATTATCAACTTTTGATGCAAAATCAATATATATATATATAAACAGCTTCAAAATGTAGAAAGAAATTCGGAATTTGGACAATTATTGGCGGAGATACAACCATTTGAATTTGGAAACAGAAACTTAAAACGTCAATTTCTCGATTTCATTTCAAGAATACATATTTTCAACTTTTGTTTGAAGAATCAATATATTAAAATAGGGCTTCATAATGTTGAAAGAAATTCGGACTTTTGACACTTATTGGCGAAGATCACAACCGTTTGAATTTTGTAACAGAAACTTAAAACGTCAATTTCTCGATTTCATTTTAAGAATACATATTTTCAACTTTTGAGTTGAGGAATCAATATATAGAAAAAGGGCTTCATAATGTTGAAAGAAATTCGGATTTAGGATAATTATTGGCGAAGATTTAACCGTTTGAATTTGGAAACAGAAACTTAAAACGTCAATTTATCGATTTCATTTTAAGAATACATATTTTCAACTTTTGGTTGAGGAATCAATATATAGAAAAAGGTCTTCATAATGTTAAAAGTAATTCGGATTTAGACAATTATTGGCGAAGATTTAACGTTTGAATTTGGAAACAGAAACTTCAAACGTACATTTCTGGATTTTATTTCAAAAATACGTATTTTCAACTTTTAATTCAGAATCAATATATATAAAAAGGGCTTCATAATTGTTGGAAAATAGTTATTAGATCCAAGCGCACAGTTTTACAGAGTATACAAACAAGATAACGATATGCAGGAATCACACTTTATTAGTCTAATGACGCGACGCATTCGGCAGTCAAAAACGGAGTGGGTACAGAACTATTGAGAGATTAATGTTTCAGTACATGCGAACGAACGGACAATGCAAAACTTAGGATAAGCTAAACGAGGGTTGCCAGATTGTTACATTGCAATCATTTGAGTTACATTTGCAACACGCCCTCTCAAAGTAACAATTCTGTTAACCTTAAATACTAGTGATGCCCAATGAAGAGATGCAACCATGATGCTTGGCACTGCTAAGACCCTTCGTAAGTACATCTGCTGGCATTTGCTCCGTCTGCATGTAGCCAACCTGGATGTCGCCACTCTGGTGCTTCTGCTGGATGAAATGGTGGCGCACATCGATGTGTTTTGTGCGTGGATGAAAACCAAAGCCTTTAACCAATTTTTGAGCGCTTTGGTTGTCGTTTAGGAGCAGAACCGAATAACATTTTCTGCCAATCCTGTTGAGTATGGCCTTCAAGTATAAGGCCTCCTTCGTTGCTTCGCTCATTGCCAAGTATTCGGACTCTGTGCTTGACAAAGCGACGGTGCGTTGTTTTCGTGCCTCCCAACTTATAGCAGCACCTGCTAACATAAACGCCTGTCCAGAATATGACCGTCTGTCGGTCAAATTTGCGCCCCAGTCAGCATCGACGACTCCGTACAGATCTTCGCCTGTTCGCTTGAATAACAGGCCGAGTTGTTTGGTACCGCTTAGGTACCGAACGATGCGCTTCGCCGTCTTCCAGTGTTCAGCGTTATGTACCTGTGCCAGAAACTCATCTTCAATTGCCCTTGTCCAACTGACGCTGTCCTTGTGGCTTTTCGCCTCTTTCAGTGTAGTTGGATCATCTGTCGCAGCCATGTATGCAATTTCGCACTCCTCGAATGTCTCGCTTGAGCTGCTCTGCTCGTCGTTGCTGATCACTTGTGCTGGTGGTTGATATATTTTCCGTGGCCTACCACGCTGGCCTGTCCTCTCGATCTTGGGACGCCCTCTGCCACGTTGCTGCTCAACTAGCTTCTGCTTGGGTCGCTCAACTGAACTGTTATCGTCGCTGTTAGATCCATCACAAGGTTTACTCGTGATATTGATGTCGAAACCTCCGTTTGAGTTTTGATCACGTTCGTAGAACTCAGCGTACTCACTTTTAAAACCTGGAACATTCAGGAACTTGACATCTTTGCTTACTATTACCTTACGCTTCTCAGGTAAATATAATCGATATGCCTTCGATGTATTTGAGTAGCCGACCAGTATGCATTCTTCGGATCTTGATTCAAATTTATCCTTATTTGAACCCTTTATTAACGCATATGCCTTTGTACCAAATATACGTAAATGCGACACTGTAGGAATTTTCTTCGTCCAGTAAGTGTCGGCGGAATCTCGCAGCGCATTTACTGCTCGTGGCACAGTGCTGTGTTGCTGATGGTAACATGGCTGTGTTCTCCTGGATTCCGTTCACCTTCATATACTTGTCGAACTCTTTGTTGCAATACTCAGTCCCGTTATCTGACTGAAGTACTTTTATCTTCTTATTTGTGAAGTTTTCTGCTGTAGCTTTATATGCTTTAAAAGCTTCAAATAAGTCTGATTTCTGTTTAAGAAAGTGAACTTCACAATAGCGCGAATAGTCATCTATAAAAGTAGCGAAGTATTTACATCCTCCCAGGGATTGCGTTCTCATTGGGCCGCATACATCGCTGTGAACTATTTCCAGTAGTTCTGTCGTACGATTTTCGTTTCCACTTTTATAAATGCTTGCAGTTTGCTTTTCGCTTATGCAGATTTCACATTTCGACAATTTTCCATTCTCGCACATTTTCATGCCGTAGGCTTTACCACTTTTCCATATTTTTCACGCTTTCATTCGATTCCCTTCTATAACATAGATCAGGTCGTTTTGCACATCATAATTTTCACAGATGCTTTCATTCGCCCATTCAAGTAATACAAGTTACCGTATCTTTGCGCACGCAGCCAAACTTCGTTATTTTTCATAACAAGTGCTTCAATTTTCCGAAAATGAACTTCAAAACCATTGTCTGTGATTTTGGAAACCGACATCAAATTTTGGCGCAAATCCGATACGTACAAAACATCTTTCAACGTTAAGTCAACTCGTTGCTGTTGTTTCTTAACTGTGACTTTAGCATTACCAATACCACTAATCCGTGTGGTCTTATTGTTGGCCAAATGTAAAGTCTTTTCGACTTTTGCAATATCGGTGAACATGCTCTTATTTGAACTCATGTGTGCCGTGCAACCACTATCGAGGCACCACAAGCCATTTTTCTCATCGGCAGAAAAGGCCATCTCTAACGCGTTTAGCGAAAGTTCCTCGTTTTCTGCTGTACCCGCACTGTTTTGTTCATTCGTATTGCGTTTCATATTCTTCTTTGGGTTGCTTCGACAATTTCGCGCGAAATGTCCAACCTTGCCGCAGCTGAAACATTTTCTGTCTTCACGCTGCACTTTATCGCTTTTTCTTTCTTTGCTATTTCTTTCTACATCTTTCCGACGATTAGCGAACATTGCGTTTTGTTCTTCGCGATTTTCTTTATTTGCACGCGCTTCTGACTCTTCAAGAATTTTAACGCGAAGCACATCGGGATGGGGCAAGTCATCTCGTGCTTCCATCGCACATCTGAACATTTCATAAGAGTCAGGCAAACTATATAGCAATAAGATTACTAACAAATCATTTCCAATCGCGACACCTATTTCTTTCAATTTTTTCACTGCGTCGAAAAATTCATTTACATGCTGGCGCGCACTAGCGCCCTCGTTCATTCGCGACAATGCCACTCGTTTCAGCAGGCTTGCTTTTCGCACTGGCCCCTTTGATTGAAATGTCTCCTGCAATTTCAACCAGTATTCTTTTGCCGAATTACAATCTTCAATTATAGCCAATTCCGATGGGCTAATCGATAATAATATGTCCGCGCGCGCCTTTTCATCGTATGTTTTCCATACTGCTCGATCTGCCACATTTTCTGGGCAAATTTTTGTTCCATCGACATATTGCCATAGTTCGTTTTTCACTAATATAGCACGCATCTGCAGTTTCCACGTGTCATAGTTCTCCGCACACAGTGGATCAATCTTAATAAATGCACCAGCCATTTTTCACAGCTACACTATTTATTGTCAACGTTTTCTTATTTATTTATCACTGGGCCCATAACCTGTTGAAAAATTGTTATTATATCCAAGCGCACAGTTTTACAGCGTATACAAACAAGATAACGATATGCAGGAATCACACTTTTATTAGTCTAATGACGCGACGCATTCGGCAGTCAAAAACGAAGTGGGTACAGAACTATTGAGAGATTAATGTTTCAGTACATGCGAACGAACGGACAATGCAAAACTTAGGATAAGCTAAACGAGGGTTGCCAGATTGTTACATTGCAATCATTTGAGTTACATTTGCAACACCTTATTTATATGTATTGATTCTGCATCAAAGTTGAAAATACGTATTTTTGATGTAAAATCGTGAAATTGACGTGTTGAGTTTGTGTTTCCAAATTCAAATGGTTGTATATTTTCCAATAATTGTCCAAACTCCGAATTTCTTCCAACATTATGAAGCCCTTTTTATATATATTGATTCTGCATCAAAAGTTGAACATACGTATTCTTTAAGTAAATTCGAGAAATTGACGTTTTAAGTTTCTGTTTCCAAATTCAAATGGTTGTATATTTTCCAATAATTGTCCAAAGTCCGAATTTCTTCCAAAATTATGAAGCCCTTTTACATATATTGATTCTGCATCAAAAGTTGAAAATACGTATTCTTGAAATAAAATCGAGAAATTGACGTTTTGAGTTTCTGTTTCCAAATTCAAATGGTTGTATCTTCTCCAATAATTGTCCAAAGTCCGAATTTCTTCCAACATTATGAAGCCCTTTTTATATATATTGATTCTGCATCAAAAGTTGAAAATACGTATTTTTGAAGTGAAATCGAGAAATTGACGTTTTGAGTTTCTGTTTCCAAATTCAAATGGTTGTATCTTTGCCAATAATTGTCCAAAGTCCGAATTTCTTTCAACATTATGAAGCCCTTTTTATATATATTGATTCTGCATCAAAAGTTGAAAATACGTTTTTTGAAATGAAATCGAGAAATTGACGTTTTGAGTTTCTGTTTCCAAATTCAAATGGTTGTATCTTCGCCAATAATTGTCCAAAGTCCGAATTTCTTTCAACATTATGAAGCCCTTTTTATATATATTGATTCTGCATCAAAAGTTGAAAATATGTATTCTATGAAGTAAATTCGAGAAATTGACGTTTTAAGTTTCTGTTTCCAAATTCAAATGGTTGTATCTTCGCCAATAATTGTCAAAAGTTCGAATTTCTTTCAACATTATGAAGCCCTTTTTATATATATTGATTCTGCATCAAAAGTTGAAAATACGTATTCTTGAAGTAAATTCGAGAAATTGACGTTTTAAGTTTCTGTTTCCAAATTCAAATGGTTGTATCTTCGCCAATAATTGTCCAAAGTTCGAATTTCTTTCAACATTATGAAGCCCTTTTTATATATATTGATTCTGCATCAAAAGTTGAAAATACGTATTTATTAAATGAAATCGAGAAATTGACGTTTTGAGTTTCTGTTTCCAAATTCAAATGGTTGTATCTTTTCCAATAATTGTCCAAAGTCCGAATTTCTTCCAACATTATGAAGCCCTTTTTATATATATTGATTCTGCATCAAAAGTTGAAAATACGTTTTTATGAAATGAAATCGAGAAATTGACGTTTTGAGTTTCTGTTTCCAAATTCAAATGGTTGTATCTTCGCCAATAATTGTCCAAAGTCCGAATTTCTTTCAACATTATGAAGCCCTTTTTATATATATTGATTCTGCATCAAAAGTTGAAAATATGTATTCTTGAAGTAAAATCGAGAAATTGACGTTTTAAGTTTCTGTTTCCAAATTCAAATGGTTGTATCTTCGCCAATAATTGTCCAAAGTTCGAATTTCTTTCAACATTATGAAGCCCTTTTTATATATATTGATTCTGCATCAAAAGTTGAAAATACGTATTCTTGAAGTAAATTCGAGAAATTGACGTTTTAAGTTTCTGTTTCCAAATTCAAATGGTTGTATCTTCGCCAATAATTGTCCAAAGTCCGAATTTCTTCCAACATTATGAAGCCCTTTTTATATATATTGATTCTGCATCAAAAGTTGAAAATACGTTTTTTTCAAATGAAATCGAGAAATTGACGTTTGAAGTTTCTGTTTCCAAATTCAAATGGTTGTATCTTCGCCAATAATTGTCCAAAGTCGAATTTCTTCCAACATTATGAAGCCCTTTTATATATATTGATTCTGCATCAAAAGTTGAAAATACGTTTTTATTAAATGAAATCGAGAAATTGACGTTTTGAGTTTCTGTTTCCAAATTCAAATGGTTGTATCTTCGCCAATAATTGTCCAAAGTTCGAATTTCTTTCAACATTATGAAGCCCTTTTTATATATATTGATTCTGCATCAAAAGTTGAAAATACGTATTCTATGAAGTAAATTCGAGAAATTGACGTTTTAAGTTTCTGTTTCCAAATTCAAATGGTTGTATCTTCGCCAATAATTGTCCAAAGTTCGAATTTCTTTCAACATTATGAAGCCCTTTTTATATATATTGATTCTGCATCAAAAGTTGAAAATACGTATTCTTTAAGTAAATTCGAGAAATTGACGTTTTAAGTTTCTGTTTCCAAATTCAAATGGTTGTATCTTCGCCAATAATTGTCAAAAGTCCGAATTTCTTTCAACATTATGAAGCCCTTTTATATATATTGATTCTGCATCAAAAGTTGAAAATATGTATTCTATAAGTAAATTCGAGAAATTGACGTTTTAAGTTTCTGTTTCCAAATTCAAATGGTTGTATCTTCGCCAATAATTGTCCAAAGTCCGAATTTCTTCCAACATTATGAAGCCTTATTTATATATATTGATTCTGCATCAAAAGTTGAAAATACGTATTTTTGAAGTGAAATCGAGAAATTGACGTTTTAAGTTTCTGTTTCCAAATTCAAATGGTTGTATCTTTTCCAATAATTGTCCAAAGTCCGAATTTCTTTCAACATTATGAAGCCCTTTTATATATATTGATTCTGCATCAAAAGTTGAAAATACGTTTTCTTGAAATGAAATCGAGAAATTGACGTTTTGAGTTTCTGTTTCCAAATTCAAATGGTTGTATCTTCGCCAATAATTGTCCAAAGTCCGAATTTCTTTCAACATTATGAAGCCCTTTTTATATATATTGATTCTGCATCAAAAGTTGAAAATACGTATTCTATGAAGTAAATTCGAGAAATTGACGTTTTAAGTTTCTGTTTCCAAATTCAAATGGTTGTATCTTCGCCAATAATTGTCAAAAGTTCGAATTTCTTTCAACATTATGAAGCCCTTTTTATATATATTGATTCTGCATCAAAAGTTGAAAATACGTATTTTTGAAGTGAAATCGAGAAATTGACGTTTTGAGTTTCTGTTTCCAAATTCAAATGGTTGTATCTTCGCCAATAATTGTCCAAAGTCCGAATTTCTTTCAACATTATGAAGCCCTTTTTATATATATTGATTCTGCATCAAAAGTTGAAAATACGTATTCTTTAAGTGAAATTCGAGAAATTGACGTTTTAAGTTTCTGTTTCCAAATTCAAATGGTTGTATCTTCGCCAATAATTGTCCAAAGTTCGAATTTCTTTCAACATTATGAAGCCCTTTTTATATATATTGATTCTGCATCAAAAGTTGAAAATACGTATTTATTAAATGAAATCGAGAAATTGACGTTTTAAGTTTCTGTTTGCAAATTCAAATGGTTGTATCTTCGCCAATAATTGTCCAAAGTCCGAATTTCTTTCAACATTATGAAGCCCTTTTTATATATATTGATTCTGCATCAAAAGTTGAAAATACGTATTCTTGAAATAAAATCGAGAAATTGACGTTTTGAGTTTCTGTTTCCAAATTCAAATGGTTGTATCTTCTCCAATAATTGTCAAAAGTCCGAATTTCTTCCAACATTATGAAGCCCTTTTTATATATATTGATTCTGCATCAAAAGTTGAAAATACGTATTTTTTAAGTAAATCGAGAAATTGACGTTTTAAGTTTCTGTTTCCAAATTCAAATGGTTGTATCTTCGCCAATAATTGTCCAAAGTCCGAATTTCTTTCAACATTATGAAGCCCTTTTTATATATATTGATTCTGCATCAAAAGTTGAAAATACGTATTCTATAAGTAAATTCGAGAAATTGACGTTTTAAGTTTCTGTTTCCAAATTCAAATGGTTGTATCTTCGCCAATAATTGTCAAAAGTTCGAATTTCTTTCAACATTATGAAGCCCTTTTTATATATATTGATTCTGCATCAAAAGTTGAAAATACGTATTTATCAAATGAAATCGAGAAATTGACGTTTTAAGTTTCTGTTTCCAAATTCAAATGGTTGTATCTTCGCCAATAATTGTCCAAAGTCCGAATTTCTTCCAACATTATGAAGCCCTTTTTATATATATTGATTCTGCATCAAAAGTTGAAAATACGTATTTTATGAAATGAAATCGAGAAATTGACGTTTTAAGTTTCTGTTTCCAAATTCAAATGGTTGTATCTTCGCCAATAATTGTCCAAAGTTCGAATTTCTTTCAACATTATGAAGCCCTTTTTATATATATTGATTCTGCATCAAAAGTTGAAAATACGTATTCTTGAAGTAAATTCGAGAAATTGACGTTTTAAGTTTCTGTTTCCAAATTCAAATGGTTGTATCTTCGCCAATAATTGTCAAAAGTCCGAATTTCTTTCAACATTATGAAGCCCTTTTTATATATATTGATTCTGCATCAAAAGTTGAAAATACGTATTCTTGAAGTAAATTCGAGAAATTGACGTTTTAAGTTTCTGTTTCCAAATTCAAATGGTTGTATCTTCGCCAATAATTGTCCAAAGTCCGAATTTCTTCCAACATTATGAAGCCCTTTTTATATATATTGATTCTGCATCAAAAGTTGAAAATACGTATTTTTGAAATGAAATCGAGAAATTGACGTTTTAAGTTTCTGTTTCCAAATTCAAATGGTTGTATCTTCGCCAATAATTGTCCAAAGTCCGAATTTCTTCCAACATTATGAAGCCTTTTTTATATATATTGATTCTGCATCAAAAGTTGAAAATACGTATTTTTGAAATGAAATCGAGAAATTGACGTTTTAAGTTTCTGTTTCCAAATTCAAATGGTTGTATCTTTTCCAATAATTGTCCAAAGTCCGAATTTCTTCCAACATTATGAAGCCCTTTTATATATATTGATTCTGCATCAAAAGTTGAAAATACGTATTTATTAAATGAAATCGAGAAATTGACGTTTTAAGTTTCTGTTTCCAAATTCAAATGGTTGTATCTTCGCCAATAATTGTCCAAAGTTCGAATTTCTTTCAACATTATGAAGCCCTTTTTATATATATTGATTCTGCATCAAAAGTTGAAAATACGTATTCTATTAAGTAAATTCGAGAAATTGACGTTTTGAGTTTCTGTTTCCAAATTCAAATGGTTGTATCTTCGCCAATAATTGTCAAAAGTCCGAATTTCTTTCAACATTATGAAGCCCTTTTATATATATTGATTCTGCATCAAAAGTTGAAAATACGTATTCTATAAGTGAAATTCGAGAAATTGACGTTTTAAGTTTCTGTTTCCAAATTCAAATGGTTGTATCTTCGCCAATACTTGTCCAAAGTCCGAATTTCTTCCAACATTATGAAGCCCTTTTTATATATATTGATTCTGCATCAAAAGCTGAACATACGTTTTCTTAAATGAAATCGAGAAATTGACGTTTTAAGTTTCTGTTTCCAAATTCAAATGGTTGTATCTTCGCCAATAATTGTCCAAAGTCCGAATTTCTTCCAACATTATGAAGCCCTTTTATATATATTGATTCTGCATCAAAAGTTGAAAATACGTATTTTTGAAGTGAAATCGAGAAATTGACGTTTTAAGTTTCTGTTTCCAAATTCAAATGGTTGTATCTTTTCCAATAATTGTCCAAAGTCCGAATTTCTTCCAACATTATGAAGCCCTTTTATATATATTGATTCTGCATCAAAAGTTGAAAATACGTATTCTATGAAGTAAATTCGAGAAATTGACGTTTTAAGTTTCTGTTTCCAAATTCAAATGGTTGTATCTTCGCCAATAATTGTCAAAAGTTCGAATTTCTTTCAACATTATGAAGCCCTTTTTATATATATTGATTCTGCATCAAAAGTTGAAAATACGTATTCTTATAAGTGAAATCGAGAAATTGACGTTTTAAGTTTCAGTTTCCAAATTCAAATGGTTGTATGATCATAGATTTTAGCCTTCGCAGCGGACGGTCACACTATAATTTTCTTAGCGAGAAAAAAATAAATATTAAATCAAAAAAACGAGAATTTTATTTGTATTTAGTTTTTCATTTATTTTCTTTTGTGTTGTACTTAAACAATCGACTTTCGCGTCGCATCCCTTCAATCAGTGTGATTTGTGCGTATGCCGCCTCCACTCTGCTAGAGTGCGTGTGCTGGGTGGCCGCATATTCAGTCAATATGAGCGACATCTCCCATACCGCCACTGACGGTGATGCGCCAGATACTGCTGTTCCTTGGTGCTCGCCTTCTGTTGCCTTACAGACCAGCGAACTCCGCTATAATCTGCGGTCTCGCCTGGCGAGCGGTAACAGCAACAATAACAACAACGCAAATAACGTAAATACTAACAATTCCAAGAGCTACAACAACTACATCATCAAGAACACCGTCAACAACAAAAACAATGTCCACAAAAACATTAAAAACACTAACAATGCCAACAACTGCAACAACGCCAACAAAAAAAGGAAAATTGCGATAGTTGAAGATGAAATTGACTTGGATGCAGTGCCGCCTTCTTCTGCTGGAGCTCGTGCACCGCCACATGCGCTTGAGGATCTGCTGTCAGATTCTGACGCAGATGTCGAGTCGGTCGACATGGAAGAGATGGTCCCGCTGAATGCGTCTACTAGTAATGAAGTTACTCACGATGAGGACCCCAATCTAAGCACTGCCGCTGAGATACGCGATTGTTCCCTATCAAACGCACCAAATGTTGACTCTGTTGAAGTTCGGCCAACAAGAACATCTAAACCTCCCCCACTCATTGCTGAGGGTATCACCAACGTTGTTGGACTGCTGAAAGCACTAAATGCTGTTACGCCGCCTGACAGCTTTATGCTCAAATGCAGGTGGTGGTGGTACAGTCAGGGTAATGCCAAATGGTATTGACGCCTACAGGGCAATTCAGAGATTGTTCACGGATAAGCGAATCCCGTTTCATTCATACCAATTGAAAGAAGATAGAGGTTTCCGCGTGGTGATCAGGGGACTGCATCCATCCTTGCAGAAAATTGATCGCATCAGAGATGAGCTGGCCAGACTTGGGCACGCGGTGCGTGGTGTCCAAACCATCACAAGTCGAGTTACTAAAAAGGAGCTGAATCTGTGTTATTTGGAGTTGGAGCCGGCTGCAAATAACAAAGAGGTTTACAATCTTCGCTCCATCTCTCAGGTGCGCATTTCAGTCGAATGCCCTGACCGCCATATGGACATCCCCCAGTGCCACCGTTGCCAGGAATTCGGTCATACTATGAAGTACTGCCAAAAGCAGCATCGCTGCGTGAAGTGTGGCTCAGCACATGCAAGTCGGGTATGCGAAAAACCTTTGGACGCTGACCCGAAATGTGCCAACTGCGGTGGTAACCATCCAGCAAGCTGGAAGGGATGCCTTGCTTATCAGCGCGTTGCCAAGGAGCGGAAGCTTGTGGCTCAGTCACGAGGACCGGCTGAAGACCTACAAACATCGCGCCCAAGAAGCCCGGCACCCATTCGCAGGGAAAATTTCTCTTATGCTGATGCTGCCAGACTTCAAACGGCTCCCGGTTGCTCAGGCTCTGCAGCAACTTGGGCAACAGCAACAGCAGCACCGTCAGCAGCAGGTTCGTCCTTATCAACAACCTCAACAGCAGCCCCGCCAGCAACCGCAGCAGCAGCAACAACGACTCCCATCGGGTCAGCAAGTTGCACCGCAGGTTCCGAAGCAACAGCACAAAAAGAAAACACAACGATACAAAGTTCGCCAGATGCTTAGGCTTCGTAAGCGCACACAGAAACAACATAATCACTCACAGCAACACCAGCAGCAGCTACGCCAGCAGCAGCAGCAACACCAACAGCAACAGCTCATACAACAAGAACGGCAACAACCACGACATCAAAACCAACACCAGCAGCCACTGCGCCAGCATCATCAGCAGCCCCCAGCAACAATTTCAGCTAGTGCAGCAGCCTCATCCGTACCATGAGCACTCCCAGCTCCTGTTTGACAGTCTGATGTCGAAATTCGACAAGTTAACTGAGACACTTACGGCCATGATGAGCCTCTTGCACGCTTGCACTTGCAAACAGATGAGCCAAATAGGGTTGCGCATTGGCGTGTGGAACGCCATCGGCCTTGCAAATAACGCCAATGAGTTGGAGTAATTTATTCAACGCCATCAAATAGATGTAATGCTGGTCTGCGAGACTCACTACTGCTCCAGATCGCTCTACAGACTTCCAGGCTACGATATACACCTTGCCAATCATCCTTCGGATCGCATGCGTGGCGGAGCAGCAGTGATCATAAAATCTTCACTGCAATACCATGCGCTGACTTCATTAAGTTGGCCATGCGCACAATGTGCTGTCGTTAAAGTCTCTAGTGATCAAGGCGAAGTAGTCCTAGTGGCTGTCTATTGTCCACAACGTTTTGTGGGAAATAGAAGACTATAAATGTCTCTTCAAAGAGCTTGGCCCAAAGTTCCTGATTGCTGGAGACTGGAATGCTCAACACCATCTCTGGGGTGCAGCGTTGGACACTCGCCGTGGGATCGCGCTTGCGGATTGCGTGAGAGACTCCAACCTCCAAGTACTTGCCACAGGAGGTGCAACGCACTATTCGTACGGCAACCACAGGCCAACAGCAATTGACTTTGCTGTGTACGCTGGGATCCGGTCTGACTGTCTTGGTATATCCGAGCGAATTGAGCTAAACTCCGATCACATCCCCTTGATCGTGGAGTACAGAGTGGCTGCAGCTCTGAATTCTCTCAAGACACGCCTTCTGCCACGCAAGGCAAATATCACCCGATTCCGGCAGAGGTTGGAGCAGCTTGTCAATTTGAACATGGAGCTGAGTTCACCGGCTGATATTGACGACGCAGCGGAGTTATTCCTGCGTAATATTAACGTGGCAGCGGAATACTCCATGCTTGGCCAACTACCTTGTTCGCCTCCCAGTCCAGCCCAGCCTCTTTTAAAACCAGAGATTTTGGATCTGGTAAGACACAGAAGCACTGCGTCGTCAATATGCGCTCACGCAATCCGTTGGATCTAAGGGACTTTAGGCGGGCTGCGTACGAGCTGCGAAAACTGCTGTTTGTCACTAAGAGCAATTATTTCCAAGATATGCTCCGCAATGCTGATCCCAATAAGAATCATGGATTCAATTTGTGGAAGGCAACGCGTTGTGTCAAGCGGCAGCCACTCAGGCGGATCCCCATTATGCGACCTGACAACACTTGGTGTCGATCGGATGCAGAGATTGCATCGGCGTTTGCGGATGAGCTAGAAGGTCGCTTCACGCCCTTTGCACTTCCATCGCCCAGCCAGGTACAGGACACTGAAGCATTTTTAAATGCAGATCTCGATCCTGTACAACCGATCACCCTATCGCCCCTGGTGAGGTCCGCTTACAGATTCGCAGGCTTAAGTCCACTAAGGCCCCTGGCTATGATGGCATTGACGGCAGAGTTGCTAAGGCCCTCCCAGAGAAGGGAGTGATGTTCTTGGTGCTACTTTTTAACCTCCATGGTTCGCATCCACCACTTTCCCACTCCGTGGAAGTGCGCTGTGATTGCGATGATTCCGAAACCTGGCAAGCCAGATAATCTTGTCTCGTCATATCGACCGATAAGCTTGCTGACCACTTTCTCCAAAATATTTGAAAAAATATTTCTTGGAAGATTGTCGACAGTTAGAGGCTTTCAGAGGGCCATTCTGATCATCAGTTTGGCTTCAGGCATCACCACGGTACACCAGAGCAAGTTCATCGAGTAGTACAGCACGTCCTCGAGGCCTTGGAAAATAAGCAGTACAGCTCTGCCGTCTTCCTGGATATCCAGCAAGCATTTGATCGCGTATGGCATGATGGCCTGCTTTTTAAGCTTAAGTCTCTGCTACCATCGGCGCAGTATTTACTGCTCAGGTCTTACCTGCTTGGCCGTTCTTTTATGGTTGAAGTTAGGGGCGAGCGATCAAACATCCGCCGCATTGGAGCTGGTGTACCGCAGGGTAGTGTCCTTGGACCTGCCTTGTTCACATTGTACACCGCGGACTTGCCGATACCAGTAGCCAGAAACACGCTGCTTGCCACATACGCGGATGACACTGTGTTCCTTGCTAACTCCACCACTGCTTGGAGAGCAGCTGCGGTTACGCAGAGGTTCTTGGATGGTTTTAGTACTTGAGCCAACCGGTGGAACATCTGCGTCAATGGGAGCAAGTCTCAGCACTGCACGTTCGCGCTCAGGAATGGTAATTGTCCAACTGTCCGACTCAACAACACGGTCATACCTCAGGAGAACCATGTTCGCTACCTGGGTATGTTTTTGGACAGGAAACTTACCTGGCGCAAACACATCCAGATCACTGCAGCTGCGTGTAGATCCAAAAAACGAAACTCAACTGGTTGCTGAAGCCATCAAGCAAACTCAGCTTGAGCAACAAGCTGCTGGTGTACAGGAGCATCATCATGCCTACATGGACATATGGAATTCCGTTCTGGGGCACAGCCGCAAAATCCTGGATTAATCAAATTCAAGTTTTGCAGAACAAGGTGCTCAGAGACATCTCTGGTGCTCCACCATATGTGAGCAACAGAACTCTGCACAACGACTTTGCATTACCGACAGTCAGTCAACAAATCAACAGACATACAAGTCGGTATAATGACCGTTTGCACAACCACGTCAACCCTTTGGCCTGCACACTTGGGTCAAATACAACTCGCAGGAGGTTGAAGCGCCTCCACACCAGCGACCTCTGGACTGTAGGGCGTTAAATTAATGTGCCACAAATCTAATATTTGATGTTATTTATTAACTGCTAAACCCTGTTCTATGATTATGTTATAGATTGTAATTCACCGCTATTATTCATTCTGTTCCAAATCAATGTTTTATAGCCTTTAAATAGGTTGATTAATGTTTAAAATAAAACTGTTAAATAAAAAAAAAAAAAAATGGTTGTATCTCCGCCAATAATTGTCCAAATTCCGAATTTCTTTCTACATTTTGAAGATGTTTATATATAATTGATTTTGCATCAAAAGTTGATAATATGTATTTTCAAAATAATATCGAGAAATTGGCGTTTTAAGTTTGTGTTTCCAAATTCAAATGGTTGTATCTTCGCCAATAATTGTCCGAAGTCCGAATTTCTTTCAACATTATGAAGCCCTTTTTCTATATATTGATTCTTCAAACAAAAGTTGAAAATATGTATTCTTGAAATGAAATCGAGAAATTGACGTTTTAAGTTGCTGTGTCCAAATTCAAACGGTTAAATCTTCGCCAATAATTGTCCTAAATCCGAATTTCTTTCAACATTTTGAAGCCCTTTTTATATATATTGATTCTGAATTAAAAAGTTTAAAATACGTATTTTTGAAATAAAATCCAGAAATGTACGTTTTAAGTTTCTGTTTCCAAATTCAAACGGTTAAATCTTCGCCAATAATTGTCCTAAATCCGAATTTCTTTCAACATTATGAAAACCTTTTTCTATATATTGATTCTGCATCAAAAGTTGATAATATGTATTTTCAAAAAAAATCGAGAAATTGACGTTTTAAGTTTGTGTTTCCATATTCAAATGGTTGTATCTTCGCCAATAATTGTCAAAAAATCTGAATTTCTTTCAACATTATGAAGCCCTTTTTCTATATTGTGATTCTGCATCAAAAAGCTGAAAATATGTAGTCTTGAAGTAAATTCGAGAAATTTACGTTTTAAGTTTCTGTTTCCAAATTCAAACGGTTGAATCTTCGCCAATAATTGTCCAAAGTAATTCTTTCAAATTATGACCTTTTCATATATTCATTCTGCATCAAAAGTTGAAAATATGTATTCTAGAAGTAAATTCGAGAAATTGACGTTTTAAGTTTCTGTTTCCAAATTCAAACGGTTGTATCTCTCGCCAATAGTTGTCCAAAGTTCAAATTTCTTTCAACATTATGAAGCCCTTTTTATATATATTGATTCTGCATCAAAAGTTGAAAGTATGTATTGCTATAAGTAAATTCGAGAAATTTACGTTTTAAGTTTCTGTTTCCAAATTCAAATGGTTGTATCTTCGCCAATAATTGTCAAAAGTCCGAATTTCTTTCAACATTATGAAGCCCTTTTTACATATATTGATTCTGCATCAAAAAGTTGAAAATACGTATTCTTTAAGTAAAATCCAGAAATTTACGTTTTAAGTTTCTGTTTCCAAATTCGAACGGTTAAATCTTCGCCAATAATTGTCAGAAATCCGAATTTCTTTAAACATTATGAATACCTTTTTCTATATATTGATTCTGAATTAAAAAGTTGAAAATACGTATTTTTTAAACAAAATCCAGAAATGTACGTTTTAAGTTGCTGTGTCCAAATTCAAACGGTTAAATCTTCGCCAATAATTGTCAAAAATCCGAATTTCTTTCAACATTATGAAGCCCTTTATATATATATTGATTCTGCATCAAAAGTTGAAAATATGTATTCTTGAAGTAAATTCGAGAAATTTACGTTTTAAGTTTCTGTTTCCATATGTTGTTTCTTTCGCCAATAATTGTCAGAAGTCCGAATTTCTTTCAACATTATGAAGCCCTTTTTATATATATTGATTCTTCAAACAAAGGTTACAAATATGTATTCTTGAAATAAAATCGATAAATAGACGTTTTAAGTATCTGTTTCCAAATTCAAACGGTTAAATCTTCGCCAATAATTGTCATAAATCCGAATTTCTTTCAACATTATTGTTGCAATGTAACTCAAATGATTGCAATGTAACAATCTGGCAACCCTCGTTTAGCTTATCCTAAGTTTTGCATTGTCCGTTCGTTCGCATGTACTGAAACATCAACCTCTCAATAGTTCTGTACCCAATCCGTTTTTGACTGCCGAATGCGCCGCGTCATTAGACTAATAAAAGTGTGATTCCTGCATATCGTTATCTTGTTTGTATACTCTGTAAAACTGTGCGCTTGGATCTAATAACTATTTTCCAACAATTATGAAGCCCTTTTTATATATATTGATTCTGAATTAAAAGTTGAAAATGCGTATTTTTTTAAATAAAATCCAGAAATGTACGTTTTAAGTTTCTGTTTCCAAATTCAAACGGTTAAATCTTCGCCAATAATTGTCATAAATCCGAATTTCTTTCAGCATTATGAAGACCTTTTTCTATATATTGATTCTTCAAACAAAAGTTGAAAATATGTATTCTTGAAATGAAATCGATAAATTGACGCTTTAAGTTTCTGTTTCCAAATTCAAACGGTTAAATCTTCGCCAATAATTGTCCTAAATCCGAATTTCTTTCAACATTATGAAGCCCTTTTTCTATATATTGATTCTTCAAACAAAAGTTGAAAATATGTATTATTGAAATGAAATCGAGAAATTGACGTTTTAAGTTTCTGTTGCCAAATTCAAACGGTTGTATCTTCGCCAATAATTGTCAAAAGTTCGAATTTCTTTCAACATTATGAAGCCCTTTTTATATATATTGATTCTGCATCAAAAGTTGAAAATATGTATTCTTGAAGTAAATTCGAGAAATTGACGTTTTAAGTTTCTGTTTCCAAATTCAAATGGTTAAATCTTCGCCAATAATTCTTCCAACATTATGAAGCCCTTTTAATATTTTATGATTCTGTTTCAAAAGTTGAAAATATATATTTTTGAAAAAAATCTTAAAATTTTATTTTTAAGTTTCTGTTTTCAAATTCAAACGGTTGTATCTTCGCCAATAATTGTTCAAAGTCAGAATATCTTCCAACATTATGAAGCTCTTTATATATATATATTGATTCTGCATCAAAAGTTGATAATATTTATTTTCAAAATAATATCGAGAAATTGACGTTTTAAGTTTGTGTTTCCAAATTCAAACGGTTGTATCTTCGCCAATAATTGTTCAAAGTCAGAATATCTTCCAACATTATGAAGCCCTTTATATATATATTGATTCTGCATCAAAAGTTGATAATATTTATTTTCAAAATAATATCGAGAAATTGACGTTTTAAGTTTCTGTTTCCAAATTCAAATGGTTTATCTCCGCCAATAAATGTCCAAATTCCGAATTCCTTTCTACATTTTGAAGCTGTTTATATATATATTGATTCTGCATCAAAAGTTGAAAATATGTATTCTTTAAGTAAATTCGAGAAATTGACGTTTTAAGTTTCTGTTTCCAAATTCAAATGGTTGTATCTTCGCCAATAATTGTCCAAAGTCCGAATTTCTTTCAACATTATGAAGCCCTTTTTCTATATATTGATTCTCCATCATTAAAGTTGAAAATATGTATTCTTGAAGTGAAATTCGAGAAATTTACGTTTTAAGTTCCTGTTTCCAAATTCAAACGGTTAAATCTTCGCCAATAATTGTCAAAAAAAATCCGTATTTCTTTCAACATTATGAACCCTTTTTATATACATTGATTCTGAACTAAAAAGTTGAAAATACGTATTTTTGAAATAAAATCCAGAAATGTACGTTTTAAGTTTCTGTTTCCAAATTCAAACGGTTGTATTCTTCGCCAATAATTGTCCAAAGTCAGAATTTCTTTCAACATTATGAAGACCTTTTCCTATATATTGATTCCTCAACCAAAAGCTGAAAATATGTATTCTTAAAATAAAATCGATAAATTGACGTTTTAAGTTTCTGTTTCCAAATTCAAACGGTTAAATCTTCGCCAATAATTGTCCTAAAGTCCGAATTTCTTTCAACATTATGAAGCCCTTTTTATATATATTGATTCTGCAACAAAAGTTGAAAATATGTATTCTTGGAAGTGAAATTCGAGAAATTGACGATTTAAGTTTCTGTTGCCAAATTCAAACGGTTGTATCTTCGCCAATAAGTGTCAAAAGTTCGAATTTCTTCCAACATCTAAGACGCCCCGTTTTATATATATTGATTCTGCAACAAAAGTTGAAAATATGTATTCTTGGAATGAAATCGAGAAATTGACGTTTTAAGTTTCTGTTGCAAAATTCAAACGGTTGTATCTTCGCCAATAAGTGTCAAAAGTCCGAATTTCTTTCAACATTATGAAGCCCCTTTTCTATATATTGATTCTGCAAACAAAAGTTGAAAATATGTATTCTTGAAGTGAAATTCGAGAAATTTACGTTTTAAGTTTCTGTTTCCAAATTCAAACGGTTAAGTCTTCGCCAATAATTGTCAAAAAATCCGTATTTCCTTCAACATTATGAACCCTCTTTATATATAGTTGATTCTGAATTAAAAAGTTGAAAATACGTATTTTTGAAATAAAATCCAGAAATGTACGTTTTAAGTTTCTGTTTCCAAATTCAAACGGTTGTATCTTCGCCAATAACTGTTCAAAGTCAGAATATCATCCAACATTGTGAAGCCCTTTATATATATATTGATTCTTTAAACAAAAGTTGAAAATATGTATTCTTGAAATGAAATCGAGAAATTGACGTTTTAAGTTTCTGTTTCCAAATTCAAATGGTTGTAGCTCCGCCAATAATTGTCCAAAGTCCGAATTTCTTTCTACATTTTGAAGCTGTTTATATATATATTGATCTTGCATCAAAAGTTGATAATATGTATTTGTTTTAAAATAATATCGAGAAATTGGCGTTTTAAGTTTGTGTTTCCAAATTCAAATGGTTGTATCTTCGCCAATAATTGTCCAAAGTCCGAATTTCTTTCAACATTATGAAGCCCTTTTTCTATATATTGATTCTTAAAACAAAAGTTGAAAATATGTATTCTTGGAATGAAATCGAGAAATTGACGTTTTAAGTTTCTGTTGCAAAATTCAAACGGTTGGGTCTTCGCCAATAAGTGTCAAAAGTCCGAATTTCCTTCAACACTATGACGCCCCGCTTTATATATTTGATTCTACATCAAAAGTTTAAAATATGCATTTTTGAAATGAAATTGAGAAATTGATACTATAAGTTTCTGTTTCCAAATTAAAATGGTTAAATCTTCGCCAATAACTCTTCCAACAGTATGAAGCCCTTTTAATATTTTATGATTCTGCATCAAAAGTTGAAAATATGTATTTTTGAAGAAAAATCGTAGAAATTTACGTTTTAAGTTTCTGTTTCCAAATTCAAACGGTTGTATCTTCGCCAATAATTGTCCAAAGTTAGAATTTCTTTCAACATTATGAAGCCCTTTTTATATATATTGATTCTGCATCAAAAGTTTAATACACATGTTTTCAAATTCAAATGGTTAAATCTTCGCCAATAATTGTCCAAAGTCCGAATTTCTTCAACATTATGAAGCCCTTTTTCTATATATTGATTCTTCAAATAAAAGTAGAAAATATGTATTCTTGGAATGAAATCGAGAAATTGACGATTTGAGTTTCTGTTGCAAAATTCAAACGGTTGGATCTTCGCCAATAAGTGTCAAAAAGTCCGAATTTCCTTCAACACTATGACGCCCCGTTTTATATATATTGATTCTACATCAAAAGTTTAAAATATGCATTTTTGAAATTTAATTGAGAAATTGATATTATAAGTTTCTGTTTCCAAATTAAAATGGTTAAATCTTCGCCAATAATTCTTCTAACATTATGAAGCCCTTTAATATTTTATGATTCTGCTTCAAAAGTTGAAAACATGTATTTTTGAATAAAAATCTTTAAAATTTATTTTTAAGTTTCTGTTTTCAAATTCAAACGGTTGTATCTTAGCCAATAATTGTCCAAAGTCCGAATTTCTTTCAACATTATGAAGCCCTTTTTCTATATATTGATACTTCAAACAAAAGTTGAAAATATGTATTCTTGGAATGAAATCGAGAAATTGACGTTTTAAGTTTCTGTTGCAAAATTCAAACGGTTGTGTCTTCGCCAATAAGTGTCAAAAGTCCGAATTTCCTTCAACACTATGACGCCCCATTTTATATATATTGATTCTTTAAACAAAAGTTGAAAATATGTATTCTTGGAATGAAATCGAGAAATTGACGATTTGAGTTTCTGTTGCAAAATTCAAACGGTTGGATCTTCGCCAATAAGTGTCAAAAGTCCGAATTTCTTTCAACATTACGAAGCCCTTTTTCTATATATTGATTCTTCAAACAAAAGTTGAAAATATGCATTCTTGAAATGAAATCGAGAAATTTACGTTTTAAGTTTCTGTTTCCAAATTGAAACGGTTAAATCTTCGCCAATAATTGTCAAAAAATCCGTATTTCTTTCAACATTATGAACCCCTTTTTATATATATTGATTCTGAATTAAAAAGTTGAAAATACGTATTTTTTAAATAAAATCCAGAAATGTACGTTTTAAGTTTCTGTTTCCAAATTCAAACGGTTGTATCTTCGCCAATAATTATCCAAACTCCGAATTTCTTTCAACATTATGAAGCCTTTTTCTATATATTGATTCTTCAAACAAAAGTTGAAAATATGTATTCTAAAAATGAAATCGAGAAATTGACGATTTAAGTTTCTGTTGCAAAATTCAAACGGTTGGATCTTCGCCAATAAGTGTCAAAAGTCCGAATTTCCTTCAACACTATGACGCCCCGCGTTATATATATTGATTCTACATCAAAAGTTTAAAATATGCATTTTTGAAATGAAATTGAGAAATTGATACTATAAGTTTCTGTTTCCAAATTAAAATGGTTAAATCTTCGCCAATAACTCTTTCAACAGTATGAAGCCCTTTTAATATTTTATGATTCTGCTTCAAAAGTTGAAAATATGTATTTTTGAAAAAAATCTTAAAAATTTATTTTTACGTTTCTGTTTTCAAATTCAAACGGTTGTATCTTCGCCAATAACTGTTCAAAGTCAGAATATCATCCAACATTATGAAGCCCTTTTTATATATATTGATTCTGCATCAAAAGTTTAATACACATGTTTTCAAATTCAAATGGTTAAATCTTCGCCAATAATTGTCCAAAGTCCGAATTTCCTTCAACATTATGAAGCCCTTTTTCTATATATTGATTCTTCAAATAAAAGTAGAAAATATGTATTCTTGGAATGAAATCGAGAAATTGACGATTTAAGTTTCTGTTTCCAAATTCAAATGGTTAAATCTTCGCCAATAATTCTTCCAACATTATGAAGCCCTTTTAATATTTTATGATTCTGCATCAAAAGTTGAAAATATGTATTCTTGAATAAAAATCTTTAAAATTTACTTTTTAAGTTTCTGTTTTCAAATTCAAACGGTTGTATCTTCGCCAATAATTGTCCAAAGTCCGAATTTCTTTCAACATTATGAAGCCCTTTTTCTATATATTGATACTTCAAACAAAAGTTGAAAATATGTATTCTTGGAATGAAATCGAGAAATTGACGTTTTAAGTTTCTGTTGCAAAATTCAAACGGTTGTATCTTCGCCAATAAGTGTCAAAAGTCCGAATTTCCTTCAACACTATGACGCCCCGTTTTATATATATTGATTCTACATCAAAAGTTTAAAATATGCATTTTTAAAATGAAATTGAGAAATTGATATTATAAGTTTCTGTTTCCAAATTAAAATGGTTAAATCTTTTGCCAATAATTCTTCCAACATTATGAAGCCATTTTATATTTTATGATTCTGCATCAAAAGTTGAAAATATGTATTCTTGAAGTAAATTCGAGAAATTTACGTTTTAAGTTTCTGTTTCCAAATTCAAATGGTTGTATCTTCGCCAATAATTGTCCAAAGTCCGAATTTCTTTCAACATTATGAAGCCCTTTTTCTATATATTGATTCTTCAAACAAAAGTTGAAAATATGTATTTTTGAAATGAAATCGAGAAATTGACGTTTTAAGCTTCTGTTGCCAAATTCAAACGGTTGGATCTTCGCCAGTAAGTGTCAAAAAACTCCGAATTTCTTCCAACACTATGACGCACTTTTTATATATATTGATTCTACATCAAAAGTTTAAAATATGCATTTTTGAAATGAAATTGAGAAATTGATATTTTAAGTTTCTGTTTCCAAATTCAAATGGTTAAATCTTCGCCTATAATTCTTCCAACATTATGAAGCCCTTTTAATATTTTATGATTCTGCTTCAAAAGTTGAAAATATGTATTTTTGAAAAAAAATCTTTAAAATTTATTTTTAAGTTTCTGTTTTCAAATTCAAACGGTTGTATCTTCGCCAATAATTGTTCAAAAGTTAGAATATCTTCCAACATTATGAAGACCTTTTACTATATATTGATTCTTCAAACAAAAGTTGAAAATATGTATTCTTGAAATGAAATCGAGAAATTGACGTTTTAAGTTTGTGTTTCCAAATTCAAACGGTTAAATCTTCGCCAATAATTGTCCTAAATCCGAATTTCTTTCAACATTATGAACCCCTTTTTTATATATTGATTCTTCAAACAAAAGTTGAAAATATGTATTCTGGAATAAATCGAGAAATTGACGTTTTAAGTTTCTGTTGCAAAATTCAAACGGTTGGATCTTCGCCAATAAGTGTCAAAAGTCCGAATTTCTTTCAACATTATGAAGCCCTTTTTCTATATATTGATTCTTCAAACAAAAGTTGAAAATATGTATTCTTGAAATAAAATCGAGAAATTGACGTTTTAAGTTTCTGTTTCCAAATTCAAATGGTTGTATCTTCGCCAATAATGGCCAAATTTCGAATTGCTTTCAACATTATGAAGCCCTTTTTATATATATTGATTCTTCAATCAAAAGTTGAAAATATGTATTCTTGAAGTGAAATCGAGTAATTGACGTTTTAAGTTTCTGTTTCCAAATTCAAATGGTTGTATCTCCGACAATAATTGTCCAAAATCCGAATTTCTTCCAACATTATGAAGCCCTTTTTCTATATATTGATTCTTCAAACAAAAGTTGAAAATATGTATTCTTGAATGAAATCGAGAAATTTACGTATTAAGTTCCTGTTTCCAAATTCAATCGGTTGGATCTTCGCCAATAAGTGTCAAAAGTCTGAATTTCTTCCAACATTATGTCGCACTTTTTATATATATTGATTCTACATCAAAAGTTTAAAATACGAGTATGCATTTTTGAAATGAAATTGAGAAATTGATATTTTAAGTTTCTGTTTCGCCAATAATTGTTCAAAGTCAGAATATCTTCCAACATTATGAAGCTCTTTATATATATATTGATTCTGCATCAAAAGTTGATAATATTTATTTTCAAAATAATACGAGAAATTGACGTTTTAACTTTCTGTTTCCAAATTCAAATGGTTGTATCTTCGCCAATAATTGTCAAAAGTTCGAATTTCTTTCAACATTATGAAGCCCTTTTTATATATATTGATTCTGCATCAAAAGTTGAAAATATGTATTCTTGAAGTAAATTCGAGAAATTGACGTTTTAAGTTTCTGTTTCCAAATTCAAACGGTTAAATCTTCGCCAATAATTGTCCTAAATCCGAATTTCTCTCAACATTATGAAGCACTTTTTCTATATATTGATTCTTCAAACAAAAGTTGAAAACATGTATTCTTGAAATGAAATCGAGAAATTGACGTTTTAAGTTTCTGTTTCCAAATTCAAACGGATGATCTTCGCCAGTAATTGTCAAAAGTCCGAATTTCTTCCAACACTTTGACGCACTTTTTATATATTGATTCTGCATCAAAAGTTTAAAATATGTATTTTTGAAATGAAATTGAGAAATTGATGTTTTAAGTTTCTGTTTCCAAATTCAAATGGTTATTTATGTTAATATGTTTTTTTGAAAAAAAAATCTTAAAAATTTATTATTAAGTTTCTGTTTTCAAATTCAAACGGTTGTATTTTCGCCAATAATTGTTCAAAGTCAGAATATCTTCCAACATTATGAAGAATTTTTATATATATTGATTCTGCATCAAAAGTTGAAAATATGTATTCTAGAAGTAAATTCGAGAAATTTACGTTTTAAGTTTCTGTTTCCAAATTCAAATGGTTGTATCTCCGCCAATAATTGTCCAAATTCCGAAATTCTTTCAACAATATGAAGCCTTTTATATATATATTGATTCTGCATCAAAAGTTGAAAATATGTATTCTAGAAGTAAATTCGAGAAATTGACGTTTTAAGTTTCTGTTTCCAAATTCAAATGGTTGTTTCTTTGCCAATAATTGTCCGAAGTCCGAATTTCTTTCAACATTATGAAGCCTTTTTCACATATATTGATTCTGCATCAAAAGTTAAAAATATGTATTCTTTAAGTAAATTTCGAGAAATTTACGTTTTAAGTTTCTGTTTCCAAATTCAAATGGTTGTATCTTCGCCAATAATTGTCCAAAGTTCGAATTTCTTTCAACATTATGAAGCCCCTTTTCTATATATTGATTCTTAAAAACAAAAGTTGAAAATATGTATTCTTGATAGAAATCGAGAAATTTACGTTTTAAGTTTCTGTTTCCAAATTCAAATGGTTGTTTTTGTTTTTAAGTTGTGTTTCAATATTCAAATGGTTGTATCTTCGCCAATAATTGTCAAAAGTTCGAATTTCTTTCAACATTATGAAGCCCTTTTTATATATATTGATTCTGCATCAAAAGTTGAAAATACGTATTCTTTAAGTAAATTCGAGAAATTTACGTTTTAAGTTTCTGTTTCCAAATTCAAACGGTTGTATCTTCGCCAATAATTGTCAAAAGTTCGAATTTCTTTCAACATTATGAAGCCCTTTTTATATATATTGATTCTGCATCAAAAGTTGAAAATATGTATTCTTGAAGTAAATTCGAGAAATTTACGTTTTAAGTTTCTGTTTCCAAATTCAAATGGTTGTATCTTCGCCAATAATTGTCAAAAGTTCGAATTTCTTTCAACATTATGAAGCCCTTTTTATATATATTGATTTTGCATCAAAAGTTGATAATATTTATTTTCAAAATATTATCGAGAAATTGACGTTTTAAGTTTCTGTTTCCAAATTCAAACGGTTAAATCTTCGCCAATAATTGTCAAAAGTCAGAATTTCTTTCAACATTATGAAGCCCTTTTATATAAATTGATTCTGAATTAAAAAGTTGAAAATACGTATTTTTTAAATAAAATCCAGAAATGTACGTTTTAAGTTTCTGTTTCCAAATTCAAACGGTTGTATCTTCGCCAATAATTGTCAAAAAATCCCAATTTCTTCAACATTATGAAGCCCTTTTGTTGCAAATGTAACTCAACTGATTGCAATGTAACAATCTGGCAACCCTCGTTTAGCTTATCCTAAGTTTTGCATTGTCCGTTCGTTCGCATGTACTGAAACATTAATCTCTCAATAGTTCTGTACCCACTCCGTTTTTGACTGCCGAATGCGTCGCGTCATTAGACTAATACAAGTGTGATTCCTGCATATCGTTATCTTGTTTGTATACGCTGTAAAACTGTGCGCTTGGATCTAATAACAATTTTTCAACAGGTTATGGGCCCAGTGATAAATAAATAAGAAAACGTTGACAATAAATAGTGTAGCTGTGAAAAATGGCTGGTGCATTTATTAAGATTGATCCACTGTGTGCGGAGAACTATGACACGTGGAAACTGCAGATGCGTGCTATATTAGTGAAAAACGAACTATGGCAATATGTCGATGGAACAAAAATTTGCCCAGAAAATGTGGCAGATCGAGCAGTATGGAAAACATACGATGAAAAGGCGCGCGCGGACATATTATTATCGATTAGCCCATCGGAATTGGCTATAATTGAAGATTGTAATTCGGCAAAAGAATACTGGTTGAAATTGCAGGAGACATTTCAATCAAAGGGGCCAGTGCGAAAAGCAAGCCTGCTGAAACGAGTGGCATTGTCGCGAATGAACGAGGGCGCTAGTGCGCGCCAGCATGTAAATGAATTTTTCGACGCAGTGAAAAAATTGAAAGAAATAGGTGTCGCGATTGGAAATGATTTGTTAGTAATCTTATTGCTATATAGTTTGCCTGACTCTTATGAAATGTTCAGATGTGCGATGGAAGCACGAGATGACTTGCCCCATCCCGATGTGCTTCGCGTTAAAATTCTTGAAGAGTCAGAAGCGCGTGCAAATAAAGAAAATCGCGAAGAACAAAACGCAATGTTCGCTAATCGTCGGAAAGATGTAGAAAGAAATAGCAAAGAAAGAAAAAGCGATAAAGTGCAGCGTGAAGACAGAAAATGTTTCAGCTGCGGCAAGGTTGGACATTTCGCGCGAAATTGTCGAAGCAACCCAAAGAAGAATATGAAACGCAATACGAATGAACAAAACAGTGCGGGTACAGCAGAAAACGAGGAACTTTCGCTAAACGCGTTAGAGATGGCCTTTTCTGCCGATGAGAAAAATGGCTTGTGGTGCCTCGATAGTGGTTGCACGGCACACATGAGTTCAAATAAGAGCATGTTCACCGATATTGCAAAAGTCGAAAAGACTTTACATTTGGCCAACAATAAGACCACACGGATTAGTGGTATTGGTAATGCTAAAGTCACAGTTAAGAAACAACAGCAACGAGTTGACTTAACGTTGAAAGATGTTTTGTACGTATCGGATTTGCGCCAAAATTTGATGTCGGTTTCCAAAATCACAGACAATGGTTTTGAAGTTCATTTTCGGAAAAATGAAGCACTTGTTATGAAAAATAACGAAGTTTGGCTGCGTGCGCAAAGATACGGTAACTTGTATTACTTGAATGGCGAAGAGCATCAAGTGAATAATATAATGTATGGTGGTCAAAACGACCTTGATCTATGGCATTATAGAATGGGACATCTGAATGAAAGCGATTTGAAAAATATGGCTAAAAGTGGTAAAGCCTACGGCATGAAAATGTGCGAGAATGGAAAATTGTCGAAATGTGAAATCTGCATAAGCGAAAAGCAAACTGCAAGCATTTATAAAAGTGGAAACAAAAAAAGTGGAAGTTCACAGCGATGTATGCGGCCCAATGAGAACGCAATCCCTAGGAGGATGTAAACACTTCGCTACTTTTATAGATGACTATTTGAAGCTTTTAAAGCATATAAAGCTACAGCAGAAAACTTCACAAGTAAGAAGATAAAAGTACTCCAGTCAGATAACGGGACTGAGTATTGCAACAAAGAGTTCGACAAGTATATATGAAGGTGAACGGAATCCAGAGACGCCTTTTGGGCAGAAGCAGTAAATGCAGCATGTTACATCAGAAACAGATGTGTAACGCGGGGTCTATCCGGCGAGATTCCCCACACTTACTGGACGAAGAAAATTCCTACAGTATCGCATTTACGTATATTTGGTACAAAGGCATATGCGTTAATAAAGGGTTCAAATAAGGATAAATTTGAATCAAGATCGGAAGAATGCATACTGGTCGGCTACTCAAATACATCGAAGGCATATCGATTATATTTACCTGAGAAGCGTAAGGTAATAGTAAGCAAAGATGTCAAGTTCCTGAATGTTCCAGGTTTTAAAAGTGAGTACGCTGAGTTCTACGAACGTGATCAAAACTCAAACGGAGGTTTCGACATCAATATCACGAGTAAACCTTGTGATGGATCTAACAGCGACGATAACAGTTCAGTTGAGCGACCCAAGCAGAAGCTAGTTGAGCAGCAACGTGGCAGAGGGCGTCCCAAGATCGAGAGGACAGGCCAGCGTGGTAGGCCACGGAAAATATATCAACCACCAGCACAAGTGATCAGCAACGACGAGCAGAGCAGCTCAAGCGAGACATTCGAGGAGTGCGAAATTGCATACATGGCTGCGACAGATGATCCAACTACACTGAAAGAGGCGAAAGCCACAAGGACAGCGTCAGTTGGACAAGGGCAATTGAAGATGAGTTTCTGGCACAGGTACACAACGGAACATGGGAGATAGTGGAACGCCCTAAGGATCGAAAGATTATAGGTTGCAAAATGGTGTTTCGGACAAAAGACAATGGTACCGTTTCAGGAAAAAAGCAAGTTCGATTGGTCGCTAAAGGATTTGAACAAAGGCCTGGAGAGGATTTTCATGAAACGTATTCACCTGTAGCACGCTTCACATCAGTCCGACTTTTGGTGGCCATGGCAGCGGAACTTGACATAGAGATACATCAAATGGACGTGGTCACAGCCTACCTAAACGGCGAGCTCGAAGAGAGCGTTTATATGGAGGTGCCAGAGAGCTTCAATGATGTCATTAATACGTTGGAATCGGGTAAATCAATTGGAACGAAGCATGATTCACTTCGAGCTGAGTACATGAAGACAACAGCGGAATGGCATGCGGCGCTGTCATCAATGAGAAGCCCTGTATGTTTGTTGAAGAATGCGTTATACGGATTACACCATTATGGTTTGCGTCGGTATTGTACACTCTCGACGAAGCTACAAGAAGTTGGATTAGAGCCCACGAAGCAGGATCCATGTTTGTTCGTCAAACGGCAGGGGAAGAAGATTCTCCTAGTATCCATTTACGTAGATGATTTGCTGTTGACGGAAATCATCCAGATTGGTGCATCAGACCAAAGAGATCCTTGGAGACGCATTTGAGATGAAAAATCTCGGCCCAGTGATAACCTGTCTGGGCATAGAATTCAAGCAGGATCTGAAAGAGCATCGCATATTCCTTGCACAGGAAAAGTACATCGACGCTATATTGAAAAGATTCGGAATGACTGAATGCAAGCCTGCATTAACACCCATAGAAGCGAAATGTACTTTGAAGCGAACAGAAGCAGCCGATGAAGCCGAAATGAGGAAGTACCCTATCAGAACTTAATTGGCTCTCTTATGTTTCTTTCAGTTACAACCCATCCAGATATTGCGTACGCCGTAAATTTCATGAGCCAGTTTAATTCATGTTATAACGCTGAGCACTGGAAGACGGCGAAGCGCATCCTTCGGTACCTAAGCGGTACCAAACAACTCGGCCTGTTATTCAAGCGAACAGGCGAAGATCTGTACGGAGTCGTCGATGCTGACTGGGGCGCAAATTTGACCGACAGACGGTCATATTCTGGACAGGCGTTTATATTAGCAGGTGCTGCTATAAGTTGGGAGGCACGAAAACAACGCACCGTCGCTTTGTCAAGCACAGAGTCCGAATACTTGGCAATGAGCGAAGCAACGAAGGAGGCCTTATACTTGAAGGCCATACTCAACAGGATTGGCAGAAAATGTGATTCGGTTCTGCTCCTAAACGACAACCAAAGCGCTCAAAAATTGGTTAAAGGCTTTGGTTTTCATCCACGCACTAAACACATCGATGTGCGCCACCATTTCATCCAGCAGAAGCACCAGAGTGGCGACATCCAGGTTGGCTACATGCAGACGGAGCAAATGCCAGCAGATGTACTTACGAAGGGTCTTAGCAGTGCCAAGCATCATGGTTGCATCTCTTCATTGGGCATCACTAGTATTTAAGGTTAACAGAATTGTTACTTTGAGAGGGCGTGTTGCAAATGTAACTCAAATGATTGCAATGTAACAATCTGGCAACCCTCGTTTAGCTTATCCTAAGTTTTGCATTGTCCGTTCGTTCGCATGTACTGAAACATTAATCTCTCAATAGTTCTGTACCCACTCCGTTTTTGACTGCCGAATGCGTCGCGTCATTAGACTAATAAAAGTGTGATTCCTGCATATTATCTTGTTTGTATACGCTATAAAACTGTGCGCTTGGATCTAATAACAATTTTCCAACATTTTAATTTTCTGTTTCCAAATTCAAACGGTCAAATTTTCGCCAATAATTGTCCAAAATCCGAATTTTTTCAACATTCTGCATCAAAAGTTGAAAATATGTATTGCAATGAAATTGAGAAATTGACGTTTTAAGTTTCTGTTTCCAAATTCAAACGGTTGTATCTCTGCCAATATTTGTCCAAATTCCGTATTGCTTTCAACATTATGAAGCCGTTATTATATATATTGATTCTGCATCAAAAGTTGAAAGTATGTATTGCAATGAAATCGAGAAATTGACGTTTTAAGTTTCTGCTTCCAAATTCAAACGGTTAAATCTTCGCCAATAATTGTCCTAAATCCGAATTTCTTTCAACATTATGGATACTTTTTATATATTTTGATTCTGCATCAAAAGTTGATAATATGTTTTTTCAAAATAATATCGAGATATTGGCGTTTTAAGTTTCTGTTTCCAAATTCAAATGGTTGTATCTTCGCCAATAATTGTCAAAAGTTCGAATTTCGTTCAACATTATGAAGCCCTTTTTATATATATTGATTCTGCATCAAAAGTTGAAAATACGTATTCTTTAAGTAAATTCGAGAAATTTACGTTTTAAGTTTCTGTTTCCAAATTCAAACGGTTGAATCTTCGCCAATAATTGTCCAAAAGTCCGAATTTCTTTCAACATTATGAAGCCTTTTTCATATATATTGATTCTGCATCAAAAGTTGAAAATATGTATTCTAGAAGTAAATTCGAGAAATTGACGTTTTAAGTTTCTGTTTCCAAATTCAAATGGTTGTATCTTCGCCAATAATTGTCAAAAGTTCGAATTTCTTTCAACATTATGAAGCCCTTTTTATATATATTGATTCTGCATCAAAAGTTGAAAATATGTATTCTTGAAGTAAATTCGAGAAATTGACGTTTTAAGTTTCTGTTTCCAAATTCAAACGGTTGTATCTTCGCCAATAATTGTCAAAAGTTCGAATTTCTTTCAACATTATGAAGCCCTTTTTATATATATTGATTCTGCATCAAAAGTTGAAAATACGTATTCTTTAAGTAAATTCGAGAAATTTACGTTTTAAGTTTCTGTTTCCAAATTCAAACGGTTAAATCTTCGCCAATAATTGTCCAAAATCCGAATTTTTTTCAACATTCTGCATCAAAAGTTGAAAATATATATTGCAATGAAATTGAGAAATTGACGTTTTAAGTTTCTGTTTCCAAATTCAAACGGTTGTATCTTCGCCAATAATTGTCAAAAGTTCGAATTTCTTTCAACATTATGAAGCCCTTTTTATATATATTGATTCTGCATCAAAAGTTGAAAGTATGTATTGCAAGTGAAATTCGAGAAATTGACGTTTTAAGTTTCTGTTTCCAATATTCAAATGGTTGTATCTTCGCCAATAATTGTCAAAAGATCCGAATTTCTTTCAACATTATGAAGCCCTTTTTACATATATTGATTCTGAATTAAAAAGTTGAATATACGTATTTTTTAAATAGAATCCAGAAATGTACGTTTTAAGTTTCTGTTTCCAAATTCGAACGGTTAAATCTTCGCCAATAATTGTCATAAATCCGAATTTCTCTCAACATTATGAAGACCTTTTTCTATATATTGATTCTTCAAACAAAAGTTGAAAATATGTATTCTTGAAATGAAATCGCCAATAATTGTCAAAAAATCCGATTTCTTTCAACATTATGAAGCCCTTTTTATATATATTGATTCTGAATTAAAAGTTGAAAATACGTATTTCTTAAATAAAATCCAGAAATGTACGTTTTAAGTTTCTGTTTCCAAATTCAAACGGTTAACTCTTCGCCAATGATTGTCCTAAATCCGAATTTCTTTCAACATTATGAAGACCTTTTTCTATATATTGATTCTGCATCAAAAGTTGAAAATATGTATTCTTGAAGTAAATTCGAGAAATTGACGTTTTAAGTTTCTGTTTCCAAATTCAAACGGTTAAATCTTCGCCAATAATTGTCCTAAATCCGAATTTCTCTCAACATTATGAAGCAATTTTCTATATATTGATTCTTCAAACAAAAGTTGAAAACATGTATTCTTGAAATGAAATCGAGAAATTGACGATTTAAGTTTCTGTTGCCAAATTCAAACGGATGGATCTTCGCCAATAAGTGTCAAAAATCCGAATTTCTTCCAACACTTTGACGCACTTTTTATATATATTGATTTTACATCAAAAGTTTAAAATATGCATTTTTGAAATGAAATTGAGAAATTGATATTATAAGTTTCTGTTTCCAAATTCAAATGGTTAAATCTTCGCCAATAATTTTTCCAACATTATGAAGCCCTATTCATATTTTATGATTCTACTTCAAAAGTTCAAATATGTTTTTTTGAAAAAAATCTTAAAAAATGTATTTTTAAGTTTCTGTTTTCAAATTCAAACGGTTGTATTTTCGTCAATAATTGTTCAAAGTCAGAATATCTTCCAACATTATGAAGCCCTTTTTTATATATATTAATTCTGCATCAAAAGTTGAATACATATATTTTCGAAATTAAATCGAGAAATTTACCTAATAAGTTTCTGTTTTCAAATTCAAATGGTTGTATCTTCGCCAATAATTGTCCAAATTCCGAATTTCTTTCAACAATATGAAGCTCTTTATATATATATTGATTCTGCATCAAAAGTTGAAAATATGTATTCTAGAAGTAAATTCGAGAAATTGACGTTTTAAGTTTCTGTTTCCAAATTCAAATGGTTGTATCTTTGCCAATAATTGTCAGAAGTTCGAATTTCTTTCAACATTATGAAGCCCTTTTTATATATATTGATTCTGCATCAAAAGTTAAAAATATGTATTCTTTAAGTAAATTCGAGAAATTTACGTTTTAAGTTTCTGTTTCCAAATTCAAATGGTTGTATCTTCGCCAATAATTGTCCAAAGTTCGAATTTCTTTCAACATTATGAAGCCCTTTTCTATATATTGATTCTTAAAAACAAAAGTTGAAAATATGTATTCTTGATAGTGAAATCGAGAAATTGACGTTTTAAGTTTCTGTTTCCAAATTCAAATGGTTGTTTTTGTTTTTAAGTTGTGTTTCAATATTCAAATGGTTGTATCTTCGCCAATAATTGTCAAAAGATCCGAATTTCTTACAACATTATGAAGCCCTTTTTACATATATTGATTCTGAATTAAAAGTTGAATATACGTATTTTTAAATAAAATCCGGAAATGTACGTTTTAAGTTTCTGTTTCCAAATTCGAACGGTTAAATCTTCGCCAATAATTGTCAGAAATCCGAATTTCTTTCAACATTATGAAGACCTTTTTCTATATATTGATTCTGAATTAAAAGTTGAAAATACGTATTTTTGAAATAAAATCCAGAAATTGACGTTTTAAGTTTCTGTTTCCAAATTCAAACCGTTAAATCTTCGCCAATAATTGTCAAAAATCCGAATTTCTTTCAAGATTATGAAGCCCTTTTTATATATATTGATTCTGAATTAAAAGTTGAAAATACGTATTTTTTAAATAAAATCCAGAAATGTACGTTTTAAGTTTCTGTTTCCAAATTCAAACGGTTAAATCTTCGCCAATAATTGTCCAAAATCCGAATTTTTTTCAACATTCTGCATCAAAAGTTGAAAATATGTATTCTATAAGTAAATTCGAGAAATTGACGTTTTAAGTTTCTGTTTCCAAATTCAAATGGTTGTATCTTCGCCAATACTTGTCAAAAGTTCGAATTTCTTTCAACATTATGAAGCCCTTTTTATATATATTGATTCTGCATCAAAAGTTGAAAGTATGTATTGCTAATGTAAATTCGAGAAATTGACGTTTTAAGTTTCTGTTTCCAAATTCAAATGGTTGTATCTTCGCCAATAATTGTCAAAAGTTCGAATTTCTTTCAACATTATGAAGCCCTTTTTACATATATTGATTCTGAATTAAAAGTTGAATATACGTATTTTTTAAATAGAATCCAGAAATGTACGTTTTAAGTTTCTGTTTCCAAATTCGAACGGTTAAATCTTCGCCAATAATTGTCAGAAATCCGAATTTCTTTCAACATTATGAAGACCTTTTTCTATATATTGATTCTGAATCAAAAGTTGAAAATACGTATTTTTTAAATAAAATCCAGAAATGTACGTTTTAAGTTTCTGTTTCCAAATTCAAACCGTTGTATCTTCGCCAATAATTGTCAAAAGTTCGAATTTCTTTCAACATTATGAAGCCCTTTTTATATATATTGATTCTGAATTAAAAAGTTGAAAATACGTATTTTTTAAATAAAATCCAGAAATGTACGTTTTAAGTTTCTGTTTCCAAATTCAAACGGTTAAATCTTCGCCAATAATTGTCCAAAATCCGAATTTTTTCAACATTCTGCATCAAAAGTTGAAAATATGTATTGCAATGAAATTGAGAAATTGACGTTTTAAGTTTCTGTTTCCAAATTCAAATGGTTGTATCTCTCGCCAATACTTGTCCAAAGTTCCGAATTTCTTTCAACATTATGAAGCCCTTTTTATATATATTGATTCTGCATCAAAAGTTGAAAATATGTATTCTATAAGTAAATTCGAGAAATTGACGTTTTAAGTTTCTGTTTCCAAATTCAAATGGTTGTATCTTCGCCAATAATTGTCAAAAATCCGAATTTCTTTCAACATTATGAAGCCCTTTTACATATATTGATTCTGAATTAAAAAGTTGAATATACTTATTTTTTAAATAAAATCCAGAAATGTACGTTTTAAGTTTCTATTTCCACATACAAACGGTTAAATCTTCGCCAATAATTGTCATAAATCCGAATTTCTTTCAACATTATGAAGACCTTTTTCTATATATTGATTCTTCAAACAAAAGTTGAAAATATGTATTCTTGAAATGAAATCGCCAATAATTGTCAAAAAATCCGATTTCTTTCAACATTATGAAGCCCTTTTTATATATATTGATTCTGAATTAAAAGTTGAAAATACGTATTCTTAAATAAATCGAGAAATGTACGTTTTAAGTTTCTGTTTCCAAATTCAAACGGTTAAATCTTCGCCAATGATTGTCCAAATCCGAATTTCTTTCAACATTATGAAGACCTTTTTCATATATTTTGATTCTGCATCAAAAGTTGAAAATATGTATTCTTGAAGTAAATTCGAGAAATTGACGTTTTAAGTTTCTGTTTCCAAATTCAAACGGTTAAATCTTCGCCAATAATTGTCCTAAATCCGAATTTCTCTCAACATTATGAAGCAATTTTTCTATATATTGATTCTTCAAACAAAAGTTGAAAACATGTATTCTGAAATGAAATCGAGAAATTGACGATTTAAGTTTCTGTTGCCAAATTCAAACGGATGGATCTTCGCTAATAAGTGTCAAAAGTCCGAATTTCTTCCAACACTTTGACGCACTTTTATATATATTGATTCTACATCAAAAGTTTAAAATATGCATTTTTGAAATGAAATTGAGAAATTGATATTTTAAGTTTCTGTTTCCAAATTCAAATGGTTAAATCTTCGCCAATAATTTTTCCAACATTATGAAGCCCTATTCATATTTTATGATTCTACTTCAAAAGTTCAAATATGTTTCTTGAAAAAAAATCTTTAAAATTTATTTTTAAGTTTCTGTTTTCAAATTCAAACGGTTGTATTTTCGTCAATAATCGTTCAAAGTCGGAATATCTTCCAACATTATGAAGCCCTTTTTATATATATTAATTCTGCATCAAAAGTTGAATACATATATTTTCGAAATTAAATCAAGAAATTTACGTAATAAGTTTCTGTTTCCAAATTCAAATGGTTGTATCTTCGCCAATAATTGTCCAAATTCCGAATTTCAACAATATGAAGCCCTTTATATATATATTGATTCTGCATCAAAAGTTGAAAATATGTATTCTAGAAGTAAATTCGAGAAATTGACGTTTTAAGTTTCTGTTTCCAAATTCAAATGGTTGTATCTTCGCCAATAATTGTCAGAAGTTCGAATTTCTTTCAACATTATGAAGCCCTTTTTATATATATTGATTCTGCATCAAAAGTTAAAAATATGTATTCTTTAAGTAAATTCGAGAAATTTACGTTTTAAGTTTCTGTTTCCAAATTCAAATGGTTGTATCTCCGCCAATAATTGTCCACATTCGAATTTCTTTCAACATTATGAAGCCCCTTTTCTAAACAAAAGTTGAAAATATGTATTCTTGATATGAAATCGAGAAATTGACGTTTTAAGTTTCTGTCTCCAAATTCAAATGGTTGTTTTTGTTTTTAAGTTGTGTTTCAATATTCAAATGGTTGTATCTTCGCCAATAATTGTCAAAAGATCCGAATTTCTTTCAACATTATGAAGCCCTTTTTACATATATTGATTCTGCATCAAAAGTTGAAAATACGTATTCTTTAAGTAAAATCGAGAAATTTACGTTTTAAGTTTCTGTTTCCAAATTCGAACGGTTAAATCTTCGCCAATAATTGTCAGAAATCCGAATTTCTTTCAACATTATGAAGACCTTTTTCTATATATTGATTCTGAATTAAAAAGTTGAAAATACGTATTTTTTAAATAAATCCAGAAATGTACGTTTTAAGTTTCTGTTTCCAAATTCAAACCGTTAAATCTTCGCCAATAATTGTCAAAAAATCCGAATTTCTTTCAAGATTATGAAGCCCTTTTTATATATATTGATTCTGAATTAAAAAGTTGAAAATACGTATTTTTGAAATAAAATCCAGAAATGTACGTTTTAAGTTTCTGTTTCCAAATTCAAACGGTTAAATCTTCGCCAATAATTGTCCAAAATCCGAATTTTTTCAACATTCTGCATCAAAAGTTGAAAATATGTATTGCAATGTAAATTCGAGAAATTGACGTTTTAAGTTTCTGTTTCCAAATTCAAATGGTTGTATCTTCGCCAATAATTGTCCAAAGTTCGAATTTCTTTCAACATTATGAAGCCCTTTTTATATATATTGATTCTGCATCAAAAGTTGAAAGTATGTATTGCAATGAAATCGAGAAATTGACGTTTTAAGTTTGTGTTTCAATATTCAAATGGTTGTATCTTCGCCAACAATGGTCAAAAAATCCGAATTTCTTTCAACATTATGAAGCCCTTTTTACATATATTGATTCTGCATCAAAAGTTGAAAATACGTATTCTTTAAGTAAATTCCAGAAATGTACGTTTTAAGTTTCTGTTTCCAAATTCAAACGGTTAAATCTTCGCCAATGATTGTCATAAATCTGAATTTCTTTCAACATTATGAAGACCTTTTTCTATATATTGATTCTTCAAACAAAAGTTGAAAATATGTATTCTTGAAATGAAATCGCCAATAATTGTCAAAAAGTCAGAATTTCTTTCAACATTATGAAGCCCTTTTTATATATATTGATTCTGCACTCAAAAGTTGAAAATACGTATTTCTTTAAGTAAAACCCAGAAATGTACGTTTTAAGTTTCTGTTTCCAAATTCAAACGGATAAACCTTCGCCAATGATTGTCCTAAATCCGAATTTCTTTCAACATTATGAAGACCTTTTTATATATATTGATTCTGCATCAAAAGTTGAAAATATGTATTCTTGAAGTAAATTCGAGAAATTGACGTTTTAAGTTTCTGTTTCCAAATTCAAACGGTTAAATCTTCGCCAATAATTGTCCAAAGTCCGAATTTCTTCCAACATTATGACGCACTTTTATATATATTGATTCTGCATCAAAAGTTGAAAATATGCATTCTTGAAGTGAAATTCGAGAAATTGACGTTTTAAGTTTCTGTTTCCAAATTCAAATGGTTAAATCTTCGCCAATAATTCTTCCAACATTATAAAGCCCTTGTAATATTTTATGATTCTGCATCAAAAGTTGAAAATATGTATTTTTGAAAAAAATCTTTAAAATTTATTTTTAAGTTTCTGTTTTCAAATTCAAACGGTTGTATCTTCGCCAATAATTGTTCAAAAGTCAGAACATCTTCCAACATTATGAAGCTCTTTATATATATACTGATTTTGCATCAAAAGTTGAAAATATGTATTCTCAGAAGTAATATCGAGAAATTGACGTTTTAAGTTTCTGTTTCCAAATTCAAATGGTTGTATCTTCGCCAATAATTGTCAAAAAATCTGAATTTCTTTCAACATTTTTTTCTTTTATTGATTTTTCTTTATATTGATTCTTCAAACAAAAGTTGAAAATATGTATTCTTGAAATAAAATCGAGAAATTGACGTTTTAAGTTTCTGTTTCCAAATTCAAATGGTTGTATCTCCGCCAATAATTGTCAAAGTTCCGAATTTCTTTCAACATTATGAAGCACTTTTATATACGTATTGATTCTGCATTAAAAATTTAAAATACGTATTTTCAAAATAAAATCGAGAAATTGACGTTTTAAGCTTGTGTTTCAATATTCAAATGGTTGTATCCTCGCCAATAATTGTAAAATTCCGAATTTCTTTCAACATTATGAAGCCCTTTTTCCATATATTGATTCTTCAAACAAAGGTTACAAATATGTGTTTTTAAAATAATATTTAAAATATATAATAAAATTACGTTTTAGGTTTTTGTTTCCAAATTCAAATGATTGTATCTCCGCCAATAATTGTCCAAATTCCGAATTTCTTTCAATATTATGAAGCCCCTTTTCTATATATTGATTCTTAAAAACAAAAGTTGAAAATATGTATTCTTGATATGAAATCGAGAAATTGACGTTTTAAGTTTCTGTTTCCAAATTCAAATGGTTGTTTTTGTTTTTAAGTTGTGTTTCAATATTCAAATGGTTGTATCTTCGCCAATAATTGTCAAAAGTTCGAATTTCTTTCAACATTATGAAGCCCTTTTTATATATATTGATTCTGCATCAAAAGTTGAAAATACGTATTCTTTAAGTAAATTCGAGAAATTTACGTTTTAAGTTTCTGTTTCCAAATTCAAACGGTTGAATCTTCGCCAATGATAGTCCTAAATCCAAATTTCTTTCAACATTATGAAGACCTTTTTCTATATATTGATTCTGCATCAAAAGTTGAAAATATGTATTCTTGAAATAAATCGATAAATTGACGTTTTAAGTTTCTGTTTCCAAATTCAAACGGTTAAATCTTCGCCAATAATTGTCCTAAATCCGAATTTCTTCCAACATTATGACGCACTTTTTATATATATTGATTCTACATCAAAAGTTTAAAATATGCATTTTTGAAATGAAATTGAGAAATTGATATTTTAAGTTTCTGTTTCCAAATTCAAATGGTTAAATCTTCGCCAATAATTCTTCCAACATTATGAAGCCCTTTTAATATTTTATGATTCTGTTTCAAAAGTTGAAAATATGTATTTTTGAAAAAAAATCTTTAAAATTTATTTTTAAGTTTCTGTTTTCAAATTCAAACGGTTGTATCTTCGCCAATAATTGTTCAAAGTCAGAATATCTTCCAACATTATGAAGCTCTTTATATATATATTGATTCTGCATCAAAAGTTGATAATATGTATTTTCAAGTAAATATCGAGAAATTGACGTTTTAAGTTTCTGTTTCCATATTCAAATGGTTGTATCTTCGCCAATAATTGTCAAAAGTTCGAATTTCTTTCAACATTTTGAAGCCATTTTTTTCTTATATTGATTCTGCATCAAAAGTTGAAAATATGTATTCTTGAAGTAAATTCGAGAAATTGACGTTTTAAGTTTCTGTTTCCAAATTCAAATGGTTGTATCTTCGCCAATAATTGTCAAAAGTTCGAATTTCTTTCAACATTATGAAGCCCTTTTTATATATATTGATTCTGCATCAAAAGTTGAAAATACGTATTCTTTAAGTAAATTCGAGAAATTTACGTTTTAAGTTTCTGTTTCCAAATTCAAACGGTTAAATCTTCGCCAATAATTGTCATAAATCCGCATTTCTTTCAACATTATGAAGACCTTTTACTATATATTGATTCTTCAAACAAAAGTTGAAAATATGTATTCTTGAAATGAAATCGAGAAATTGACGTTTTAACTTTCTGTTTCCAAATTCAAACGGTTAAATCTTCGCCAATAATTGTCCTAAATCCGAATTTCTTTCAACATTATGAAGCCCTTTTTTATATATTGATTCTTCAAACAAAGGTTTAAAATATGTATTCTTGGAATGAAATCGAGAAATTGACGTTTTAAGTTTCTGTTGCAAAATTCAAACGGTTGGATCTTCGCCAATAATTGTCAAAAGTCCGAATTTCTTTCAACATTATGAAGCCCTTTTTCTATATATTGATTCTTCAAACAAAAGTTGAAAATATGTATTCTTGAAATAAAATCGAGAAATTGACGTTTTAAGTTTCTGTTTCCAAATTCAAATGGTTGTATCTCCGCCAATAATTGTCCAAGTTCCGAATTTCTTTCAACATTATGAAGCACTTTTATATACGTATTGATTCTGAATTAAAAAATTGAAAATACGTATTTTCAAAATAAAATCGAGAAATTGACTTTTTAAGCTTGTGTTTCAATATTCAAATGGTTGTATCCGAATTAAAATGTTGAAAATACGTATTTTCAAAATAAACTCGAGAAATTGACTTTTTAAGTTTCTGTTTCCAAATTCAAATGGTTAAATCTTCGCCAATAATTTTTCCAACATTGTGAAGCCCTATTCATATTTTATGATTCTACTTCAAAAGTTGAAAATATGTTTTTTTGAAAAAAATCTTAAAAATTTATTTTTAAGTTTCTGTTTTCAAATTCAAACGGTTGTATTTTCGCCAATAAAACAATTATTGGCAATACAAATCCAGAAATTTACGTTTTAAGTTTCTGTTTCCAAATTCAAACGGTTAAATCTTCGCCAATAATTGTCAGAAGTCCGAATTTCTTTAAACATTATGAATACCTTTTTCTATATATTGATTCTGAATCAAAAAGTTGAAAATACGTATTTTTTAAATAAAATCCAGAAATGTACGTTTTAAGTTTCTGTTTCCAAATTCAAACCGTTAAATCTTCGCCAATAATTGTCAAAAATCCGAATTTCTTTCCACATTATGAAGCCCTTTTTATATATATTGATTCTGAATAAAAAGTTGAAAATACGTATTTTTGAAATAAAATCGAGAAATGTACGTTTTAAGTTTCTGTTTCCAAATTCAAACGGTTAAATCTTCGCCAATAATTGTCCAAAATCCGAATTTTTTTCAACATTCTGCATCAAAAGTTGAAAATATGTATTGCAATGAAATCGAGAAATTGACGTTTTAAGTTTGTGTTTCAATATTCAAATGGTTGTATCTTCGCCAATAATTGTCAAAAAATCCGAATTTCTTTCAACATTATGAAGGCCTTTTACCTATATTGATTCTGAATTAAAAAGTTGAATATACGTATTTTTTAAATAAAATGCAGAAATGTACGTTTTAAGTTTCTATTTCCAAATTCAAACGGTTAAATCTTCGCCAATAATTGTCATAAATCCGAATTTCTTTCAACATTATGAAGACCTTTTTCTATATATTGATTCTTCAAACAAAAGTTGAAAATATGTATTCTTGAAATGAAATCGCCAATAATTGTCAAAAATCCGAATTTCTTTCAACATTATGAAGCCCTTTTTATATATATTGATTCTGAATTAAAAAGTTGAAAATACGTATTTCTTAAATAAAATCCAGAAATGTACGTTTTAAGTTTCTGTTTCCTAATTCAAACTGTTAAATCTTCGCCAATGATTGTCCTAAATCCGAATTTCTTTCAACATTATGAAGACCTTTTTCTATATATTGATTCTTCAAACAAAAGTTGAAAATGTTTTGTTTTCTTGAAATGAAATCGATAAATTGACGTTTTACGTTTCTGTTTCCAAATTCAAACGGTTAAATCTTCGCCAATAATTGTAATAAATCCGAATTTCTTCCAACATTATGACGCACTTTTTATATATATTGATTCTACATCAAAAGTTTAAAATATGCATTTTTGAAATGAAATTGAGAAATTGATATTTTAAGTTTCTGTTTCCAAATTCAAATGGTTGTATCTTCGCCAATAATTGTCAAAAGTTCGAATTTCTTTCAATATTATGAAGCCCTTTTTATTTATATTGATTCTGCATCAAAAGTTGAAAATATGTATTCTTGAAGTAAATTCGAGAAATTTACGTTTTAAGTTTCTGTTTCCAAATTCCATTGGTTGTATCTCCGCCAATAATTGTCCAAATTCCGAATTTCTTTCAACATTATGAAGCCCTTATATATATATATTGATTCTGCATCAAAAGTTGAAAATACGTATTCTTTAAGTAAATTCGAGAAATGTACGTTTTAAGTTTCTGTTTCCAAATTCAAACGGTTAAATCTTCGCCAATAATTGTCATAAATCCGAATTTCTTTCAACATTATGAAGACCTTTTACTATATATTGATTCTTCAAACAAAAGTTGAAAATATGTATTCTTGAAATGAAATCGAGAAATTGACGTTTTAAATTTCTGTTTCCAAATTCAAACGGTTAAATCTTCGCCAATAATTGTCCTAAATCCGAATTTCTTTCAACATTATGAAGCCCCTTTTTTATATATTGATTCTTCAAACAAAAGTTGAAAATATGTATTCTTGGAATGAAATCGAGAAATTGACGTTTTAAGTTTCTGTTGCAAAATTCAAACGGATGGATCTTCGCCAATAAGTGTCAAAAGTCCGAATTTCTTTCAACTTTATGAAGCCATTTTTCTATATATTGATTCTTCAAACAAAAGTTGAAAATATGTATTCTTGAAATAAAATCGAGAAATTGACGTTTTAAGTTTCTGTTTCCAAATTCAAATGGTTGTATCTCCGCCAATAATTGTCCAAATTCGAATTTCTTTCAACATTATGAAGCACTGTTATATACGTATTGATTCTGAATTAAAAAATTGCAAATACGTATTTTCAAAATAAAATCGAGAAATTGACGTTTTAGTTTGTGTTTCCATATTCAAATGGTTGTTTCTTTGCCAATAATTGTCCGAAGTCCGAATTTCTTTCAACATTATGAAGCCCTTTTTATATATATTGATTCTGCATCAAAAGTTAAAAATATGTATTCTAGAAGTAAATTCGAGAAATTTACGTTTTAAGTTTCTGTTTCCAAATTCAAATGGTTGTATCTTCGCCAATAATTGTCAAAAGTTCGAATTTCTTTCAACATTATGAAGCCCTTTTTATATATATTGATTCTGCATCAAAAGTTGAAAATACGTATTCTTGAAGTAAATTCGAGAAATTGACGTTTTAAGTTTCTGTTTCCAAATTCAAATGGTTGTATCTTCGCCAATAATTGTCCAAAGTTCGAATTTCTTTCAACATTATGAAGCCCTTTTTATATATATTGATTCTGCATCAAAAGTTGAAAATATGTATTCTTTAAGTAAATTCGAGAAATTGACGTTTTAAGTTTCTGTTTCCAAATTCAAATGGTTGTATCTCCGACAATAATTGTCCAAAATCCGAATTTCTTCCAACATTATGAAGCCATTTTTATATATATTGGTTCTGCATCAAAAGTTGCATACATATATTTTTGAAATTAAATCGAGAAATTTACTTATTAAGTTCCTGTTTCCAAATTCAAACGGTTGGATCTTCGCCAATAAGTGTCAAAAGTCCGAATTTCTTCCAACATTATGACGTACTTTTTATATATATTGATTCTACATCAAAAATGTAAAATACGAGTATGCATTTTGAAATGAAATTGAGAAATTGTTATTTTAAGTTTCTGTTTCCAAATTCAAATGGTTAAATCTTCGCCAATAATTCCTCCAACATTATGAAGCCCTTTTAATATTTTATGATTCTGCTTCAAAAGTTGAAAATATGTATTTTTGAAAAAAATCTTAAAAATTTATTTTTAAGTTTCTGTTTTCAAATTCAAACGGTTGTATCTTCGCCAATAACTGTTCAAAAGTCAGAATATCATCCAACATTATGAAGCCCTTTTTATATATATTGATTCTGCATCAAAAGTTTAATACACATGTTTTCAAATTCAAATGGTTAAATCTTCGCCAATAATTGTCCAAAGTCCGAATTTCCTTCAACATTATGAAGCCCTTTTTCTATATATTGATTCTTCAAACAAAAGTTGAAAATATGTATTCTTGAAATGAAATCGAGAAATTTACGTTTTAAGTTTCTGTTTCCAAATTCAAATGGTTGTATCTCCGCCAATAATTGTCCAAATTCCGAATTTCTTTCTACATTTTGAAGCTGTTTATATATATATTGATTTTGCATCAAAAGTTGATAATATGTATTTTTTAAATAATATCGAGAAATTGGCGTTTTAAGTTTGTGTTTCCAAATTCAAATGGTCGTATCTTCGCCAATAATTGTCCAAAGTCCGAATTTCTTTCAACATTATGAAGCCCTTTTTCTATATATTGATTCTTCAAACAAAAGTTGAAAATACGTATTTTTTAAATAAAATCCAGAAACGTACGTTTTAAGTTTCTGTTTTCAAATTCAAACGGTTAAATCTTCGCCAATAATTGTCCTAAATCCGAATTTCTTTCAACATTATGAAGACCTTTTTCTATATATTGATTCCTCAACCAAAAGTTGAAAATATGTATTCTTGAAATAAAATCGATAAATTGACGTTTTAAGTTTCTGTTTCCAAATTCAAGCGGTTAAATCTTCGCCAATAATTGTCCTAAATCCGAATTTCTTTCAACATTATGAAGCCCTTTTCTATATATTGATTCTTCAAACAAAAGTTGAAAATATGTATTCTTGGAATGAAATCGAGAAATTGATGATTTAAGTTTCTGTTGCAAAATTCAAACGGTTGGATCTTCGCCAATAAGTGTCAAAAGTCCGAATTTCTTCCGACACTATGAGGCCGTGTTATATACGAGTATTATCAACTTTTGATGCGAATCAAATATATAAAAAGGGATTCCAAATGTTGGAAGAAATTCTGACTTGGACAATTATTGGCGAAGATACAACCGTTTCAATTTGAAAACAGAAACTTAATACGGAATTTTCTAGATTTGTTTTCAGAAATACATATTTTCAACTTTTGAAGCAGAATCAAAATATATTAAAAGGGCTTCATAATGTTCAAAGAAATTCGGATTTTGGACAATTATTAGCGAAAATTTGACCGTTTGAATTTGGAAACAGAAAATTAAAATGTTCGAAAATTGTTATTAGATCCAAGGGCACAGTTTTACAGCGTATACAAACAAGATAACGATATGCAGGAATCACACTTTTATTAGTCTAATGACGCGACGCATTCGGCAGTCAAAAACGGAGTGGGTACAGAACTATTGAGAGATTAATGTTTCAGTACATGCGAACGAACGGACAATGCAAAACTTAGGATAAGCTAAACGAGGGTTGCCAGATTGTTACATTGCAATCATTTGAGTTACATTTGCAATGCGCCCTCTCAAAGTAACAATTCTGTTAACCATGATGCTTGGCACTGCTAAGACCCTTCGAAAGTACATCTGCTGGCATTTGCTCCGTCTGCATGTAGCCAACCTGGATGTCGCCACTCTGGTGCTTCTGCTGGATGAAATGGTGGCGCACATCGATGTGTTTTGTGCGTGGATGAAAACCAAAGCCTTTAACCAATTTTTGAGCGCTTTGGTTGTCGTTTAGGAGCAGAACCGAATCACATTTTCTGCCAATCCTGTTGAGTATGGCCTTCAAGTATAAGGCCTCCTTCGTTGCTTCGCTCATTGCCAAGTATTCGGACTCTGTGCTTGACAAAGCGACGGTGCGTTGTTTTCGTGCCTCCCAACTTATAGCAGCACCTGCTAATATAAACGCCTGTCAACATCGACGACTCCGTACAGATCTTCGCCTGTTCGCTTGAATAACAGGCCGAGTACCGCTTGGTATCGAAGGATGCGCTTCGCCGTCTTCCAGTGTTCAGCGTTATAACATGAATTAAACTAACTCATGAAATTTACGACGTACGCAATATCTGGATGGGTTGTAACTGAAAGAAACATAAGAGAGCCAATTAAGTTCTGATAGGGGTACTTCCTCATTTCGGCTTCATCGGCTGCTTCTGTTCGCTTCAAAGTACATTTCGCTTCTATGGGTGTTAATGCAGGCTTGCATTCAGTCATTCCGAATCTTTTCAATATAGCGTCGATGTACTTTTCCTGTGCAAGGAATATGCGATGCTCGTTCAGATCCTGCTTGAATTCTATGCCCAGACGGGTTGCCACTGGACCGAGATTTTTCATTTCAAATGCGTCTCCAAGGATTTCTTTGGTCTGATGCAACCAATCTGGATGATTTCACGTCAACAGCAAATCATCTACGTAAATGGATACTAGGAGAATCTTCTTCCCCTGCCGTTTGACGAACAAACATGAATGTTGCTTCGTGGGCTCTAATCCAACTTCTAGTAGCTTCGTCGTGAGTCAACAATACCAACGCAAACCAGACTGGCGTAATCCGTATAACGCCTTCTTCAACAAACATACAGGGCTTTTCATTGATGACAGCGCCGCCCGCCATTCCGCTGTTGTCTTCATGTACTCTGCTCGGGGTGAATCATGCTTCGTTCTAATTGATCCGCCCGATTCCAACTTTTTCATGAAATCATTTAAGCTCTCTGGCACCTCCATATAAACGCTCTCTTCGAGCTCGCCGTTTAGGTAGGCTGTGACCACGTCCATTTGATGTATCTCTATGTCAAGTTCCGCTGCCATGGCCACCAAAAGTCGGACTGATGTGAATCGTGCTACAGGTGAATACGTTTCATGAAAATCCTCTCCAGGCCTTTGTTCAAATCCTTTAGCGACCAATCGAACTTGCTTTTTTCCTGAAACGGTACCATTGTCTTTTGTCCGAAACACCATTTTGCAACCTATAATATTTCGATCCTTAGGGCGTTCCACTATCTCCCACGTTCCGTTGTGTACCTGTGCCAGAAACTCATCTTCAATTGCCCTTGTCCAACTGACGCTGTCCTTGTGGCCTTTCGCCTCTTTCAGTGTAGTTGGATCATCTGTCGCAGCCATGTACGAGTATGCAATTTCGCACTCCTCGAATGTCTCGCTTGAGCTGCTCTGCTCGTCGTTGCTGATCACTTGTGCTGGTGGTTGATATATTTTCCGTGGCCTACCACGCTGGCCTGTCCTCTCGATCTTGGGACGCCCTCTGCCACGTTGCTGCTCAACTAGCTTCTGCTTGGGTCGCTCAACTGAACTGTTATCGTCGCTGTTAGATCCATCACAAGGTTTACTCGTGATATTGATGTCGAAACCTCCGTTTGAGTTTTGATCACGTTCGTAGAACTCAGCGTACTCACTTTTAAAACCTGGAACATTCAGGAACTTGACATCTTTGCTTACTATTACCTTACGCTTCTCAGGTAAATATAATCGATATGCCTTCGATGTATTTGAGTAGCCGACCAGTATGCATTCTTCCGATCTTGATTCAAATTTATCCTTATTTGAACCCTTTATTAATAATGCATATGCCTTCGCACCAAATATACGTAAATGCGACACTGTAGGAATTTTCTTCGTCCAGTAAGTGTGGGGAATCTCGCCAGATAGACCCCGCGTTACACATCTGTTTCTGATGTAACATGCTGCATTTACTGCTTCTGCCCAAAAGGCGTCTCTGGATTCCGTTCACCTTCATATACTTGTCGAACTCTTTGTTGCAATACTCAGTCCCGTTATCTGACTGAAGTACTTTTATCTTCTTATTTGTGAAGTTTTCTGCTGTAGCTTTATATGCTTTAAAAGCTTCAAATAAGTCTGATTTCTGTTTAAGAAAGTGAACTTCACAATAGCGCGAATAGTCATCTATAAAAGTAGCGAAGTATTTACATCCTCCCAGGGATTGCGTTCTCATTGGGCCGCATACATCGCTGTGAACTATTTCCAGTAGTTCTGTCGTACGATTTTCGTTTCCACTTTTATAAATGCTTGCAGTTTGCTTTTCGCTTATGCAGATTTCACATTTCGACAATTTTCCATTCTCGCACATTTTCATGCCGTAGGCTTTACCACTTTTAGCCATATTTTTCAAATCGCTTTCATTCAGATGTCCCATTCTATAATGCCATAGATCAAGGTCGTTTTGACCACCATACATTATATTATTCACTTGATGCTCTTCGCCATTCAAGTAATACAAGTTACCGTATCTTTGCGCACGCAGCCAAACTTCGTTATTTTTCATAACAAGTGCTTCATTTTTCCGAAAATGAACTTCAAAACCATTGTCTGTGATTTTGGAAACCGACATCAAATTTTGGCGCAAATCCGATACGTACAAAACATCTTTCAACGTTAAGTCAACTCGTTGCTGTTGTTTCTTAACTGTGACTTTAGCATTACCAATACCACTAATCCGTGTGGTCTTATTGTTGGCCAAATGTAAAGTCTTTTCGACTTTTGCAATATCGGTGAACATGCTCTTATTTGAACTCATGTGTGCCGTGCAACCACTATCGAGGCACCACAAGCCATTTTTCTCATCGGCAGAAAAGGCCATCTCTAACGCGTTTAGCGAAAGTTCCTCGTTTTCTGCTGTACCCGCACTGTTTTGTTCATTCGTATTGCGTTTCATATTCTTCTTTGGGTTGCTTCGACAATTTCGCGCGAAATGTCCAACCTTGCCGCAGCTGAAACATTTTCTGTCTTCACGCTGCACTTTATCGCTTTTTCTTTCTTTGCTATTTCTTTCTACATCTTTCCGACGATTAGCGAACATTGCGTTTTGTTCTTCGCGATTTTCTTTATTTGCACGCGCTTCTGACTCTTCAAGAATTTTAACGCGAAGCACATCGGGATGGGGCAAGTCATCTCGTGCTTCCATCGCACATCTGAACATTTCATAAGAGTCAGGCAAACTATATAGCAATAAGATTACTAACAAATCATTTCCAATCGCGACACCTATTTCTTTCAATTTTTTCACTGCGTCGAAAAATTCATTTACATGCTGGCGCGCACTAGCGCCCTCGTTCATTCGCGACAATGCCACTCGTTTCAGCAGGCTTGCTTTTCGCACTGGCCCCTTTGATTGAAATGTCTCCTGCAATTTCAACCAGTATTCTTTTGCCGAATTACAATCTTCAATTATAGCCAATTCCGATGGGCTAATCGATAATAATATGTCCGCGCGCGCCTTTTCATCGTATGTTTTCCATACTGCTCGATCTGCCACATTTTCTGGGCAAATTTTTGTTCCATCGACATATTGCCATAGTTCGTTTTTCACTAATATAGCACGCATCTGCAGTTTCCACGTGTCATAGTTCTCCGCACACAGTGGATCAATCTTAATAAATGCACCAGCCATTTTTCACAGCTACACTATTTATTGTCAACGTTTTCTTATTTATTTATCACTGGGCCCATAACCTGTTGGAAAAATTGTTATTAGATCCAAGCGCACAGTTTTAAGCGTATACAAACAAAATAACGATATGCAGGAATCACACGTTTATTAGTTTAATGACGCGACGCATTCGGCAGTCAAAAACGGAGTGGGTACAGAACTATTGAGAGATTAATGTTTCAGTACATGCGAACGAACGGACAATGCAAAACTTAGGATAAGCTAAACGAGGGTTGCCAGATTGTTACATTGCAATCATTTGAGTTACATTTGCAACAATAATGTTGAAAGAAATTCGGATTTTTGACAATTATTGGCGAAGATACAACCATTTGAGTATGGAAACACAAACTTAAAACGTCAATATCTCAATTTCATTGCAATACATACTTTCAACTTTTGATGCAGAATCAATATATATAATAACGGATTCATACTGTTGAAAGCAATTCGAATTTGGACAACTATTGGCAGAGATACAACCGTTTGAATTTGGAAAAAGAAACTTAAAACGTCAATTTCTCGATTTCATTGCAATACATATTTTCAACTTCTGAAGCAGATTGTTGAAAGAAATTCGGACTTTGGACAATTATTGGCGAAGATTTAACCGTTTGAATTTGGAAACAGAAACTTAAAACGTACATTTCTCGAATTTACTTAAAGATATACGTATTTTCAACTTTTGATGCAAAATCACAATATATAAAAAGGTCTTCATAATGTTGAAAGAAATTCAGATCTTTTGACAATTATTGGCGAAGATACAACCATTTGAATATGGAAACACAAACTTAAAACGTCAATTTCTCGATAATATTTTGAAAATAAATATTATCAACTTTTGATGCAAAATCAATATATATAAAAAGGCTTCATAATGTTGAAAGAAGATCCGACTTTTGACAATTATTGGCGAAGATACAACCATTTGAATTTGGAAACAGAAACTTAAAACGTAAATTTCTCGAATTTACTTCAAGAATACATATTTTCAACTTTTGATGCAGAATCAATATATATAAAAAGGGCTTCATAATGTTGAAAGAAATTCGAACTTTTGACAATTATTGGCGAAGATACAACCGTTTGAATTTGGAAACAGAAACTTAAAACGTACATTTCTCGAATTTACTTAAAGAATACGTATATTCAACTTTTGATGCAGAATCAATATATATAAAAGGGCTTCATAATGTTGAAAGAAATTCGAACTTTTGACAATTATTGGCGAAGATACAACCATTTGAATATTGAAACACAACTTAAAAACAAAAACAACCATTTGAATTTGGAAACAGAAACTTAAAACGTCAATTTCTCGATTTCATATCAAGAATACATATTTTCAACTTTTGTTTTTAGAATCAATATATAGAAAAGGGGCTTCATAATGTTGAAAGAAATTCGAACTTTTGACAATTATTGGCGAAGATACAACCATTTGAATTTGGAAACAGAAACTTAAAACGTAAATTTCTCGAAATTACTTCAAGAATACATATTCTGAACTTTTGATGCAGAATCAATATATATAAAAAGGGCTTCATAATGTTGAAAGAAATTCGGACTTCTGACAATTATTGGCGAAGATACAACCATTTGAATTGGAAACAGAAACTTAAAACGTCAATTTCTCGAATTTACTTCAAGAATACATATTTTCAACTTTTGATGCAGAATCAATATATATATAAAGGGCTTCATATTGTTGAAAGAAATTCGGAATTTGGACAATTATTGGCGGAGATACAACCATTTGAATTTGAAAACAGAAACTTAAAACGTAAATTTCTCGATTTAATTTCGAAAATATATGTATTCAACTTTTGATGCAGAATCAATATATATAAAAAAGGCTTCATAATGTTGGAAGATATTCTGACTTTGAACAATTATTGGCGAAAATACAACCGTTTGAATTTGAAAACAGAAACTTAAAAATTAATTTTTAAGATTTTTTTTCAAAAACATATTTTCAACTTTTGAAGTAGAATCATAAAATATGAATAGGGCTTCATAATGTTGGAAAAATTATTGGCGAAGATTTAACCATTTGAATTTGGAAACAGAAACTTAAAACGTCAATTTCTCGAATTTCACTTCAAGAATACATATTTTCAACTTTTGATGCAGAATCAATATATATAAAAAGTGCTTCATAATGTTGAAAGAAATTCGGATTTTTGACACTTATTGGCGAAGATCCATCCGTTTGAATTTGGCAACAGAAACTTAAATCGTCAATTACTCGAATTTACTTCAAGAATACATATTTTCAACTTTTGATGCAGAATCAATATATATAAAAAGTGCTTCATAATGTTGAAAGAAATTCGAACTTTTGACAATTATTGGCGAAGATACAACCGTTTGAATTTGGAAACAGAAACTTAAAACGTCAATTTATCGATTTCATTTCAAGAAAACATATTTTCAACTTTTGTTTGAAGAATCAATATATGAAAAAGGTCTTCATAATGTTGAAAGAAATTCGGATTTAGGACAATCATTGGCGAAGATTTAACCGTTTGAATTTGGAAACAGAAACTTAAAACATACATTTCTGGATTTTATTTAAGAAATACGTATTTTCAACTTTTTAATTCAGAATAATATATAATAGAATATATAAAAAGGGCTTCATAATGTTGAAAGAAATTCGGATTTTTTGACAATTATTGGCGATTTCATTTCAAGAATACATATTTTCAACTTTTGATTGAAGAATCAATATATATGAAAAAGGTCTTCATAATGTTGAAAGAAATTCGGATTTATGACAATTATTGGCGAAGATTTAACCGTTTGAATTTCGAAATAGAAACTTAAAACGTACATTTCTGGATTTTATTTAAAAATACGTATATTCAACTTTTAATTCAGAATCAATATATGTAAAAAGGGCTTCATAATGTTGAAAGAAATTCGAACTTTTGACAATTATTGGCGAAGATACAACCATTTGAATATTGAAACACAAACTTAAAACGTCAATTTCTCAATTTCATTGCAATACATACTTTCAACTTTTGATGCAGAATCAATATATATAAAAAGGGCTTCATAATGTTGAAAGAAATTCGAACTTTGGACAAGTATTGGCGAAGATACAACCATTTGAATTTGGAAACAGAAACTTAAAACGTCAATTTCTCAATTTCATTGCAATACATATTTTCAACTTTTGATGCAGAATGTTGAAAAAAATTCGGATTTTGGACAATTATTGGCGAAGATTTAACCGTTTGAATTTGGAAACAGAAACTTAAAACGTACATTTCTGGATTTTATTTCAAAAATACGTATTTTCAACTTTTTAATTCAGAATCAATATATATATAAAGGGCTTCATAATGTTGAAAGAAATTCGGATTTTTTGACAATTATTGGCGAAGATTTAACCGTTTGAATTTGGAAACAGAAACTTAAAACGTACATTTCTGGATTTTATTTAAAAAATACGTATTTTCAACTTTTTAATTCAGAATCAATATATAGAAAAAGGTCTTCATAATGTTGAAAGAAATTCGGATTTCTGACAATTATTGGCGAAGATTTAACCGTTCGAATTTGGAAACAGAAACTTAAAACGTACATTTCTGGATTTTATTTAAAAAATACGTATATTCAACTTTTTAATTCAGAATCAATGTATGTAAAAAGGGCTTCATAATGTTGAAAGAAATTCGAGCTTTTGACAATTATTGGCGAAGATACAACCATTTGAATTTGGAAACAGAAACTTAAAACGTCAATTTCTCGATTTCACTTCAAGAATACATATTTTCAGCTTTTGATTTGCAGAATCAATATATAGAAAAAGGGCTTCATAATGTTGACAGAAATTCGAACTTTGCACAATTATTGGCGAAGATACAACCATTTGAATTTGGAAACAGAAACTTAAAACGTCAATTTCTCGAATTTACTTCAAGAATACATATTTTCAACTTTTGATGCAGAATCAATATATATAAAAAGGTCTTCATAATGTTGAAAGAAATTCGAATTTAGGACAATTACTGGCGAAGATTTAACCGTTTGAATTTGGAAACAGAAACTTAAAACGTACATTTCTGGATTTTATTTAAAAATACGTATTTTCAACTTTTTAATTCAGAATCAATATATATAAAAAGGGCTTCATAATGTTGAAAGAAATTCTGATTTTGACAATTATTGGCGATTTCATTTCAAGAATACATATTTTCAACTTTTGTTTGAAGAATCAATATATAGAAAAAGGTCTTCATAATGTTGAAAGAACTTCGGATTTATGTCAATTATTGGCGAAGATTTAACCGTTTGAATTTGGAAACAGAAACTTAAAACGTAAATTTCTCGAATTTACTTAAAGAATACGTATTTTCAACTTTTGATGCAGAATCAATATATATAAAAAGGGCTTCATAATGTTGAAAGAAATTCGAACTTTTGACAATTATTGGCGAAGATACAACCATTTGAATATTGAAACACAAACTTAAAACGTAAATTTCTCAATTTCATTGCAATACATACTTTCAACTTTTAATGCAGAATCAATACATATAATAACGGCTTCATAATGTTGAAAGCACTCGGAATTTGGACAACTATTGGCAGAGATACAACCGTTTGAATTTGGAAACCGAAACTTAAAACGTCAATTTCTCGAATTTACATAGAATACATATTTTAAACTTTTGATGCAGATTGTATGAAAAAAATTCGGATTTTGGACAATTATTGGCGAAGATTTAACCGTTTGAATTTGGAAACAGAAACTTAAAACGTACAGTTCTCGATTTTATTTAAAGAATACGTATTTTCAATTTTTAATTCAGAATCAATATATAAAAAGGGCTTCATAATGTTGAAAGAAATTCGGATTTTTGACAATTATTGGCGAAGATTTAACCGTTTGAATTTAGAAACAGAAACTTAAAACGTACATTTCTGGATTTTATTTGAAAAACACGTATTTTCACTTTTTAATTCAGAATCAATATATAGAAAAAGGTCTTCATAATGTTGAAAGAAATTCGGATTTCTGACAATTATTGGCGAAGATTTAACCGTTCGAATTTTGAAACAGAAACTTAAAACGTACATTTCTGGATTTTATTTAAAAAATACGTAGATTCAACTTTTTAATTCAGAATCAATATATATATATATAAAGGGATTCATAATGTTGAGAGAAATTCGGATTTTTTGACAATTATTGGCGAAGATACAACCATTTGAATTTGAAACACAAACTTAAAACGTCAATTTCTCGAATTTCATAGCAATACATACTTTCAACTTTTGATGCAGAATCAATATATATAATAACGGCTTCATAATGTTGAAAGCAATTCGGAATTTGGACAACTATTGGCAGAGATACAACCATTTGAATTTGGAAACAGAAACTTAAAACGTCAATTTCTCAATTTCATTGCAATACATATTTTCAACTTTTGATGCAGAATGTTGAAAAAATTCGGATTTTGGACAATTATTGGCGAAGATTTAACCGTTTGAATTTGGAAACAGAAACTTAAAACGTAAATTTCTCGAATTTACTTAAAGAATACGTATTTTCAACTTTTGATGCAGAATCAATATATATATAAAGGGCTTCATAATGTTGAAAGAAATTCGGATTTTTTGACAATTATTGGCGAAGATTTAACCGTTTGAATTTGGAAACAGAAACTTAAAACGTACATTTCTGGATTTTATTTCAAAAATACGTATTTTCAACTTTTTAATTCAGAATCAATATATAGAAAAAGGTCTTCATAATGTTGAAAGAAATTCGGATTTCTGACAATTATTGGCGAAGATTTAACCGTTCGAATTTGGAAACAGAAACTTAAAACGTACATTTCTGGATTTATTTAAAAAATACGTATATTCAACTTTTTAATTCAGAATCAATGTATGTAAAAAGGGCTTCATAATGTTGAAAGAAATTCGGATTTTTTGACAATTATTGGCGAAGATTTAACCATTTGAATTTGGAAACAGAAACTTAAAACGTCAATTTCTCGAATTTACTTCAAGAATACATATTTTCAACTTTTGATGCAGAATCAATATATATAAAAAGGGCTTCATAATGTTGAACGAAATTCGAACTTTGGACAATTATTGGCGAAGATACAACCATTTGAATTTGGAAACAGAAACTTAAAACGTCAATTTCTCGAATTTACTTCTAGAATACATATTTTCAACTTTTGATGCAGAATCAATATATATGAAAAAGGTCTTCATAATGTTGAAAGAAATTCGGATTTAGGACAATTACTGGCGAAGATTCAACCGTTTGAATTTGGAAACGAAACTTAAAACGTACATTTCTGGATTTTATTTCAAAAATACGTATTTTCAACTTTTTAATTCAGAACCAATATATAAAAAGGGCTTCATAATGTTGAAAGAAATTCTGATTTTTTTGACAATTATTGGCGATTTCATTTCAAGAATACATATTTTCAACTTTTGTTTGAAGAATCAATATATAGAAAAAGGTCTTCATAATGTTGAAAGAACTTCGGATTTATGTCAATTATTGGCGAAGATTTAACCGTTTGAATTTGGAAACAGAAACTTAAAACGTAAATTTCTCGAATTTACTTAAAGAATACGTATTTTCAACTTTTGATGCAGAATCAATATATATAAAAAGGGCTTCATAATGTTGAAAGAAATTCGAGCTTTTGACAATTATTGGCGAAGATACAACCATTTGAATATTGAAACACAAACTTAAAACGTAAATTTCTCAATTTCATTGCAATACATACTTTCAACTTTTAATGCAGAATCAATACATATAATAAAGGGCTTCATAATGTTGAAAGCAATTCGAATTTGGACAACTATTGGCAAAGATACAACCGTTTGAATTTGGAAACCAGAAACTTAAAACGTCAATTTCTCAATTTCATTGCAATACATATTTTAAACTTTTGATGCAGATTGTTGAAAAAATTCGGACTTTGGACAATTATTGGCGAAGATTTAACCAGTTTGAATTTGAAACAGAAACTTAAAGCGTACATTTCTGGATTTTATTTCAAAAATACGTATTTTCAATTTTTTAATTCAGAATCAATATATATAAAAAGGGCTTCATAATGTTGAAAGAAATTCGGATTTTTGACAATTATTGGCGAAGATTTAACGGTTTGAATTTAGAAACAGAAACTTAAAACGTACATTTCTGGATTTTTTTTAAAAAACACGTATTTTCCACTTTTTAATTCAGAATCAATATATAGAAAAAGGTCTTCATAATGTTGAAAGAAATTCGGATTTCTGACAATTATTGGCGAAGATTTAACCGTTCGAATTTTGAAACAGAAACTTAAAACGTACATTTCTGGATTTTATTTAAAAAATACGTAGATTCAACTTTTTAATTCAGAATCAATATATATATATATAAAGGGATTCATAATGTTGAGAGAAATTCGGATTTTTTGACAATTATTGGCGAAGATACAACCATTTGAATATTGAAACACAAACTTAAAACGTCAATTTCTCAATTTCATTGCAATACATACTTTCAACTTTTAATGCAGAATCAATATATATAATAACGGCTTCATAATGTTGAAAGCAATTCGGAATTTGGACAACTATTGGCAGAGATACAACCATTTGAATTTGGAAACAGAAACTTAAAACGTCAATTTCTCAATTTCATTGCAATACATATTTTCAACTTTTGATGCAGAATGTTGAAAAAAATTCGGATTTTGGACAATTATTGGCGAAGATTTAACCGTTTGAATTTGGAAACAGAAACTTAAAACGTACATTTCTGGACTTTTTAATTCAGAATCAGTATATATAAAAAGGGATTCATAATGTTGAAAGAAATTCGGATTTTTTGACAATTATTGGCGAAGATTTAACGGTTGAATTTGGAAACAGAAACTCAAACGTCAATTTCTCAATTTCATTGCAATACATATTTTCAACTTTTGATGCAGAATGTTGAAAAAAATTCAGTTTGGACAATTATTGGCGAAGATTTAACCGTTTGAATTTGGAAACAGAAACTTAAAATGTCAATTTATCGATTTCATTTCAAGAAAACATATTTTCAACTTTTGATTGAAGAATCAATATATAGAAAAAGTGCTTCATAATGTTGAGAGAAATCGGATTTAGGATAATTATTGGCGAAGATTTAGCCGTTTGAATTTGGAAACAGAAACTTAAAATGTCAATTTATCGATTTTATTTCAAGAAAACATATTTTCAACTTTTGTTTGAAGAATCAATATATAGAAAAAGGTCTTCATAATGTTGAAAGAAATTCGGATTTGGACAATCATTGGCGAAGATTTAACCGTTTGAATTTGGAAACAGAAACTTAAAACTACATTTCTGGATTTTATTTAAGAAATACGTATTTTCAACTTTTTAATTCAGAATAATATATAATAGAATATATAAAAGGGCTTCATAATGTTGAAAGAAATTCGGATTTTTGACAATTATTGGCGATTTCATTTCAAGAATACATATTTTCAACTTTTGTTTGAAGAATCAATATATAGAAAAAGGTCTTCATGATGTTGAAAGAAATTCGGATTTATGACAATTATTGGCGAAGATTTAACCGTTTGAATTTCGAAATAGAAACTTAAAACGTACATTTCTGGATTTTATTTAAAAATACGTATATCAACTTTTTAATTCAGAATCAATATATGTAAAAAGGGCTTCATAATGTTGAAAGAAATTCGAACTTTTGACAATTATTGGCGAAGATACAACCATTTGAATATTGAAACACAAACTTAAAACGTCAATTTCTCAACTTATTGCAATACATACTTTCAACTTTTAATGCAGAATCAATATATATAACAACGGCTTCATAATGTTGAAAGCAATTCGAATTTGGACAACTATTGGCAGAGATACAACCATTTGAATTTGGAAACAGAAACTTAAAACGTCAACTTCTCAATTTCATTGCAATAATGTTGAAGAAATTCGGATTCTTTTGACAATTATTGGCGAAGATTTAACCGTTTGAATTTGGAAACAGAAACTTAAAACGTACATTTCTGGATTTTATTTAAAAAAATACGTATATTCAACTTTTTAATTCAGAATCAATGTATGTAAAAAGGGCTGCATAATGTTGAAAGAAATTCGATTTTTTACAATTATTGGCGAAGATACAACCATTTGAATTTGGAAACAGAAACTTAAAACGTCAATTTCTCGAATTGACTTCGAGACTACATATTTTCAGCTTTTGATGCAGAATCAAAATATATAAAAAGGTCTTCATAATGTTGAAAGAAATTCGGATTTAGGACAATTATTGGCGAAGATTTAACCGTTTGAATTTGGAAACAGAAACTTAAAACGTACATTTCTGGATTTTATTTCAAAAATACGTATTTTCAACTTTTAATTCAGAACCAATATATATAAAAAGGGCTTCATAATGTTGAAAGAAATTCTGCTTTTTGACAATTATTGGCGATTTCATTTCAAGAATACATATTTTCAACTTTTGTTTGAAGAATCAATATATAGAAAAATGTCTTCATAATGTTGAAAGAAATTCGGATTTATGTCAATTATTGGCGAATTTAACCGTTTGAATTTGGAAACAGAAACTTAAAGCGTAAATTTCTCGAATTTACTTAAAGAATACGTATTTTCAACTTTTGATGCAGAATCAATATATATAAAAAGGGCTTCATAATGTTGAAAGAAATTCGAACTTTTGACAATTATTGGCGAAGATACAACCATTTGAATTTGAAACAGAAACTTAAAACGTCAATTTCTCAATTTCATTGCAATACATACTTCCAACTTTTAATGCAGAATCAATACATATAATAACGGCTTCATAATGTTGAAAGCAATTCGGAATTTGGACAACTATTGGCAGATATACAACCGTTTGAATTTGGAAACAGAAACTTAAAACGTCAATTTCTCAATTTCATTGCAATACATATTTCAAACTTTTGATGCAGATTGTTGAAAAAAATTCGGATTTTGGACAATTATTGGCGAAGATTTAACCGTTTGAATTTGGAAACAGAAACTTAAAACGTACATTTCTGGATTTTATTTAAAAAATACGTATTTTCAATTTTTTAATTCAGAATCAATATATATAAAAAGGGCTTCATAATGTTGAAAGAAATTCGAATTTTTGACAATTATTGACGAAGATTTAACGGTTTGAATTTGGAAACAGAAACTTAAAACGTACATTTCTGGATTTTATTTAAAAAACACGTATTTTCAACTTTTTAATTCAGAATCAATATATAGAAAAAGGTCTTCATAATGATGAAAGAAATTCGGATTTCTGACAATTATTGGCGAAGATTTAACCGTTCGAATTTTGAAACAGAAACTTAAAACGTACATTTCTGGATTTTATTTAAAAAATACGTAGATTCAAATTTTTAATTCAGAATCAATATATATATATATAAAGGGATTCATAATGTTGAGAGAAATTCGGATTTTTTGACAATTATTGGCGAAGATACAACCATTTGAATATTGAAACACAAACTTAAAACGTCAATTTCTCAATTTCATTGCAATACATACTTTCAACTTTTAATGCAGAATCAATATATATAATAACGGCTTCATAATGTTGAAAGCAATTCGGAATTTGGACAACTATTGGCAGAGATACAACCATTTGAATTTGGAAACAGAAACTTAAAACGTCAATTTCTCAATTTCATTGCAAATACATATTTTCAACTTTTGATGCAGAATGTTGAAAAAAATTCGGATTTTGGACAATTATTGGCGAAGATTTAACCGTTTGAATTTGGAAACAGAAACTTAAAACGTACATTTCTGGACTTTTTAATTCAGAATCAGTATATATAAAAGGGATTCATAATGTTGAAAGAAATTCGGATTTTTTGACAATTATTGGCGAAGATTTAACGGTTTGAATTTGGAAACAGAAACTTAAAACGTCAATTTCTCAATTTCATTGCAATACATATTTTCAACTTTTGATGCAGAATGTTGAAAAAAATTCGGATTTTGGACAATTATTGGCGAAGATTTAACCGTTTGAATTTGGAAACAGAAACTTAAAATGTCAATTTATCGATTTCATTTCAAGAAAACATATTTTCAACTTTTGTTTGAAGAATCAATATATAGAAAAAGTGCTTCATAATGTTGAGAGAAATTCGGATTTAGGATAATTATTGGCGAAGATTTAGCCGTTTGAATTTGGAAACAGAAACTTAAAATGTCAATTTATCGATTTCATTTCAAGAAAACATATTTTCAACTTTTGTTTGAAGAATCAATATATAGAAAAAGGTCTTCATAATGTTGAAGGAAATTCGGATTTAGGACAATCATTGGCGAAGATTTAACCGTTTGAATTTGGAAACAGAAACTTAAAACATACATTTCTGGATTTTATTTAAGAAATACGTATTTTTCAACTTTTTAATTCAGAATAATATATAATAGAATATATAAAAAGGGCTTCATAATGTTGAAAGAAATTCGGATTTTTTGACAATTATTGGCGATTTCATTTCAAGAATACATATTTTCAACTTTTGTTTGAAGAATCAATATATAGAAAAAGGTCTTCATGATGTTGAAAGAAATTCGGATTTATGACAATTATTGGCGAAGATTTAACCGTTTGAATTTCGAAATAGAAACTTAAAACGTACATTTCTGGATTTTATTTAAAAAATACGTATATTCAACTTTTTAATTCAGAATCAATATATGTAAAAAGGGCTTCATAATGTTGAAAGAAATTCGGATTTTTTGACAATTATTGGCGAAGATACAACCATTTGAATATTGAAACACAAACTTAAAACGTCAATTTCTCAACTTCATTGCAATACATACTTTCAACTTTTAATGCAGAATCAATATATATAACAACGGCTTCATAATGTTGAAAGCAATTCGGAATTTGGACAACTATTGGCAGAGATACAACCATTTGAATTTGGAAACAGAAACTTAAAACGTCAACTTCTCAATTTCATTGCAATAATGTTGAAAGAAATTCGGATTTTTTGACAATTATTGGCGAAGATTTAACCGTTTGAATTTGGAAACAGAAACTTAAAACGTACATTTCTGGATTTTATTTAAAAAATACGTATATTCAACTTTTTAATTCAGAATCAATGTATGTAAAAAGGGCTTCATAATGTTGAAAGAAATTCGGATTTTTTTACAATTATTGGCGAAGATACAACCATTTGAATTTGGAAACACAAACTTAAAAACGCCAATTTCTCGATATTATTTTGAAAATACTTATTATCAACTTTTGATGCAGAATCAATATATAGAAAAAGGTCTTCATAATGTTGAAAGAAATTCGGATTTAGGACAATTATTGGCGAAGATTTAACCGTTTGAATTTGGAAACAGAAACTTAAAACGTACATTTCTGGATTTTATTTAAAAAATACGTATTTTCAACTTTTTAATTCAGAACCAATATATATAAAAAGGGCTTCATAATGTTGAAAGAAATTCTGCTTTTTGACAATTATTGGCGATTTCATTTCAAGAATACATATTTTCAACTTTTGTTTGAAGAATCAATATATAGAAAAATGTCTTCATAATGTTGAAAGAAATTCGGATTTATGTCAATTATTGGCGAAGATTTAACCGTTTGAATTTGGAAATAGAAACTTAAAACGTACATTTCTGGATTTTATTTAAAAAATACGTATATTCAACTTTTTAATTCAGAATCAATATATATAAAAAGGGCTTCATAATGTTGAAAGAAATTCGGATTTTTTGACAATTATTGGCGAAGATACAACCATTTGAATATTGAAACACAAACTTAAAACGTCAATTTCTCAATTTCATTGCAATACATACTTTCAGCTTTTAATGCAGAATCAATATATATAATAACGGCTTCATAATGTTGAAAGCAATACGGAATTTGGACAACTATTGGCGAAGATACAAACTTTTGAATATTGAAATACAAACTTAAAACGTCAATTTCTCAATTTCATTGCAATACATACTTTCAACTTTTAATGCAGAATCAATATATATAATAACGGCTTCATAATGTTGAAAGCAATTCGGAATTTGGACAACTATTGGCAGAGATACAACCGTTTGAATTTGGAAACAGAAACTTAAAACGTCAATTTCTCAATTTCATTGCAATACATATTTCAAACTTTTGATGCAGATTGTTGAAAAAAATTCGGATTTTGGACAATTATTGGCGAAGATTTAACCGTTTGAATTTGGAAACAGAAACTTAAAACGTACATTTCTGGATTTTATTTAAAAAATACGTATTTTCAATTTTTTAATTCAGAATCAATATATATAAAAAGGGCTTCATAATGTTGAAAGAAATTCGAATTTTTGACAATTATTGACGAAGATTTAACGGTTTGAATTTGGAAACAGAAACTTAAAACGTACATTTCTGGATTTTATTTAAAAAACACGTATTTTCAACTTTTTAATTCAGAATCAATATATAGAAAAAGGTCTTCATAATGATGAAAGAAATTCGGATTTCTGACAATCATTGGCGAAGATTTAACCGTTCGAATTTTGAAACAGAAACTTAAAACGTACATTTCTGGATTTTATTTAAAAAATACGTAGATTCAACTTTTAATTCAGAATCAATATATATAAAAAGGGATTCATAATGTTGAGAGAAATTCGGAATTTGGACAATTATTGGCGAAGATACAACCATTTGATTATTGAAATACAAACTTAAAACGTCAATTTCTCAATTTTATTGCAATACATACTTTCAACTTTTAATGCAGAATCAATATATATAATAACGGCTTCATAATGTTGAAAGCAATTTGGAATTTGGACAACTATTGGCAGAGATACAACCATTTGAATTTGGAAACAGAAACTTAAAACGTCAATTTCTCAATTTCATTGCAATACATATTTTCAACTTTTGATGCAGAATGTTGAAAAAAATTCGGATTTTGGACAATTATTGGCGAAGATTTAACCGTTTGAATTTGGAAACAGAAACTTAAAACGTACATTTCTGGATTTTATTTAAAAAATACGTATTTTCAACTCTTTAATTCAGAATCAATATATATAAAAAGGGCTTCATAATGTTGAAAGAAATTCGGATTTTTTGACAATTATTGGCGAAGATTTAACGGTTTGAATTTGGAAACAGAAACTTAAAACGTCAATTTCTCAATTTCATTGCAATACATATTTTCAACTTTTGATGCAGAATGTTGAAAAAAATTCGGATTTTGGACAATTATTGGCGACCGTTTGAATTTGGAAACAGAAACTTAAAACGTACATTTCTGGATTTTATTTAAAAAATACGTATTTTCAACTTTTTAATTCAGAATCAATATATATAAAAAGGGCTTCATAATGTTGAAAGAAATTCGGATTTAGGACAATCATTGGCGAAGATTTAACCGTTTGAATTTGGAAACAGAAACTTAAAACATACATTTCTGGATTTTATTTAAGAAATACGTATTTTCAACTTTTTAATTCAGAATATATATAAAATTCGGATTTTGGACAATTATTGAAGCCGTTTGAATTTGGAAACAGAAACGTAAAACGGTACATTTCTGGATTTTATTTCAAAAATACGTATTTTCAACTTTTTGACAATTATTGGCGATTTCATTTCAAGAATACTTATTTTCAACTTTTGTTTGAAGAATCAATATATAGAAAAGGTATTCATAATGTTGAAGAAATTCGGATTTATGACAATTATTGGCGAAGATTTAATACCGTTTGAATTTGGAAATAGAAACTTAAAACGTACATTTCATGAATTTAGTTACAAAATACGTAGATCAACTTTTAATTCAGAATCAATATATATAAAAAGGGCTTCATAATGTTGAAAGAAATTCGATTTTTTGACAATTATTGGCGAAGATACAACCATTTGAATATGGAAACACACACTTAAAACGTCAATTTCTCAATTTCATTGCAATACATACTTTCAACTTTTAATGCTGAATCAATATATATAATAACGGCTTCATAATGTTGAAAGCAATTCGAATTTGTGACAACTATTGCGAGAGATACAACCATTTGAATTTGGAAACAGAAACTTAAAACGTCAATTTCTAATTTCTTGCAATACATATTTTCAACTTTTGATGCAGAATGTTGAAAAAATTCGGATTTTGCGACAATTATTGGCGAAGATTTAACCGTTTGAATTTGGAAACAGAAACTTAAAACGTAAATTTCTCGAATTTACTTAAAGAATACGTATTTTCAACTTTTGATGCAGAATCAATATATATAAAAAGGGCTTCATAATGTTGAAAGAAATTCGGATTTTTTTGACAATTATTGGCAAAGATTTAACGGTTTGAATTTGGAAACAGAAACTTAAAACGTCAATTTCTCAATTTCATTGCAATACATATTTTCAACTTTTGATGCAGAATGTTGAAAAAAATTCGGATTTGGGACAATTATTGGCGAAGATTTAACCGCTTGAATTTGGAAACAGAAACTTAAAACGTACATTTCTGGATTTTATTTAAAATACGTATTTTCAACTTTTTAATTCAGAATCAATATATATAAAAAAGGCTTCATAATGTTGAAAGAAATTCGGATTTTTTGACAATTATTGGCGAAGATTTAACCGTTTGAATTTGAAACAGAAACTTAAAACGTACATTTCTGGATTTTATTTAAAAAATACGTATTTTCAACTTTTTAATTCAGAATCAATATATATAAAAAGTGCTTCATAATGTTGAAAAAAATTCGGATTTTTTGACAATTATTGGCGATTTCATTTCAAAATACTTATTTTCAACTTTTGTTTGAAGAATCAATATATAGAAAAAGGAATTCATAATGTTGAAAGAAATTCGGATTTATGACAATTATTGGCGAAGATTTAACCGTTTGAATTTTCTGGATTGTATTTAAAAAATACGTATATTCAACTTTTAATTCAGAATCAATATATATAAAAAGCGCTTCATAATGTTGAGAGAAATTCGGATTTTTTGACAATTATTGGCGAAGATACAACCATTTGAATATGGAAACACAAACTTAAAGCGTCAATTTCTCAATTTCATTGCAATACATACTTTCAACTTTTAATGCAGAATCAATATATATAATAACGGCTTCATAATGTTGAAAGCAATACGGAATTTGGACAACTATTGGCAGAGATACAACCGTTTGAATTTGGAATCAGAAACTTAAAACGTCAATTTCTCAATTTCATTGCAATACATATTTTCAACTTTTGATGCAGAATGTTGAAAAAATTCGGATTTTGGACAATTATTGTCGAAGATTTAACCGTTTGAATTTGGAAACAGAAACCTAAAACGTACATTTCTGGATTTTATTTAAAAAATACGTATTTTCAACTTTTTAATTCAGAATCAATATATATAAAAAGGGCTTTATAATGTTGAAAGAAATTCGGATTTTTTGACAATTATTGGCGATTTCATTTCAAGAATACTTATTTTCAACTTTTGTTTGAAGAATAAATATATAGAAAAAGGTCTTCATAATGTTGAAAGAAATTCGGATTTATGACAATTATTGGCGAAGATTTAACGGTTTGAATTTGGAAACACAAACTTAAAACGTACATTTCTGGAGTTTATTTAAAAAATACGTATTTTCAACTTTTTAATTCAGAATCAATATATAGAAAAAGGTCTTCATAATGTTGAGAGAAATTCGGATTTCTGACAATTATTGGCGAAGATTTAACCGTTCGAATTTGGAAACCGAAACTTAAAACGTACATTTCTGGATTTTATTTTAAAAATACGTAGATTCAACTTTTTAATTCAGAATCAATATATATAAAAAGGGCTTCATAATGTTGAGAGAAATTCGGATTTTTTGACAATTATTGGCGAAGATACAACCATTTGAATATGGAAACACAAACTTAAAACGTCAATTTCTCTATTTCATTGCAATACATACTTTCAGCTTTTAATGCAGAATCAATATATATAATAACGGCTTCATAATGTTGAAAGCAATACGGAATTTGGACAACTATTGGCGAAGATACAAACTTTTGAATATTGAAATACAAACTTAAAACGTCAATTTCTCAATTTCATTGCAATACATACTTTCAACTTTTAATGCAGAATCAATATATATAATAACGGCTTCATAATGTTGAAAGCAATTCGGAATTTGGACAACTATTGGCAGAGATACAACCGTTTGAATTTGGAAACAGAAACTTAAAACGCCAATTTCTCAATTTCATTGCAATACATATTTTCAACTTTTGATGCAGAATGTTGAAAAAAATTCGGATTTTTGACAATTATTGGCGAAGATTTAACCGTTTGAATTGGAAACAGAAACTTAAAACGTACATTTCTGGATTTTATTTAAAAAATACGTATTTTCAACTTTTTAATTCAGAATCAATATATATAAAAAGGGCTTCATAATGTTGAAAGAAATTCGGATTTTTTGACAATTATTGGCGATTTCATTTCAAGAATACTTATTTTCAACTTTTGTTTGAAGAATCAATATATAGAAAAAGGAATTCATAATGTTGAAAGAAATTCGGATTTATGACAATTATTGGCGAAGATTTAACCGTTTGAATTTGAATATAGAAACTTAAAACGTACATTTCTGGATTTTATTTAAAAAATACGTATATTCAACTTTTTAATTCAGAATCAATATATATAAAAAGGGCTTCATAATGTTGAGAGAAATTCGGATTTTTTGACAATTATTGGCGAAGATACAACCATTTGAATATGGAAACACAAACTTAAAGCGTCAATTTCTCAATTTCATTGCAATACATACTTTCAACTTTTAATGCAGACTCAATATATATAATAACGGCTTCATAATGTTGAAAGCAATACGGAATTTGGACGACTATTGGCAGAGATACAACCGTTTGAATTTGGAATCAGAAACTTAAAACGTCAATTTCTCAATTTCATTGCAATACATATTTTCAACTTTTGATGCAGAATGTTGAAAAAAATTCGGATTTTGGACAATTATTGTCGAAGATTTAACCGTTTGAATTTGGAAACAGAAACCTAAAACGTACATTTCTGGATTTTATTTAAAAAATACGTATTTTCAACTTTTTAATTCAGAATCAATATATATAAAAAGGGCTTTATAATGTTGAAAGAAATTCGGATTTTTTGACAATTATTGGCGATTTCATTTCAAGAATACTTATTTTCAACTTTTGTTTGAAGAATAAATATATAGAAAAAGGTCTTCATAATGTTGAAAGAAATTCGGATTTATGACAATTATTGGCGAAGATTTAACGGTTTGAATTTGGAAACACAAACTTAAAACGTACATTTCTGGAGTTTATTTAAAAAATACGTATTTTCAACTTTTTAATTCAGAATCAATATATAGAAAAAGGTCTTCATAATGTTGAGAGAAATTCGGATTTCTGACAATTATTGGCGAAGATTTAACCGTTCGAATTTGGAAACCGAAACTCAAAACGTACATTTCTGGATTTTATTTAAAAAATACGTAGATTCAACTTTTTAATTCAGAATCAATATATATAAAAAGGGCTTCATAATGTTGAGAGAAATTCGGATTTTTGACAATTATTGGCGAAGATACAACCATTTGAATATGGAAACACAAACTTAAAACGTCAATTTCTCTATTTCATTGCAATACATACTTTCAGCTTTTAATGCAGAATCAATATATATAATAACGGCTTCATAATGTTGAAAGCAATACGGAATTTGGACAACTATTGGCGAAGATACAAACTTTTGAATATTGAAATACAAACTTAAAACGTAAATTTCTCAATTTCATTGCAATACATACTTTCAACTTTTAATGCAGAATCAATATATATAATAACGGCTTCATAATGTTGAAAGCAATTCGGAATTTGGACAACTATTGGCAGAGATACAACCGTTTGAATTTGGAAACAGAAACTTAAAACGCCAATTTCTCAATTTCATTGCAATACATATTTTCAACTTTTGATGCAGAATGTTGAAAAAATTCGGATTTTGGACAATTATTGGCGAAGATTTAACCGTTTGAATTGGAAACAGAAACTTAAAACGTACATTTCTGGATTTTATTTAAAAAATACGTATTTTCAACTTTTTAATTCAGAATCAATATATATAAAAGGGCTTCATAATGTTGAAAGAAATTCGGATTTTTTGACAATTATTGGCGATTTCATTTCAAGAATACTTATTTTCAACTTTTGTTTGAAGAATCAATATATAGAAAAAGGAATTCATAATGTTGAAAGAAATTCGGATTTATGACAATTATTGGCGAAGATTTAACCGTTTGAATTTGAATATAGAAACTTAAAACGTACATTTCTGGATTTTATTTAAAAAATACGTATATTCAACTTTTTAATTCAGAATCAATATATATAAAAAGGGCTTCATAATGTTGAAAGAAATTCGGAATTTGGACAATTATTGGCGAAGATACAACCATTTGATTATTGAAATACAAACTTAAAACGTCAATTTCTCAATTTCATTGCAATACATACTTTCAACTTTTAATGCAGAATCAATATATATAATAACGGCTTCATAATGTTGAAAGCAATTCGGAATTTGGACAACTATTGGCAGAGATACAACTGTTTGAATTTGGAAACAGAAACTTAAAACGTCAATTTCTCAATTTCATTGCAATACATATTCTCAACTTTTGATGCAGAATGTTGAAAAAAATTCGGATTTTGGACAATTATTGGCGAAGATTTAACCGTTTGAATTTGGAAACAGAAACTTACAACGTACATTTCTGTATTTTATTTAAAAAATACGTATTTTCAACTTTTTAATTCAGGTTCAATATATAGAAAAAGGTCTTCATAATGTTGAAAGAAATTCGGATTTCTGACAATTATTGGCGAAGATTTAACCGTTCGAACTTGGAAACAGAAACTTAAAACGTACATTTCTGGATTTTATTTAAAAAATACGTAGATTCAACTTTTTAATTCAGAATCAATATATATAAAAAGGGCTTCATAATGTTGACAGAAATTCGGATTTTTTGACAATTATTGGCGAAGATACAACCATTTGAATATGGAAACACAAACTTAAAGCGTCAATTTCTCAATTTCATTGCAATACATACTTTCAACTTTTAATGCAGAATCAATATATATAATAACGGCTTCATAATGTTGAAAGCAATACGGAATTTGGACAACTATTGGCAGAGATACAACCGTTTGAATTTGGAATCAGAAACTTAAAACGTCAATTTCTCAATTTCATTGCAATACATATTTTCAGCTTTTGATGCAGAATGTTGAAAAAAATTCGGATTTTGGACAATTATTGTCGAAGATTTAACCGTTTGAATTTGGAAACAGAAACTTAAAACGTACATTTCTGGATTTTATTTAAAAAATACGTATTTTCAACTTTTTAATTCAGAATCAATATATATAAAAAGGGCTTTATAATGTTGAAAGAAATTCGGATTTTTTGACAATTATTGGCGATTTCATTTCAAGAATACTTATTTTCAACTTTTGTTTGAAGAATAAATATATAGAAAAAGGTCTTCATAATGTTGAAAGAAATTCGGATTTATGACAATTATTGGCGAAGATTTAACGGTTTGAATTTGGAAACACAAACTTAAAACGTACATTTCTGGAGTTTATTTAAAAAAAAGTATTTTCAACTTTTTAATTCAGAATCAATATATAGAAAAAGGTCTTCATAATGTTGAGAGAAATTCGGATTTCTGACAATTATTGGCGAAGATTTAACCGTTCGAATTTGGAAACCGAAACTTAAAACGTACATTTCTGGATTTTATTTAAAAAATACGTAGATTCAACTTTTTAATTCAGAATCAATATATATAAAAAGGGCTTCATAATGTTGAGAGAAATTCGGATTTTTGACAATTATTGGCGAAGATACAACCATTTGAATATGGAAACACAAACTTAAAACGTCAATTTCTCTATTTCATTGCAATACATACTTTCAGCTTTTAATGCAGAATCAATATATATAATAACGGCTTCATAATGTTGAAAGCAATACGGAATTTGGACAACTATTGGCGAAGATACAAACTTTTGAATATTGAAATACAAACTTAAAACGTCAATTTCTCAATTTCATTGCAATACATACTTTCAACTTTTAATGCAGAATCAATATATATAATAACGGCTTCATAATGTTGAAAGCAATTCGGAATTTGGACAACTATTGGCAGAGATACAACCGTTTGAATTTGGAAACAGAAACTTAAAACGTCAATTTCTCAATTTCATTGCAATACATATTTTCAACTTTTGATGCAGAATGTTGAAAAAAATTCGGATTTTGGACAATTATTGGCGAAGATTTAACCGTTTGAATTGGAAACAGAAACTTAAAACGTACATTTCTGGATTTTATTTAAAAAATACGTATTTTCAACTTTTTAATTCAGAATCAATATATATAAAAGGGCTTCATAATGTTGAAAGAAATTCGGATTTTTCGACAATTATTGGCGAAGATTTAACCGTCTGAATTTGGAAACAGAAACCTAAAACGTCAATTTCTCGATTTCATTTCAAGAATACATATTTTCAACTTTTATTTGAAGAATCAATATATGGAAAAAAGGCTTCATAATGTTGAAAGAATTTCGGACTTTGGACAATTATTGGCGAAGATACAACCATTCAAATTTGGAAACACAAACTTAAAATGCCAATTTCTCGATATTATTTTGAAAATACATATTATCAACGTTTGATGCAAAATCAATATATATATAAACAGCTTCAAAATGTAGAAAGAAATTCAGAATTTGGACAATTATTGGCGGAGATACAACCATTTGAATTTGGAAACAGAAACTTAAAACGTCAATTTCTCGATTTCATATCAAGAATACATATTTTCAACTTTTGTTTTTAAGAATCAATATATAGAAAAAGGGCTTCATAATGTTGAAAGAAATTCAGATTTTTGAGAATTATTGGCGAAGATACAACCATTTTAATATGGAAACACAAACCTAAAACATCAATTTCTCGATATTATTTTGAAAATAAATGTTATCAACTTTTGATGCAAAATCAATATATATACAAAAGCTTCATAATGTTGAAAGAAATTCGGAATTTGGACAATTATTGGCGGAGATACAACCATTTGAATTTGAAAACAGAAACTTAAAAATAAATTTTTAAGATTTTTTTTCAAAAATACGTATTTTCAACTTTTGAAGCAGAATCATAAAATGTTAAAAGGGCTTCATAATTAAGGAAGAATTATTGGCGAAAATTTAACCATTTGAATTTGGAAACAGAAACTTAAAATATTAATTTCTCAATTTCATTTCAAAAATGCATATTTTAAACTTTTGATGTAGAATCAATATATATAAAAAGGGCGTCATTGTGTTGGAAGAAATTCGGAATTTTGACACTTATTGGCGAAGATCCAACCGTTTGAATTTGGCAACAGAAACTTAAATCGTCAATTTCGCGATTTCATTCCAAGAATACATATTTTCAACTTTTGTTTGAAGAATCAATATATAGAAAAAGGGCTTCATAATGTTGAAAGAAATTCGGATTTAGTACAATTATTAGCGAAGATTTAACCGTTTGAATTTGGAAACAGGAACTTAAAACGTCAATTTATCGATTTTATTTTAAGAATACATATTTTCAACTTTTGGTTGAAGAATCAATATATAGAAAAAGGTCTTCATAATGTTGAAAGAAATTCGGATTTAGGACAATTATTGGCGAAGATTTAACCGTTTGAATTTGGAAACAGAAACTTAAAACGTCAATTTCTCGATTTCATTTCAATAATACATATTTTCAACTTTTGTTTTAAGAATCAATATATAGAAAAATGGCTTCATAATGTTGAAAGAAATTCGGACTTTGGACAATTATTGGCGGAGATACAACCATTTGAATTTGGAAACACAAACTAAAAATGCCAATTTCTCGATGTTATTTTGAAAATACATTTTATCAACTTCTGATGCAAAATCAATATATATATAAAGAGCTTCAAAATGTAGAAAGAAATTCGGAATTTGGACAATTATTGGCGGAGATACAACCATTTGAATTTGGAAACAGAAACTTAAAACGTCAATTTCTCGCTATTATTTCAAGAATACATATTTTCAACTTTTGTTTGAAGAATCAATATATAGAAAAAGGGCTTCATAATGTTGAAAGAAAAACGGACAATTATTGGCGAAGATTTAACCGTTTGAATTTGGAAACAGAAACTTTAAACGTACATTTCTGGATTTTATTTAAAAAATTACGTATTTTCAACTTTTTAATTAATAATGTCGAAAGAAATTCGGAATTTGGACAATTATTGGCGAAGATTTAACCGTTTGAATTTGGAAACAGAAACTTAAAAAGTCAATTTCTCGATTTCATTCAAGAATACATATTTTCAACTTTTGTTTGAAGAATCAATATATAGAAAAGGGCTTCATAATGTTGAAAGAAATTGGACTTTGGACAATTATTGGCGAAGATACAACCATTTGAATTTGGAAACACAAACTTAAAACGCCAACTTCTCGCTATTATTTTGAAAATACATATTATCAACTTTTGATGCAAAATCAATATATATATAAAGAGCTTCAAAATGTAGAAAAATTCGGAATTTGGACAATTATTGGCGGAGATACAACCATTTGAATTTGGAAACGGAAACTTAAATCGTCAATTTCTCGATTTCATTTCAAGAATACATATTTTCAACTTTTGTTTGAAGAATCAATGTATATAAAAAGGGCTTCATAATGTTGAAAGAAAATCGGACTTTGGACAATTATTGGCAAAGAAACAACCATTTGAATATGGAAACACAAACTTAAAACCGTCGATTTCTCGAATTACTTTGAAACTAAATATTGTCAACTTTTGATGCAGAATCAATATATATGAAAAGGGCTTAATAATGTTGGAAATTCGGAATTTGGACAATTATTGGCGGAGATACAACCATTTGAATTTGGAAACAGAAACTTAAAACGTCAATTTCTCGCTATTATTTCAAGAATACATATTTTCAACTTTTGTTTGAAGAATCAATATATGGAAAAAGGCTTCATAATGTTGAAAGAAAAACGGACAATTATTGGCGAAGATTTAACCATTTGAATTTGGAAACAGAAACTTAAAACGTAAATTTCTGGATTAAATTTCGCAAATATATGTATTTAACTTTTGATGCAGAGTCAATATATATTAAAAAGGCTTCATAATGTTGGAAGAATTATTGGCAAAGATTTAACCATTTGAATTTGAAACAGAAACTCAAAACATAAATTTCTCAATTTCATTGCAAGAAACATATTTTCAACTTTTGATGCAGAATCAATATATATAAAAAGGGCTTCCTAATGTTGGAAGATATTCTGACTTTGAACAATTATTGGCGAAGATACAACTAGTGAATTTGAAAACAGAAACTTAAAAATACATTTTAAGATTTTTTTCAGAAATACATATTTTCAACTTTTGAAGCGGAATCATAAAATATTAAAAGGGCTTATAATGTTGGAAGAATTAGTATGGCGAAGATTTACCATTTGAATTTGGAAACAGAAACTTAAAATATTAATTTCTCGATTTCATTTCAAGAATACATATTTTCAACTTTTGATGAGAATCAATAAATATAAAAAGGGCGTCATAGTGATGGAAGAAATTCGGATTTAGTACAATTATTGGCGAAGATTTAACCGTTGAATTTGAAACAGAAACTTAAAACGTCAATTTATCGATTTTATTTTAAGAATACATATTTTCAACTTTTTGTTGAACAATCAATATATAGAAAAAGGTCTTCGTAATGTTCAAAGAAATTCGGATTTTGGACAATTATTGGCGAAGATTTAACCGTTTGAATTTGGAAACAGAAACTTAAAACGTACATTTCTGGATATTATTTTGAAAATAAAATATTATCAACTTTTGATGCAAAATCAATAATGTATAAAGGGCTTCATAATGTTGAAAGAAATTCGGATTTTGGACATTATTGGCGAAGATACAACCGTTTGAATTTGAAAACAGAAACTTAAAAATACAGTTTTAAGATTTTTTTTCAAAAATACATATTTTCAACTTTTGAAGCAGAATCATAAAATATTAAAAGGGCTTTATCATGTTGGAAGAATTATTGGCGAAGATTTAACCATTTTAATTTTTTTTTTTTTTTAACAGTTATATTTTAAACATTAATCAACCTATTTAACGGCTATAAAACATTGATTTGGAACAGAATGAATAATAGCAGTGAATTACAGTCTATAACATAAACATAGAACAGGTTTTAGCAGATAATAAATAACATCAAATATTAGATTTGTGGCACATTAATTTAACGCCCTACAGTCCAGAGGTCGCTGGTGTGAGGCGCTTCAACCTCCTGCGAGTTGTATTTGACCCAAGTGTGCAGCCAAAGGGTTGACGTGGTTGTGCAAACAGTCATTATGCCGACTTGTATGTCTGTTGATTTTGTTGCAAATGTAACTCAAATGATTGCAATGTAACAATCTGGCAACCCTCGTTTAGCTTATCCTAAGTTTTGCATTGTCCGTTCGTTCGCATGTACTGAAACATTAATCTCTCAATAGTTCTGTACCCACTCCGTTTTTGACTGCCGAATGCGTCGCGTCATTAGACTAATAAAAGTGTGATTCCTGCATATCGTTATCTTGTTTGTATACGCTGTAAAACTGTGCGCTTGGATCTAATAACAATTTTCCAACAGGTTATGGGCCCAGTGATTAATTAATTAAGAAAATGTTGACAATAAATAGTGTAGCTGTGAAAAATGGGCAAGTGCATTTATTAGATTGATCCACTGTGCGCGGAGAACTATGACACGTGGAAACTGCAGATGCGTGCTATATTAGTGAAAAACGAACTATGGCAATATGTCGATGGAACAAAAATTTGCCCAGAAAATGTGGCAGATCGAGCAGTATGGAAAACATACGATGAAAAGGCGCGCGCGGACATATTATTATCGATTAGCCCATCGGAATTGGCTATAATTGAAGATTGTAATTCGGCAAAAGAATACTGGTTGAAATTGCAGGAGACATTTCAATCAAAGGGGCCAGTGCGAATGAACGAGGGCGCTAGTGCGCGCCAGCATGTAAATGAATTTTTCGACGCAGTGAAAAAATTGAAAGAAATAGGTGTCGCGATTGGAAATGATTTGTTAGTAATCTTATTGCTATATCGTTTGCCTGACTCTTATGAAATGTTCAGATGTGCGATGGAAGCACGAGATGACTTGCCCCATCCCGATGTGCTTCGCGTTAAAATTCTTGAAGAGTCAGAAGCGCGTGCAAATAAAGAAAATCGCGAAGAACAAAACGCAATGTTCGCTAATCGTCGGAAAGATGTAGAAAGAAATAGCAAAGAAAAGGAAAAGCGATAAAGTGTCGAAGCAACCCAAAGAAGAATATGAAACGCAATACGAATGAACAGAACAGTGCGGGTACAGCATGCTAAAGTCACAGTTAAGAACAACAGCAACGAGTTGACTTAACGTTGAAAGATGTTTTGTACGTATCGGATTTGCGCCAAAATTTGATGTCGGTTTCCAAAATCACAGACAATGGTTTTGAAGTTCATTTTCGGAAAAATGAAGCACTTGTTATGAAAAATAACGAAGTTTGGCTGCGTGCGCAAAGATACGGTAACTTGTATTACTTGAATGGCGAAGAGCATCAAGTGAATAATATAATGTATGGTGGTCAAAACGACCTTGATCTATGGCATTATAGAATGGGACATCTGAATGAAAGCGATTTGAAAAATATGGCTAAAAGTGGTAAAGCCTACGGCATGAAAATGTGCGAGAATGGAAAATTGTCGAAATGTGAAATCTGCATAAGCGAAAAGCAAACTGCAAGCATTTATAAAAGTGGAAACGAAAATCGTACGACAGAACTACTGGAAATAGTTCACAGCGATGTATGCGGCCCAATGAGAACGCAATCCCTGGGAGGATGTAAATACTTCGCTACTTTTATAGATGACTATTCGCGCTATTGTGAAGTTCACTTTCTTAAACAGAAATCAGACTTATTTGAAGCTTTTAAAGCATATAAAGCTACAGCAGAAAACTTCACAAATAAGAAGATAAAAGTACTTCAGTCAGATAACGGGACTGAGTATTGCAACAAAGAGTTCGACAAGTATATGAAGGTGAACGGAATCCAGAGACGCCTTACCACACCACACACGCCACAGCAGAATGGCTTAGCTGAGAGACAGAATCGTACCCTGGTCGAGATGGCACGCTGTATGATGAAGCAATCCGGTGTGCCGCCATCCTTTTGGGCAGAAGCAGTAAATGCAGCATGTTACATCAGAAACAGATGTGTAACGCGGGGTCTATCCGGCGAGATTCCCCACACTTACTGGACGAAGAGAATTCCTACAGTGTCGCATTTACGTATATTTGGTACGAAGGCATATGCGTTAATAAAGGGTTCAAATAAGGATAAATTTGAATCAAGATCGGAAGAATGCATACTGGTCGGCTACTCAAATACATCGAAGGCATATCGATTATATTTACCTGAGAAGCGTAAGGTAATAGTAAGCAAAGATGTCAAGTTCCTGAATGTTCCAGGTTTTAAAAGTGAGTACGCTGAGTTCTACGAACGTGATCAAAACTCAAACGTAGGTTTCGACATCAATATCACGAGTAAACCTTGTGATGGATCTAACAGCGACGATAACAGTTCAGTTGAGCGACCCAAGCAGAAGCTAGTTGAGCAGCAACGTGGCAGAGGGCGTCCCAAGATCGAGAGGACAGGCCAGCGTGGTAGGCCACGGAAAATATATCAACCACCAGCACAAGTGATCAGCAACGACGAGCAGAGCAGCTCAAGCGAGACATTCGAGGAGTGCGAAATTGCATACATGGCTGCGACAGATGATCCAACTACACTGAAAGAGGCGAAATGCCACAAGGACAGCGTCAGTTGGACAAGGGCAATTGAAGATGAGTTTCTGGCACAGAGTACACAACGGAACGTGGGAGATAGTGGAACGCCCTAAGGATCGAAAGATTATAGGTTGCAAAATGGTGTTTCGGACAAAAGACAATGGTACCGTTTCAGGAAAAAAGCAAGTTCGATTGGTCGCTAAAGGATATGCACAAAGGCCTGGAGACGATTTTCATGAAACGTATTCACCTGTAGCACGATTCACATCAGTCCGACTTTTGGTGGCCATGGCAGCGGAACTTGACATGGAGATACATCAAATGGACGTGGTCACAGCCTACCTAAACGGCGAGCTCGAAGAGAGCGTTTATATGGAGGTGCCAGAGAGCTTCAATGATGTCATTAATACGTTGGAATCGGGTAAATCAATTGGAACGAAGCATGATTCACTTCGAGCTGAGTACATGAAGACAACAGCGGAATGGCATGCGGCGCTGTCATCAATGAGAAGCCCTGTATGTTTGTTGAAGAATGCGTTATACGGATTACACCATTATGGTTTGCGTCGGTATTGTACACTCTCGACGAAGCTACAAGAAGTTGGATTAGAGCCCACGATGGAGCATCCATGTTTGTTCGTCAAACGGCAGGGGAAGAAGATTCTCCTAGTATCCATTTACGTAGATGATTTGCTGTTGACGTCAAATCATCCAGATTGGTTGCATCAGACCAAAGAAATCCTTGGAGACGCATTTGAGATGAAAAATTTCGGCCCAGTGGCAACCCGTCTGGGCATAGAATTCAAGCAGGATCTGAACGAGCATCGCATATTCCTTGCACAGGAAAAGTACATCGACGCTATATTGAAAAGATTCGGAATGACTGAATGCAAGCCTGCATTAACACCCATAGAAGCGAAATGTACTTTGAAGCGAACAGAAGCAGCCGATGAAGCCGAAATGAGGAAGTACCCCTATCAGAACTTAATTGGCACCAGAGTGGCGACATCCAGGTTGGCTACATGCAGACGGAGCAAATGCCAGCAGATGTACTTACGAAGGGTCTTAGCAGTGCCAAGCATCATGGTTGCATCTCTTCATTGGGCATCACTAGTATTTAAGGTTAACAGAATTGTTACTTTGAGAGGGCGTATTGCAAATGTAACTCAAATGATTGCAATGTAACAATCTGGCAACCCTCGCTTAGCTTATCCTAAGTTTTGCATTGTCCATTCGCTCGCAGTACTGAAACATTAATCTCTCAATAGTTCTGTACCCACTCCGTTTTTGACTGACGAATGCGTCGCGTCATTAGATTAATAAAAGTGTGATTCCTGCATATCGTTATCTTGTTTGTATACGCTGTAAAACTGTGCGCTTGGATCTAATAACAATTTTCCAACACAATTTCATTTCAAAAATGCATATTTTAAACTTTTGATGTAGAATCAATATATATAAAAGGGCGTCATAGTGTTGGAAGAAATTCTGACTTTTGACACTTATTATCGAAGATCAACCATTTGAATTTTGCAACAGAATCTTAAAACGTCAATTTATCGATTTTATTTTAAGAATACATATTTTTTCAACTTTTGGTTGAAGAATCAATATATAGAAAAAGGTCTTCATAATGTTCAAAGAAATTCGGATTTAGGACAATTATTGGCGAAGATTTAACCGTTTGAATTTGGAAACAGAAACTTAAAACTTACATTCTGGATTTTATTTCAAAAATACGTATTTTCAACTTTTTAATTCAGAATCAATATATATAAAAAGGGATTCATAATGTTGAAAGAAATTCGAGATTTTGACAATTATTGGCGAAAAGATACAACCATTTGAATATGGAAACACAAACTTAAAACGTCAATTTCTCAATTTCATTAGGAACACATAATTTCAACATTTAACGCAGAATCAATATATATAAAAACGGCTTCATAATGTTGAAAGTAATTCGGACATTAAACAATTATTGGCGGAGATACAACCGTTTGAATTTGGAAACAGAAACTTAAAACGTCAATTTCTCAATTTCATTGCAAATACATATTTTCAACTTTTGATGCAGAATCGATATGTATAATAGAAATTCGGATTTTGGACAATTATTGGCGAAGATTTAACCGTTTGAATTTGGAAACACAAACTTAAAACGTACAATTTCTGGATTTTATTTAAAAAATACGTATTTTGAACTTTGTAATTCAGAATCAATATATAGAAAAAGGGCTTCATAATGTTGAAAGAAATTCAGATTTTTTGATAATTATTGGCGAAGCTACAACCATTTGAATATGGAATCACAAACTTAAAACGTAAATTTCTCGATATTATTTTTAAAATAAATATTATCAACTTTTGATGCAAAATCAATATATATAAAAGAGCTTCATAATGTTGAAAGAAATTCAGAATTTGGGCAATTATTGGCGGAGATGCAACCATTTGAATTTGAAAACAGAAACTTAATACGTAAATTTCCCGATTTAATTTCGAAAATATATGTATTCAACTTTTGATGCAGAATCAGTATATATAAGAAAGGCTTCATAATGTTGGAAGATATTCTGACTTTGAACAATTATTGGCGAAGATACAACCGTTTGAATTTGAAAACAGAAACTTAAAACATAAATTTTTAAGATTTTATTTCAAAAATGCATGTTTTCAACTTTTGAAGCAGAACCATAAATATATTAAAAGGGCTTCATAATGTTGGAAGAAATTCGACTTGGGCGAAGATTTAACCATTTGAATTTGGAAACAGAAACTTAAAACGTCAATTTCTCAATTTCATTGCAAATACATATTTTCAACTTTTGATGCAGAATCAGTATATAAAAGGCTTCATAATGTTGGAAGAAATTCGGACATTAAACAATTATTGGCGGAGATACAAACGTCTGAATTTGGAAACAGAAACTTAAAACGTCAATTTCTCAATTTCATTGCAAAATACATATTTTCAACTTTTGATGCAGAATCAGTATATAAAGGGTCAATGAAGAAATTCGGATTTTGGACAATTATTGGCGAAGATTTAACCGTTTGAATTTGGAAACAGAAACTTAAAACGTCAATTTATCGATTTTATTTTAAGAATACATATTATCAACTTTTGATTGAAGAATCAATATATAGAAAAAGGGCTTCATAATGTTGAAAGAAATTCGGATTTAGGACAATTATTGGCGAAGATTCAACTGTTTGAATTTGGAAACAGAAACTTAAAACGTCACATTTCTGGATTTTATTTAAAAAATACGTATTTTCAACTTTTTAATTCACAATCAATATATGTAAAAGGGCTTCATAATTGTTGAAAGAAATTCGGATTTTTTGGCAATTATTGGCGAAGATTTAACCGTTTGAATTTGGAAACAGAAACTTAAAACGTCAATTTATCGATTTTATTTTAAGAATACATATTATCAACTTTTGTTTGAAGAATCATTATATATATAAAGAGCTTTATAATGTTGAAAGAAATTCGGAATTTGGACAATTATTGGTGAAGATTTAACCGTTTGAATTAGGAAACAGAAACTTAATACGTACAATTTCTGGATTTTACTTACAAAATACGTATTTTCAACTTTTTAATTCAGAATCAATATATGTAAAAAGGGCTTCAAATTGTTGGAAGAAATTCGGATTTTTGGCAATTATTGGCGAAGATACAACCATTTGAATATGGAAACACAAACTTAAAACGTCAATTTCTCAATTTCATTGCAATACATATATTCAACTTTTAATGCAGAATCAATATATATAAAAAGGGCTTCATAATGTTGAAAGAAATTCGAACTTTGGACAATTATTGGCGAAGATACAACCCTTTGAATTTGGAAACAGAAACTTAAAACGTCAATTTCTCGAATTTACTTATAGAATACATATTTTCAACTTTTGATGCAGAATGAAATGAATGAAATGCGTCATAATGTTGAAAGAAATTCGAACTTGGGACAATTATTGGCGAAGATACAACCGTTTGAATTTGGAAACAGAAACTTAAAACGTCAATTTCTCGAATTTACTTCAAGAATACATATTTTCAACTTTTGATGCAGAATCAATATAAATATAAAGGGCTTCATAATGTTGAACGAAATTCGAACTTTTGACAATTATTGGCGAAGATACAACCATTTGAATTTGGAAACAGAAACTTAAAACGTAAATTTCTCGAATTTACTTTCAAGAATACATATCTATTCAACTTTTGATGCAGAATCAATATATATAAAAAAGGCTTCATAATATTGGAAGAAATTCTGACTTTGAACAATTATTGGCGAAGATACAACCGTTTGAATTTGAAAACAGAAACTTAAAAATAAATTTATAAGATTTTTTTTTCAAAAATACATATTTTCAACTTTTTGAAGCAGAATCATAAAATATTAAAAGGGCTTCATAATGTTTGAAGAATCATTGGCGAAGATTTAACCATTTGAATTTGGAAACAGAAACTTAAAATATCAATTTCTCAATTTCATTTCAAAAATGCATATTTTAAACTTTTGATGTAGAATCAATATATAAAAAGGGCGTCATAATGTTGAAAGAAATTCGGAATTTGGACAGTAATTGGTGGATATACAACTATTTGAATTTGGAAACAGAAACTTAAATCGTAAATTTCTCGATTTCATTTCAAGAATACATATTTTCAACTTTTGTTTGAAGAATCAATATATAGAAAAAGGGCTTCATAATGTTGAAAGAAATTCGGATTTAGGACAATTATTGGTGAAGATTTAACCGTTTGAATTTGGAAACAGAAACTTAAAACGTCAATTTCTCGATTTTATTTCAATAATGCATATTTTCAACTTTTGATGCAGAATCAATATATATAAAAAGGGCTTCATAATGTTGAAAGAAATTCGAACTTTGGACAATTATTGGCGAAGATACAACCGTTTGAATTTGGAAACAGAAACTTAAAACGTCAATTTCTCGATATTTACTTCAAGAATGCATATTTTCAACTTTTGATTGCAGAATCAATATATAGAAAAAGGGCTTCATAATGTTGAAAGAAATTCGGATTTAGGACAATTATTGGTGAAGATTTAACCGTTTGAATTTGGAAACAGAAACTTAAAACGTCAATTTCTCGATTTTATTTCAATAATGCATATTTTCAACTTTTGATGCAGAATCAATATATATAAAAGGGGCTTCATAATGTTGAAAGAAATTCGAACTTTTGACAATTATTGGCGAAGATACAACCATTTGAATTTGGAAACAGAAACTTAAAACGTAAATTTCTCGAATTTACTTATAGAATACATATTTTCAACTTTTGATGCAGAATCAATATATATAAAAAAGGCTTCATAATATTGAAAGATATTCTGACTTTGAACAATTATTGGCGAAGATCGAACCGTTTAAATTTGGAAACAGGAACTTAAATCGCCAACTTCTCGAATTCATTTCGAAAATACGTGTTTTTAACTTTTGATGCAGAATCAATATATAGAAAAAGGGCTTATTAATGTTGAAAGAAATTCTGATTTTGGACAATTATTGGCAAAGATTTAACCGTTTGAATTTAGAAACAGAAACTTAAAACGTCAATTTCTCGATTTTATTTCAGGAATACATATTTTCAACTTTTGATGCAGAATCAATATATATAAAAAGGGCTTCATAATGTTGAAAGAAATTCGAACTTTTGACAATTATTGGCGAAGATACAACCATTTGAATTTGGAAACAGAAACTTAAAACGTCAATTTCTCGAATTTACTTCAAGAATACATATTTTCAACTTTTGATGCAGAATCAATATATATAAAAAGGGCTTCATAATGTTGAAAGAAATTCGGATTTAGGACAATTATTGGTGAAGATTTAACCGTTTGAATTTGGAAACAGAAACTTAAAACGTCAATTTCTCGATTTTATTTCAATAATGCATATTTTCAACTTTTGATGCAGAATCAATATATATAAATGGGGCTTCATAATGTTGAAAGAAATTCGGAATTTGGACAATAATTGGCGGATATACAACTATTTGAATTTGGAAACAGAAACTTAAATCGTAAATTTCTCGATTTCATTTCAAGAATACATATTTTCAACTTTTTTTTTTGAAGAATCAGTATATAAAAAAAGGGCTTCATAATGTTGAAGAAATTCGAATTTAGGACAATTATTGGCGAAGATTTAACCGTTTGAATTTGGAAACAGAAACTTAAAACGTACATTTCTCGAATTTACTTAATAGAATACGTATTTTCAACTTTTGAATGCAGGATCAATATATATAAAAGGGGCTTCATAATGTTGAAAGAAATTCGGATTTTAAATCGTAAATTTCTCGATTTCATTTCAAGAATACATATTTTCAACTTTTGTTTGAAGAATCAATATATAGAAAAAGGGCTTCATAATGTTGAAAGAAATTCGGATTTAGGACAATTATTGGTGAAGATTTAACCGTTTGAATTTGGAAACAGAAACTTAAAACGTCAATTTCTCGATTTTATTTCAATAATGCATATTTTCAACTTTTGATGCAGAATCAATATATATAAATGGGGCTTCATAATGTTGAAAGAAATTCGGAATTTGGACAATTATTGGTGAAGATTTAACCGTTTCAATTTGGAAACAGAAACTTAAAACGTCAATTTCTCGATTTTATTTCAATAATGCATATTTTCAACTTTTGTTTGAAGAATCAATATATAGAAAAAGGGCTTCATAATGTTGAAAGAAATTCGGATTTAGGACAATTATTGGTGAAGATTTAACCGTTTGAATTTGGAAACAGAAACTTAAAACGTCAATTTCTCGATTTTATTTCAATAATGCATATTTTCAACTTTTGATGCAGAATCAATATATATAAATGGGGCTTCATAATGTTGAAGAAATTCGGAATTTGGACAATAATTGGCGGATATACAACTATTTGAATTTGGAAACAGAAACTTAAATCGTAAATTTCTCGCTTTAATTTCGAAAATGCATATTTTCCTTTTGATGCAGAATCAATATATATAAAAAAGGCTTCATAATATTGGAAGATATTCTGACTTTGAACAATTATTGGCGAAGATCGAACCGTTTGAATTTGGAAACAGAAACTTAAAACGTCAATTTCTCGATTTTATTTCAATAATGCATATTTTCAACTTTTGATGCAGAATCAATATATATAAAAAGGGCTTCATAATGTTGAAAGAAATTCGAATTTGGACAATTATTGGTGAAGATTTAACCGTTTGAATTTGGAAACAGAAACTTAAAACGTCAATTTCTCGATTTTATTTCAATAATGCATATTTTCAACTTTTGATGCAGAATCAATATATATAAAAAGGGCTTCATAATATTGGAAGATATTCTGACTTTGAACAATTATTGGCGAAGATACGAACCGTTTAAATTTGGAAACAGGAACTTAAATCGCCAACTTCTCGAATTCATTTCGAAAATACGTGTTTTTAACTTTTGATGCAGAATCAATATATAGAAAAAGGGCTTCATTAATGTTGGAAGAAATTCTGATTTTGGACAATTATTGGCAAAGATTTAACCGTTTGAATTTAGAAACAGAAACTTAAAACGTCAATTTCTCGATTTTATTTCAAGAATACATATTTTCAACTTTTGATGCAGAATCAATATATATAAAAATGGCTTTATAATGGTGGAAGAAATTCGGAATTTGGACAATTATTGGCGGAGATACAACCATTTGAATTTGGAAACAGAAACTTAAATCTTCAATTTCTCGATTTCATTTCAAGAATACATATTTTCAACTTTTGTATGAAGAATCAATATATAGAAAAAGGGCTTCATAATGTTGAAAGAAATTCGGACTTTAGGACAATTATTGGTGAAGATTTAACCGTTTGAATTTGGAAACAGAAACTTAAAACGTCAATTTCTCGATTTTATTTCAATAATGCATATTTTCAACTTTTGATGCAGAATCAATATATATAAATGGGGCTTCATAATGTTGAAAGAAATTCGGAATTTGGACAATAATTGGCGGATATACAACTATTTGAATTTGGAAACAGAAACTTAAATCGTAAATTTCTCGATTTCATTTCAAGAATACATATTTTCAACTTTTGTTTGCAGAATCAGTATATATAAAAAGGGCTTCATAATGTTGAAAGAAATTCGGACTTTAGGACAATTATTGGCGAAGATTTAACCGTTTGAATTTGGAAACAGAAACTTAAAACATACAATTTCTGGATTTTATTTAATAAATACGTATTTTCAACTTTTTAATTCAGGATCAATATATATAAAAGGGCTTCATAATGTTGAAAGAAATTCGGATTCTTTGGCAAATATTGGCGAAGATACAACCATTTGAATATGGAAACAGACAATTTTAAAACGTAAATTTCTCGATTTTATGTTTGAAAATACATATTATCAACTTTTGATGCAGAATCAATATATATAAAAAGCGCTTCATAATTTTGAAAGAAATTCGGAATTTGGACAATTATTGGCGGAGATACAACCATTTGAATTTGGAAACAGAAACTTAAATCGTCAATTTTTCGAATTCATTTCGAAAAGTTAAAAGTTGAAAATATGTAATTTTGAAAAAAAAACTTAAAAATGTATTTTTAAGTTTCTGTTAAATTCAAACGTTTGGATCTTCGCCAATAATTGTCAAAGTCAGATATCTTCCAACATTATGAAGCTTTTTATATATATTGATTCTGCATCAAAAGTTGAATGCATATATTTTCGAAATTAAATCGAGAAATTTACGTATTAAGTTTCTGTTTCAAATTCAAATGGTTGTATCTGCCAATAATTGCCCAAATTCCGAATTTCTTTCAACATTATGAAGCTCTTGTATATACGAGTATATTGATTTTGCATGAAAATTTGATAATATTTATTTTCAAGATAATACAAAACAGAAACTTAAAATATCAATTTCTCAATTTCATTTCAAAAATTCATATTTTCAACTTTTGATGCAGAATCAATATATATAAAAAGGCCGTCATAGTGTTGAAAGAAATTCGGACTTTTGACAATTATTGGCGAAGATCGAACCGTTTAAATTTGGAAACAGGAACTTAAATCGTCAACTTCTCGAATTCATTTCGAAAATACGTATTTTCAACTTTTGATGCAGAATCAATATATAGAAAAAGGGCTTATTAATGTTGGAAGAAATTCGGATTTTGGACAATTATTGGCGAAGATTTAACCGTTTGAATTTGGAAACAGAAACTTAAAACGTCAATTTCTCGATTTTATTTCAAGAATACATATTTTTAACTTTTGATGCAGAATGAATATATATATAAAGGGCTTCATAATGTTGAAAGAAATTCGGAATTTGGACAATTATTGGCGGAGATACAACCATTTGAATTTGGAAACAGAAACTTAAATCGTCAATTTTTCGATTTCATTTCGAACATACGTATTTCCAACTTTTAATGCAGACTCAATACATCTAAAAAGGGCTTTATAATGTTGAAAGGAATTCGGATTTTGGCCAATTATTGGCGAAGATTTAACCGTTTGAATTTGGAAACAGAAACTTTAAACGTCAATTTCTTGATTTCATTTTCAAAATACATATTTTCAACTTTTGATGCAGAATCAATATATATAAAAAGGGCTTCATAATGTTGGAAGAAATTCGGAATTTTGACAATTATTGGCGAAGATACAACCGTTTGAATTTGAAAACAGAAACTTAAAACATAAATTGTTAAGATTTTTTTTCATAAATACATATTTTCAACTTTTGAAGCAGAATCATAAAATATTAAAAGGGGTTCATAATGTTTGAAGAAATTGACTTGGCGAAGAATTAACCATTTGAATTTGGAAACAGAAACTTAAAATATCAATTTCTCGATTTCATTTCAAGAATACATATTTTCAACTTTTGATGCAGAATCAATATATATAAAAATGGCTTCATATTGTTGAAAGAAATTCGGAATTTGGACAATTATTGGCGGAGATACAACCATTTGAATTTGGAAACAGAAATTTAAATCGTCAATTTCTCGATTTCATTTCAAGAATACATATTTTCAACTTTTGTTTGAAGAATCAATATATAGAAAAAGGGCTTCATAATGTTGGAAGAAATTCGGACTTTAGGACAATTATTGGTGAAGATTTAACCGTTTGAATTTGGAAACAGAAACTTAAAAAGTCAATTTCTCGATTTTATTTTAAGAATACATATTTTCAACTTTTGATGTAGAATCAATATATATAAAAGGGCGTCGTAGTGTAGAAAGAAATTCGGACTTTTGACAATTATTGGCGAAGGTGGAACCGTTTAAATTTGGAAACAGGAACTTAAATCGTCAACTTCTCGAATTCATTTCGAAAATACGTATTTTCAACTTTTGATGCAGAATCAATATATAGAAAAAGGGCTTATTAATGTTGAAAGAAATTCAGATTTTGGACAATTATTGGCGAAGATTTAACCGTTTGAATTTGGAAACACAAACTTAAAACGTCAATTTCTCGATTTCATTTCAAGAATACATATTTTCAACTTTTGATGCAGAATCAATATATATAAAAATGGCTTCATAATGGTGAAAGAAATTCGGAATTTGGACAATTGTTGGCGGAGATACAACCATTTGAATTTGGAAACAGAAATTTAAATCGTCAATTTCTGGATTTCATTTCAAGAATACATATTTTCAACTTTTGTTTGAAGAATCAATATATAGAAAAAGGGCTTCATAATGTTGAAAGAAATTCGGATTTAGGACAATTATTGGTGAAGATTTAACCGTTTGAATTTGGAAACAGAAACTTAAAAAGTCAATTTCTCGATTTTATTTTAAGAATACATATTTCCAACTTTTGATGCAGAATCAATATATATAAAATGGGGTTCATAATGTTGAAAGAAATTCGGAATTTGGACAATTATTGGCGGAGATACAACCATTTGAATTTGGAAACAGAAACTTAAATCGTCAATTTCTCGATTTCATTTCAAGAATACATATTTTCAACTTTTGTTTGAAGAATCAATATATAAAAAAAGGGCTTCATAATGTTGAAAGAAATTCGGATTTAGGACAATTGTTGGCGAAGATTTAACCGTTTGAATTTGGAAACAGAAACTTAAAACGTAAATTTCTCGATTTCATTTCAAGAATACATTTTTTCAAATTTTGTTTGAAGAATCAATACATAGAAAAAGGGCTTCATAATGTTGAAAGAAATTCGGATTTAGGACAATTATTGGCGAAGATTTAACCGTTTGAATTTGGAAACAGAAACATAAAACGTCAATTTCTCGATTTCATTTCAAGAATACATTTTTTCAAATTTTGTTTGAAGAATCAATATATAGAAAAAGGGCTTCATAATGTTGAAAGAAATTCGGATTTTGGACAATTATTGGCGAAGATTTAACCGTTTGAATTGGAAACAGAAACTTAAAACGTACATTTCTGGTTTTTATTCAATAAATACGTATTTTCAACTTTTTAATTCAGAATCAATAAATATAAAAGGGCTTCATAATGTTGAAAGAAATTCGGATTTTTTGACAATTATTGGCGAAGACTCAACCATTTGAATATGGAAAAACAATTTTAAAACGTAAATTTATCGATTTTTGTTTAAAAATACATATTATCAACTTTTGATGCACAATCAATATATAGAAAAAGCGCTTCATAATTTTGAAAGAAATTCGGATTTTGGCCAGTTATTGTCGGAGATACAACCATTGGAATTTGGAAACTGAAACTTAAATCGTAAATTTCTCGATTTCATTTCAAGAATACATATTTGCAACTTTTGATGCTGAATCCACATATTTAAAAAGGCTTCATAATGTTGGAAGAAATTCGGATTTTGGCCAATTATTGGCGAAGATTTAACCGTTTGAATTTGGAAACACAAACTTAAAACGTCAATTTCTCGATTTCATTTCAAAAAAACATATTTTCAACTTTTGATGCAGAATCAATATATATAAAAGGGCTTCACAATGTTGAAAGCAATTCGGATTTAGGACAGTTATTGGCGAAGGTTTAACCGTTTGAATATGGAAACAGAAACTTAAAACGAAAATTTCTCGATTTGATTTCAAGAATACATATTGTTAACTTTTGATACAGAATCAATATATATAAAAAGTGCTTCATAATGTTGAAAGAAATTCGGAATTTGGACAATTATTGGCGGAGATACAACCATTTGAATTTGGAAACACAAACTTAAAACGTCAATTTCTCGATTTCAATTCAAGAATACATATTTTCAACTTTTGCTTGAAGAATCAATATATGGAAACAGGGCTTCATAATGTTGAAAGAAATTCGGACTTTGGACAATTGTAGGCAAATTTACAACCATTTGAATTTGGAAACAGAAACTTAAATCGTCAATTTCTCGATTTCATTTCAAGAATACATATTTTCAACTTTTGTTTGAAGAATCAATATATATGAAAAAGGGCTTCATAATGTTGAAAGAAATTCGGATTTAGGACAATTATTGGTGAAGATTTAACGGTTTGAATTTGGAAACAGAAACTTAAAACGTCAATTTCTCGATTTTATTTCAAGAATACATATTTGCAACTTTTGATGCTGAATCCACATATTTAAAAAGGGCTTCATAATGTTGGAAGAAATTCGGAATTTGGACAATTATTGGCGGAGATACAACCATTTGAATTTGGAAACAGAAACTTAATACGTAAATTTCTGGATTAAATTTCGCAAATATATGTATTCAACTTTTGATGCAGAGTCAATATATATTAAAAATGCTTCATAATGTTGGAAGAATTGGATTTGGCAAAGATTTAACCATTTGAATTTGGAAACAGAAACTCAAAACATAAATTTCTCAATTTCATTGCAAAAAAACATATTTTCAACTTTTGATGCAGAATCAATATATATAAAAAGGGCTTCCTAATGTTGGAAGATATTCTGACTTTGAACAATTATTGGCGAAGATACAACCGTTTGAATTTGAAAACAGAAACTTAAAAAGAAATTTTTAAGATTTTATTTCAAAAATACATATTTTCCACTTTTGAAGCAGAATCATATAAATATAAAAAGGGCTTCATAATGTTGGAAGAATTGATTGGCGAATTATCAAAGATACACATTTGAATTTGGAAACAGAAACTTAAAATGTCAATTCCTCAATTTCATTTCAAAAATGCATATTTTCAACTTTTGATGTAGAATCAATATATATAAAAAGGGCGTCATACTTTTGAAAGAAATTCGGAATTTGGACCATTATTGGCCGAGATACAACCATTTGAATTTGGAAACACAAACTTAAAACGTCAATTTCTCGATTTCAATTCAAGAATACATATTTTCAACTTTTGTTTGAAGAATCAATATATGGAAACAGAGCTTCATAATGTTGAAAGAAATTCGGACTTTGGACAATTATTGGAAAATTTACAACCATTTGAATTTGGAAACAGAAACTTAAATCGTCAATTTCTCGATTTTAATTCAGGAATACATATTTGCAACTTTTGATGCTGAATCCACATATTTAAAAAGGGCTTCATAATGTTGGAAGAAATTCGGAATTTGGACAATTATTGGCGGAGATACAACCATTTGAATTTGGAAACAGAAACTTAATACGTAAATTTCTGGATTAAATTTCGCAAATATATGTATTCAACTTTTGAGCAGAATCAATATATATAAAAGGGCTTCATAATGTTCAAAGCAATTCGGATTTAGGACAGTTATTGGCGAAGATTTAACCGTTTGAATTTGGAAACAGAAACTTAAAACGTAAATTTCTCGATTTATTTTGAAACGCATATTTTTAACCTTTGTTTGAAGAATCAATATATAGAAAAACGGCTTCATAATGTTGAAAGAAATTCGGACTTTGGACAATTATGGCAAATTTACAACCATTTGGATATGGGAACACAAACTTAAATCGTAAATTTCTCGATATTATTTTGAAAACACATATTATCAACTTTTGGTGCAAAATCAATATATATATAAAGAGATTCCTAATGTTGAAAGAAATTCGGAAATTGGACAATTATTGGCGGAGATACAATCATTTTAATTTGAAAACAGAAACTTAATACGTAAATTTCTGGATTAAATTTCGCAAATATATGTATTCAACTTTTGATGCAGAATCAATATATATTAAAAAGGCTTCATAATGTTGGAAGAATTATTGGCAAAGATTTAACCATTTGAATTTGGAAACAGAAACTTAAAACATAAATTTCTCAATTTCATTGCAAAAAAACATATTTTCAACTTTTGATGCAGAATCAATATATATAAAAAGGGCTTCCTAATGTTGGAAGATATTATGACTTTGAACAATTATTGGCGAAGATACAACCGTTTGAATTTGAAAACAGAAACTTAAAAAGAAATTTTTAAGATTTTTTTTCAAAAATACATATTTTCCACTTTTGAAGCAGAATCATAAAATATAAAAAGGGCTTCATAATGTTGGAAGAATTACTGGCGAATATCTAACCATTTGAATTTGGAAACATAAACTTAAAATATCAATTTCTCAATTTCATTTCAAAAATGCATATTTTCAACTTTTGATGTAGAATCAATATATATAAAAAGGGCGTCATAATGTTGAAAGAAATTCGGACTTTGGACAATTATTGGCAGAGATACAACCATTTGAATTTGGAAACACAAACTTAAAACGTCAATTTCTCGATTTCAATTCAAGAATACATATTTTCAACTTTTGTTTGAAGAATCAATATATAGAAAAAGGGCTTCATAATGTTGAAAGAAATTCGGACTTTGGACAATTACTGGCCGAGATACAACCATTTGAATTTGGAAACACAAACTTAAAACGTCAATTTCTCGATTTCATTTCAAGAATACATATTTTCAACTTTTGTTTGAAGAATCAATATATGGAAACAGGGCTTCATAATGTTGAAAGAAATTCGGACTTTGGACAATTACTGGCAAATTTACAACCATTTGAATTTGGAAACAGAAACTTAAATCGTAAATTTCTCGATTTTATTTCAGGAATACATATTTGCAACTTTTGATGCTGAATCCACATATTTAAAAAGGGCTTCATAATGTTGGAAGAAATTCGGAATTTGGACAATTATTGGCGGAGATACAACCATTTGAATTTGGAAACAGAAACTTAATACGTAAATTTCTGGATTAAATTTCGCAAATATATGTATTCAACTTTTGATGCAGAATCAATATATATTAAAAAGGCTTCATAATGTTGGAAGAATTATTGGCAAAGATTTAACCATTTGAATTTGGAAACAGAAACTTAAAACATAAATTTCTCAATTTCATTGTAAAAAAACATATTTTCAACTCTTGATGCAGAATCAATATATATAAAATGGGCTTCCTAATGTTGGAAGATATTCTGACTTTGAACAATTATTGGCGAAGATACAACCGTTTGAATTTGAAAACAGAAACTTAAAAAGAAATTTTTAAGATTTTTTTTCAAAAATATATATTTTTCACTTTTGAAGCAGAATCATAAAATATAAAAAGGGCTTCATAATGTTGGAAGAATTATTGGCGAAGATCTAACCATTTGAATTTGGAAACAGAAACTTAAAATATCAATTTCTCAATTTCATTTCAAAAATGCATATTTTCAACTTTTGATGTAGAATCAATATATATAAAAAGGGCGTCATAATGTTGGAAGAAATTCGGAATTTGGACAAATATTGGCGGAGATACAACTATTTGAATTTGGAAAAAGAAACTTAAACCGTCAATTTCTCGATTTTATTTGAATAATACATATTTTCAACTTTTAATGCAGAATCAAAATTTATTAAAAGAGCTTCATAATGTTGAAAGAAATTCGGAATTAGGACAATTATTGGCGAAGATTTAACCGTTGGAATTTGGAAACAGAAACCTAAAACGTACATTTCTGGATTTTATTTAAAAAATACGTATTTTCAACTTTTAATTCATAATCAATATATATAAAAAAGGGCTTAAAACGTAAATTTCTAGATTTTATTGAAAAAATACGTATTTTCAACTTCTTAATTCAGAATCAATTAATATAAAAAGCGCTGCATAATGTTGAAAGAAATTCGGATTTTGGACAAATATTGGCGAAGATTTAACCATGTGAATATGGAAACACAAACTTAAATCGTCAATTTCTCGAATTCTGTTGCAAATATAACTCAAAATGATTGCAATGTAACAATCTGGCAACCCTCGTTTAGCTTATCCTAAGTTTTCCATTGTCCGTTTATTCGCATGTACTGAAACATTAATATCTCAATAGTACTGTACCCACTCCGTTTCTGACTGCCGAATGCTTCGCGTCATTAGACTAATAAATTGTGATTCCTGCATATCGTTATCTTGTTTGTATACGCTGTAAACCTGTGCGCTTGGATATAATAACAATTTCCAACAGGTTATGGGCCCAGTGATAAATAAATAAGAAAACGTTGACAATAAATAGTGTAGCTGTGAAAAATGGCTGGTGCATTTATTAAGATTGAGCCACTGTGTGCGGAGAACTATGACACGTGGAAACTGCAGATGCGTGCTATATTAGTGAAAAACGAACTATGGCAATATGTCGATGGAACAAAAATTTGCCCAGAAAATGTGGCAGATCGAGCAGTATGGAAAACATACGATGAAAAGGCGCGCGCGGACATATTATTATCGATTAGCCCATCGGAATTGGCCATAATTGAAGATTGTAATTCGGCAAAAGAATACTGGTTGAAATTGCAGGAGACATTTCAATCAAAGGGGCCAGTGCGAAAAGCAAGCCTGCTGAAACGAGTGGCATTGTCGCGAATGAACGAGGGCGCTAGTGCGCGCCAGCATGTAAATGAATTTTTCGACGCTGTGAAAAAATTGAAAAAAATAGGTATCGCGATTGGAAATGATTTATTAGTAATCTTATTGCTATATAGTTTGCCTGACTCTTATGAAATGTTCACATGTGCGATAGAAGCACGAGATGACTTGCCCCATCCCGATGTGCTTCGCGTTAAAATTCTTGAAGAGTCAGAAGCGCGTGCAAATAAAGAAAATCGCGAAGAACAAAACGCAATGTTCGCTAATCGTCGGAAAGATGTAGAAAGAAATAGCAAAGAAAGAAAAAGCGATAAAGTGCAGCGTGAAGACAGAAAATGTTTCAGCTGCGGCAAGGTTGGACATTTCGCGCGAAATTGTCGAAGCAACCCAAAAAGAATATAAAACGCAATACGAATGAACAGAACAGTGCGGGTACAGCAGAAAACGGGGAACTTTCGCTAAACGCGTTAGAGATGGCCTTTTCTGCCGATGAGAAAAATGGCTTGTGGTGCCTCGATAGTGGTTGCACGGCACACATGAGTTCAAATAAGAGCATGTTCACCGATATTGCAAAAGTCGAAAAGACTTTACATTTGGCCAACAATAAGACCACACGGATTAGTGGTATTGGTAATGCTAAAGTCGCAGTTAAGAAACAACAGCAACGAGTTGACTTAACGTTGAAAGATGCTTTGTACGTATCGGATCTGCGCCAAAATTTGATGTCGGTTTCCAAAATCACAGACAATGGTTTTGAAGTTCATTTTCGGAAAAATTAAGCACTTGTTATGAAAAATAACAAAGTTTGGCTGCGTGCGCAAAGGTACGGTAACTTGTATTACTTGAATGGCGAAGAGCATCAAGTGAATAATGTAATGTATGGTGGTCAAAACGACCTTGATCTATGGCATTACAGAATGGGACATCTGAATGAAAGCGATTTGAAAAATATGGCTTAAAGTGGCAAAGCCTACGGCATGAAAATGTGCGAGAATGGAAAATTGTCGAAATGTGAAATCTACATAAGCGAAAAGCAAAATGCAAGCATTTATAAAAGTGGAAACGAAAATCGTGGGACAGAACTACTGGAAATAGTTCACAGCGATGTATGCGGCCCAATGAGAACGCAATCCCTGGGAGGATGTAAATACTTCGCTACGTTTATAGATGACTACTCGCGCTATTGTGAAGTTCACTTTCTTAAACAGAAATCAGACTTATTTGAAGCTTTTAAAGCATATAAAGCTACAGCAGAAAACTTCACAAGTAAGAAGATAAAAGTACTTCAGTCAGATAACGGGACTGAGTATTGCAACAAAGAGTTCGACAAGTATATGAAGGTGAACGGAATCCAGAGACGCCTTACCACACCACACACGCCACAGCAGAATGGCTTAGCTGAGAGACAGAATCGTACCCTGGTCGAGATGGCACGCTGTATAATGAAGCAATCCGGTGTGCCGCCATCGTTTTGGGTAGAAGCAGTAAATGCAGATGTTACATCAGAAACAGATGTGTAACGCGGGGTCTATGCGGCGAGATTCCCCACACTTACTGGACGAAGAAAATTCCTACAGTATCGCATTTACGTATATTTGGTACAAAGGCATATGCATTAATAAAGGGTTCAAATAAGGATAAATTTGAATCAAGATCCGAAGAATGCATACTGGTCGGCTACTCAAATACATCGAAGGCATATCGATTATATTTACCTGAGAAGCGTAAGGTAATAGTAAGCTAAGATGTAAAGTTCCTGAATGTTCCAGGTTTTAAAAGTGAGTACGCTGAGTTCTACGAACGTGATCAAAACTCAAACGGAGGTTTCGACATCAATATCATGAGTAAACCTTGTGATGGATCTAACAGCGACGATAACAGTTCAGTTAAGCGACCCAAGCAGAAGCTAGTTGAGCAGCAACGTGGCAGAGGGCGTCCCAAGGTCGAGAGGACAGGCCACCGTGGTAGGCCACGGAAAATATATCAACCACCAGCACAAGTTATCAGCAACGACGAGCAGAGCAGCTCAAGCGATACATTCGAGGAGTGCGAAATTGCATACATGGCTGCGACAGGTGATCCAACTACACTGAAAGAGGCGAAAAGCCACAAGGACAGCGTCGGTTGGACAAGGGCAATTGAAGATGAGTTTCTGGCACAGGTACATAACGCTGAACACTGGAAGACGGTGAAGCGCATCCTTCGGTACCTAAGCAGTGCCAAGCATCATGGTCGCATCTCTTCATTGGGCATCACTAGTATTTAAGGTTATCAGAATTGTTACTTTGGGAGGGCGTGTTGCAAATATAACTCAAAATGATTCCAATGTAACTATCTGGCAACCTTCGTTTAGCTTATCCTAAGTTTTCCATTGTCCTTTTATTCGCATGTACTGAAACATTAATATCTCAATAGTACTGTACCCACTCCGTTTCTGACTGCCGAATGCGTCGCGTCATTAGACTAATAAAGTGTGATTCCTGCATATCGTTATCTTGTTTGTATACGCTGTAAAACTGTGCGCTTGGATATAATAACAATTTTCCAACAAATTCATTTCGAAAATACGTATTTTCAACTTTTGATGCAGAATCAATATATATACGAAGGGCTTAATAATGTTGAAAGAAATTCGGACTTTGGACAATTATTGGCGAAGATACAACCGTTTGAATTTGGAACAGAATTTAAAACGTCAATTTCTGGATTTAATTTCAAAAATACGTATTTTCAACTTTGGATGCAGAATCAATATATAAAAGGGCTTCTAATGTTGGAAGAAATTTGACTTTGGACAATTATTGGCGAAGATACAACCGTTTGAATTTGGAAACAGAAACTTAAAACGTAAATTTCTCGAATTTCATTTCAAAAATACGTATTTTCAACTTTTGATGCAGAATCAATATATATAAAAGGGTTTCATGATGTTGAAAGAAATTCGGGCTTCGGGAAATTATTGGCGAAGATACAACCGTTTGAATTTGGAAACAGAAGCTTAAAACGTAAATTTCTGGATTTAATTTCAAGAATACATTCATTTTCAATCTTATTGCAAAAGAAATTCGGACTTTGGACAATTATTGGCGAAGATACAACCGTTTGAATTTGGAAACAGAAACTTAAAACGACAATTTCTCGATTTTATTTCATAAATACGTATTTTCAACTTTGGATGCAGAATCAATACATATATAAAGGGCTTCTTAATGTTGGAAGAAATTCGACTTCGGACAGTTATTGGCGAAGATACAACCGTTTGAATTTGGAAACAGAAACTTAAACGAATTTCTCGATTTAATTTCAAGAATACATATTTTCAACTTTTGATGCAGAATCAATATATATAAAAAGGTTTCATATTGTTGAAAGAAATTCTGACTTTGGGCAATTATTGGCGAAGATACAACCGTTTGAATTTTATTATTATTATTATTATTAGGGGGGGTGAAACTGCACCGCGACCTATTTGATATATTGTGCCCCCTTCCGAGCTTATAGCTCTTCCATCAGTCCCAACTCTCTTACAAACGTGAGGATCTTTGTTGGGTTGAGGTCTCCTATGTCTTCGCAATTCAAAACATGCGCCCCTAGGATGCTGCTTCTTCTTCTAGTTAGGGCGACACATTCTGCCAGGATGTGCATCGAGGACTCCTCCTCTCTTTCACAAAACCTGCAGAGATCGCTACTATGTATACCCAATTTTGTCAGGTGACTTCTTAGTCTACAGTGTCCTGTCAATAGACCGGTAAGTATCCTAAGGCTGTTCTTTCCCATGGTTATAATCTGTTTAAAACGTACAGGATTATAACCACCTAGGAGACATCTGGCTTGTCTGAGTCCTACTGCCTCTGACCAGCTCTGTTGCCGTCTCTGTCTCTCCTCGTTTCTGAGTTCCAGTCGTATAGTGTGTCTCCCTATGCCACAATACGGTCCTGGTCCTGTTAGGGGCCTTCCTGCCCCCATTCTTGCTTGCTTGTCAGCCGCCTCGTTTCCCGCTATGTCCCTGTGGCCCGGGACCCATCTCAGGGTGAGCCTGTTGTGAGTCCCGAGCAGGTTTAGCTTCGAACGAACCTCATGGACTACCTTCGATGTAATTTTAGTCCCCATTATGGCGTTCAATGCTGCTTGACTATTGGATAGGATGGATATATCCGTATTCCGATAGTTACGTTCTATGTTGAAATCCGCACATCTCCCTTTCGCACACACCTCAGCCTGAAATATGCTGGTGTGCGTTCCCAGGGATTCATGGTATGATACCCGAGGACCCACCACTCCAAGACCGGTGCCCTGATTCGTGAGTGATCCGTCGGTGTACCATTTTATTGTGTGCGGTTTCATGGGATGGACTTCATCTAGAGTTGTCCATTCCTTTTTGCTACTCATGCGAACTGTGAAGTTTCGCTCGAATATATATTCGGCTACCATTTCGTCCCTAGGTTGCATCAGCAGGGGCAGTTCGTTTGAGAGGAGTTGGGCATCTTTATGGCGTAGGATATGGTTGCCCCCAACTCCTTCTGCTGATATCCTTAGAAGCGTGGCTTTCTGCTTGAGCCTTATGATGTGGTGGAGTGGTGTGAGCTCCATTAAGGCTTCAAGGGCCATTGTTGGGCAGGTGTGCATGGCTCCTGTCATACATACGCAGGCCATTCTTTGCAACTTCTGTAGTTGTTTCTTCACGGTGGTCAGCCGAGCCCTATCACCCCATGCTACCACTCCATAGGTTAACATGGGTCTTACTACCATTAGGTATAACCATCTTAGTATCTTTGGAGATGTACCCCATGATTTGCCGGCAATGCTACGACATGTATAAAGCGCCCTGGAGCACTTTAATATCGTATTTTGCACATGGGTGCCAAAGTTAAGCCTGCTGTCAAATGTGACCCCCAGGTATTTGACCTCCTACTCGTTTCTAGTAGGGTCCCTGAGAGCCATATGAGTATGACCCGTGGAAATCCACGGGCAACACGGCCACCTTTACCTTCTTTGCCATGTCAGCGTAAGACAGACGAGGCTCGGTGGGTGTCGGCGAGCTGGTCTTCATGGCCGCTGCACGCACCTTTGCCATTGTTCTTCAGCACCTTTGCCGCTGCCGAGCCGCGGGCAGCGCCCACAACCTCCGGGCACATCCTCTTGGGGGTGCCACCGGTGGTGTGAGATTGCTGCTCCGCCTTTTCGGGGCTGGCGCAGGTGCTGTAATCTCTTCCCTGGGCTCTTTGGCCTTTTTCAGGGCTTCATCAGGGGTGAGTCCCTGCTGGAGGTACCGAAGGTACCATTTGACCCTTGAACCGCAGAGATTCCTCCGGTTCGGGTCATCCAGCCCACCGGGTTGACCCCTTGGTGGCAGGAACTCTCCCTTCCTCTTAGGGCGCTGGGCGCCTTGCCTCGCGGCGTTCGGTGCTGGGAGCGGTGGTCTGGGTGTCCCAGCCATCGGTCTCCCATGCCTCACATCCGGAGTACTGTGTGCCTGTGGCACTCTCCGCCGTCAATTTCTCGATTTCATTTCAAAAATACGTATTTTCAACTTTTGATGCAGAATCAATATATATAAAATGGTCTTTATAATGTTGGAAGAAAATCGGACTTCGGACAGTTATTGGCGAAGATACAACCGTTTGAATTTGGAAACAGAAACTTAAATTTCTGGATTTAACTTCAAGAATACATATTTTTAACTTTTGATGCAGAATCAAAATAATAAAAAGGTCTTCATAATGTTGAAAGAAATTCGGACTTTTGGGCAATTATTGGCGAAGATACAACCGTTTGAATTTGGAACCAGAAGCTTAAAACGTAAATTTCTGGATTTAATTTCAAGAATACGTATTTTCAACTTTTGATCAAATCAATATATATAAAAAGGTTCATAATGTTGAAAGAAATTCATTTGGGCAATTATTGGCGAAGATACAACCGTTTGAATTTGGAACCAGAAGCTTAAAACGTGAATTTCTGGATTTAATTTCAAGAATACATATTTTCAACTTTTGATGCAGAATCAATATATATAAAAAGGGCTTCATAATGTTGAAAGAAATTCGAACTTTTGACAATTATTGGCGAAGATACAACCGTTTGAATTTGGAAACAGAAACTTAAAACGTCAATTTCTCGAATTTACTTCATAGAATACGTATTTTCAACTTTTGATGCAGAATTAATATATATAAAAGGTCTTTATAATGTTGGAAGAAAATCGGACTTCGGACAGTTATTGGCGAAGATACAACCGTTTGAATTTGGAAACAGAAACTTAAACCGTAAATTTCTCGAATTTACTTCAAGAATACATATTTTCAACTTTTGATGCAGAATCAATATATATAAAAAGGTCTTCATAATGTTGAAAGAAATTCTGACTTTGGGCAATTATTGGCGAAGATACAACCGTTTGAATTTTATTATTATTATTATTATTATTGGGGGGGTGAAACTGCACCGCGACCTATTTGATATATAGTGCCCCCTTCCGAGCTTATAGCTCTTCCATCAGTCCCAACTCTCTTACAAACGTGAGGATCTTTGTTGGGTTGAGGTCTCCTATGTCTTCGCAATTCAAAACATGCGCCCCTAGGATGCTGCTTCTTCTAGTTGGGGCGACACATTCTGCCAGGATGTGCATCGAGGACTCCTCCTCTCTTCACAAACCTGCAGAGATCGCTACTATGTATACCCAATTTTGTCAGGTGACTTCTTAGTCTACAGTGTCCCGTCAATAGACCGGTAAGAATCCTAAGGCTGTTCTTTCCCATGGTTATAATCTGTTTAAAATGTACGGGATTATAACCACCAAGAGACATCTGGCTCTCTGAGTCCTACTGCCTCTGACCAGATCTTGCCGTCTCTGTCTCCCTCGTTTCTGAGTTCCAGTCGTATAGTGTGTCTCCCTATGCCACAATACGGTTCTGGTCCTGTTAGGGGCCTTCCTGCCCCCATTCTTGCTTGCTTGTCAGCCGCCTCGTTTCCCGCTATGTCCCTGTGGACCGGGACCCATCTCAGGGTGAGCCTGTTGTGAGTCCCGAGCAGGTTTAGCTTCGAACGAACCTCATGGACAACCTTCGATGTAATTTTAGTCCCCATTATGGCGTTCAATGCTGCTTGACTATTGGATAGGATGGATATATCCGTATTCCGATAGTTACGTTCTATGTTGAAATCCGCACATCTCCCTATCGCACACACCTCAGCCTGAAATATGCTGGTGTGCGTTCCCAGGGATTCATGGTATGATACCCGAGGACCCACCACTCCAAGACCGGTGCCCTGATTCGTGAGTGATCCGTCGGTGTACCATTTTATTGTGTGTGGTTTCATGGGATGGACTTCATCTAGAGTTGTCCATTCCTTTTTGCTACTCAGGCGAACTGTGAAGTTTCGCTCGAATATATATTCGGCTACCATTTCGTCCCTAGCTTGCATCAGCAGGGGCAGTTCGTTTGAGAGGAGTTGGGCATCTTTATGGCGTAGGATATGGTTGCCCCCAACTCCTTCTGCTGATATCCTCAGAAGCGTGGCTTTCTGCTTGAGCCTTATGATGTGGTGGAGTGGTGTGAGCTCCATTAAGGCTTCAAGGGCCATTGTTGGGCAGGTGTGCATGGCTCCTGTCATACATACGCAGGCCATTCTTTGCAACTTCTGTAGTTGTTTCTTCACGGTGGTCAGCCGAGCCCTATCACCCCATGCTACCACTCCATAGGTTAACATGGGTCTTACTACCATTAGGTATAACCATCTTAATATCTTTGGAGATGTACCCCATGATTTGCCGGCAATGCTACGACATGTATAAAGCGCCCTGGAGCACTTTAATATCGTATTTTGCACATGGGTGCCAAAGTTAAGCCTGCTGTCAAATGTGACCCCCAGGTATTTGACCTCCCTACTCGTTTCTAGTAGGGTCCCTGAGAGCCATATTTGTCGCATCCTTTGTAGCTTATTTCGTCTGGTAAAGGGGACGATGACTGTTTTCGTAGGGTTTAGGTTGAGTCGAACCTCCATACACCAGTCGTACGTTATCCTTAGCCCTGACTGGACTATGTCACAAAGTGAGTCTTCAAATTTGCCTCGCGCTATGATAACAATGTCATCGGCATATCCTTGACATTGAATACCACTGTTAACAATTTTGTTTAGCAGTTCGTTTACTACCAGACTCCAGAGTAGTGGAGACAACACCCCTCTTTGGGGACAACCTCTGGTGGTTAGGACTGTTACATTGCTATCGTGTAGTGATGCTGTGGCTTGCCTGGACCGTAGCAGTGCAAGTATCCATCTGCTGGTAGTGTCGTCTAGGCCTCTTCTCTCAGGAGTAGCATTGATTGCATCGTGAGATGTGTTATCAAAGGCACCTTCTATACCTAAGAAGGCGCACAGTGCTACTTCCTTATTGTCAATTGCCGCACTTAAAGTGCGTTGCAACTGATAAAGTGCTGTGTCCGTGGACCTGCCTACTCTGTATGCATGCTGCGTTAGGTGCAGCGGCCTTTGCTTAAGCAAAGTGCTTCTGATTTTGTAGTCCACCAGCTTTTCCAACGTTTTCAGTAAGAGCGATGTCAAGCTGATGGGTCTGAAGGACTTTGGGCTGGTAATGTCTTCCCTGCCTTGGGGATGAAGACTATCCTGGCTATTCTCTATGCGCCCGGTTTGTATTACTACTTACTAATGCTTTCCTGATACGGGAGAGGAGAATTTCCTGTCCTGTTTGAAGGAAGGCTGGCGATATGCCGTCCGTTCCAGGCGATTTATAGGGCTGGAATGTACCAATTGCCCAATTAAGTCTCTCCCTGTAACCGTCGACTTGGCGCATGCCCAGTCGTCGGATGACGGCCTATATCTGCTTTTCCTTTCGATAGCTCCTTCCTGCAGGGGTGTACTTCCTGGGAAGTGCGTCTCGAAAAGTAGTACTAATTTCTGCAGATTACTGCTCGTAAAGGAGTTATCCCCACGCTTCAATGCTAAGTTCGCATAAGGCGCGCGTTTCGCCAATGATCTGTGGAGCCTGGCGCCTTCGCTTGTGCTGACTATGCTTTCGCAGAAATCTCTGTAGTTCTTCCGCTTAGCCTTTCCTATTTCCTTATTATAGGAGGTAAGGCTATCACGGTACTGCTCCCATACTCCGTCCCTCTTTGCTTTATTGAAGAGGCGACGTGTGGTCACGCGCAGCCTTTCTAGGCTGTCGTTCCACCATGGGGCATATTTTTCCATGTACTTTTTCCCTACCGAGCAGTTATCCTCAAATGCCTTAGTTATGCATTTGTTGAGGACACCAATAGCCCTGTCCAGCTCTTCTGAGTATACCAGATGGCTCGTTGGCTAGGGAGAGACATAGGGTCGACTTGTAGCCTTCCCAGTTGGTTTTCCTGGGGTTGCGGCTTGGTGTGTTACTATCCGTATTTAATTTTAGATTAAATAGGATAGCCCTGTGGTCAGACATGGATTCCTCTTGGGAAACATGCCAGTCCCTAAGGTGAGACTTTAGAGACCGACTGATCAGGGTGATGTCTAATACTTCTTCCCTGATCCTAGTGACAAATGTCGGTGTAGATCCGACATTACCTAGTTCTAGATTATACTTAAAAATAAAATCAGTCAGGCACTAACCCCTTTGATTGATGTCACTGTTGCCCCATATAGTGTGGTGCGCATTGGCATCGCATCCGATGAGCACCGGCATCTTCTCTATCCTGCAATACTCCACCAGCTTCTCAATCTCTGGTGGTGGACAGGGTGCATCCCCTGCGAAGTATGCGGATACGATGACGATAGAAACCGCGCTACCCTTGGTGGACACCAGTATGGGAACGCAGTCTCTGGTCAGGAATTCTGAAAGGATAGTAAAGTTAATACTTTTCCTTACCATGATACAATCTCTTGGTGCTGGATTTCTCCGATCCCAGATTACCTTGGAGTCGGCTGTGAACAGGCCCTTGATGCCGTCGTTCACCCACGGCTCCTGTACCAGGGCCAGCCCAGGTGTTTGTTGGTAAACATCCTTGCTAAGACTGCCGGGGCTGCCTTAGCGCGGTGGATGTTTACCTGAGCCAGCCCTGTGTTGATGCCTCTTGGCATCTACGTCTGGGGAGGCTCCAGCTGACACGGTGAATGGGGCCCGGAGCCGTCCCCGTCACCGCTGCTCGCCATAGCGACGTCAGCTGCAGCTGCATCTTGCAGCTCCTCCTCCAGCTCCTGCGAGGACATTGGGATGTCATCGTCCCCCATCTCCTCCTGGCAGAGCGTTACATCTGCCAGTTCTTCATCGTCAGCCAGGTCCTCCGACGGGTCGGTGGGCTGGGCAGTCGGAGTACCCTGTCCGGTGTGGTGGTGTTGCCCACTATGGTGGTGGGCTCCCTGCTGGAGGTACCGGGTACCATTTGACCCTTGAACCGCAGAGATTCCTCCGGTTCGGGTCATCCAGCCCACCGGGTTGACCCCTTGGTGGCAGGAACTCTCCCTTCCTCTTAGGGCGCTGGGCGCCTTGCCTCGCGGCGTTCGGTGCTGGGAGCGGTGGTCTGGGTGTCCCAGCCATCGGTCTCCCATGCCTCACAGCCGGAGTTCTGTGTGCCTGTGGCACTCTCCTATTTGTTGCTGGAGCAGCACGGTGTGGAGGATGGTCTACCACACTGGAGGGCCGTTCCCCGTCAGGGGCATGACCTCCAACTGTCTTGCGACAAGTTCCGCAGGGAGATCCTGCGGTATTTTGGCGTTTTTAAACTTCTGCGGAGAAGTAGTATATGTATATCGGGGGGATGTGTGAGGCTATACTTTGAAAGGCGCCAACACAAGCGCCTTGTCGGTACGATCAACATTACCGCACCCGCTGTTTGTCCGGGATTGCTTATTTTACGAGGAATCTCGTATTATTCGCAGTTAAGCTCCCCAAGTGGAGGTCGTTCGCTGTATGCAACCCGCGACCCGCCTGGTGGCCTCAGCTCAGCCCCATCCGAACCATCCCACAAGTTCTTAGACCAGGATTGGCGAAGATACAACCATTTGAATATGGAAACACAAATTTAAAACGTCAATTTCTCGAAATTATTTTGAAAATACATATTATCAACTTTTGATGCAAAATCGATATATATATAAAGAGCTTCATAATGCTGAAAGAAATCCGGAATTTTGACAAATTATTGGCGGAGATACAACCATTTGAATTTGGAAACAGAAACTTAAAACGTAAATTTCTCGATTTCATTTCAAGAATACATATTTTCAACTTCTGTTTGAAGAATCAATTTATAAAAAAATTGCTTCATAATGTTGAAAGAAATTCGGACTTTGGACAATTATTGGCGAAGATACAACCATTTGAATATGTAAACACAAATTTTAAACGTCAATTTCTCGATATTATTTTGACAATACATATTATCAACTTTTGATGCAAAATCGATATATATATAAAAAGAGCTTCATAATGTTGAAAGAAATCCGGAGCTTGGACAATTATTGGCGGAGATACAACGATTTGAATTTGGAAACAGAAACTTAAAACGTCAATTTCTCAATTTGATTGCAAAAATACATATTTTCAACTTTTGATGCAGAATCTATATATATAAAAAGGGATTCATAATGTTGGAAGAAATTCGGACTTTCCACAATTATTGGCGAAGATACAACCATTTGAATTTGGAAACCGACGAAACTTATAACGTCAATTTCTCGATATTATTTTGAAAATACATATTTTCAACTTTTGTTTGAAGAATCAATTTATAGAAAAATGGCTTCATAATGTTGAAAGAAATTCGGACTTTGGACAATTATTGGCGAAGATACAACCATGGACGCTGGACATGCGGTCGCCGTGGGCACATTGCTGCACATTGTCGCGCAAAAGACAGATGCGAAAAAGAGCAAGTCAAGAAAAATAAAGAGAGTAAGAAATCGTACTCAGTGTTTGCAGCGGCAAGAAACCCAAGTAGTGGTGGTTTTACGAAGTACACGTGGTGTCTAGACAGTGAGCGCCACAGCGCATTTGTGTAACGACAGATCGTGCTTCATTGAATTAAGAGAGCACAAAGAGAAAATTATTCTAGTTGGAAATAATTACATACAGGCAGTGGAAAAATTACACTATTGATTACATATTTAAGACCTTCAATGCAACTTGATGTCAGTATCGAAAGTAGTCGAAAAGGATTCAGTATTCAATTTGGGCAAAAGAGCGCGCATTGAAAATCGTAGAGGCAATGTGATCTTAGTTGCTAAGGAGCAGCAAGACTTATATTTGTTCAACGTAGATGAGCAAAAGTGTTTCAGCGCGCAAGCTAATTTAACATACGTATTGAAGTGGCATAAGCGGCTTGGTCATTTAAATGTTGTCAGTCTGGCTTGAAGGCCAGGCAGTGTCCGGACTTAAAAGAACATGTATGTGAAACATGCGCGAAGTGCAAAATAAGTGTAAAGAGATTTCCAAAGAAATCTGATACTCGCGCCGAAGGCACACTAGACTTAATACACACAGACATTTGTGGCCCAATGAGAAAATGTTCTGCAGGTGGTGCGCGGTATTTTGGCACATTCATTGACGATAGATCGCGGTTTGTGCATGTGTGTTTTATGAAAACTCGCGATGAAATCTTTGAGAAGTTCAAGGAATACAAGGCGTTTGTTTGCAGAAAAACAAACTGGACGCAAGATAAAATGCGTCAGAAGCGACAACGGTCGTGAATATTTGAGCGGCGATTTCGAAAAATATTTAGTGAGAAACGGCATCAAAAGGTAGCTTACTGTGCCGTATACACCCCAACAAAATGGGGTAGCGGAGCGCGCGAATCGAACGCTGGTAGAAATGGCACGAAGCATGATGGTGCATGCTGGTCTCCAGGAGGATTTCCGGTCCTGAGGTCCTGGGTCCTGAGGTCCTGGGAGGCCAAAGAAAGTACGCACCGGGTAGCCAGGACGCCCTCGAAAGCAGTACAATATTTTGAATGCTATGACAACGGATGACGTAGCTGCACCTGCTAGCGTCAAGGCAGCCTTCAGTTCTGATCATGCCAGTGAATGGAGGGCATCGATGCAGAAGGAGAGAGACAGTCTGCAAGAAAACAAAACTTGGGAGTTGGTTGATCTACCGAAGGGAGAGAAGGCAATTGGCTGTAAATGGGTATTTGCAGTGAAGCGTGACGAACATGGCAAAGTAGTACGCTTGAAGTCTCGACTAGTGGCCAAAGGAATCGCCCAACAATACGGCGTAAATTACAATGAGACGTTCTCCCCTGTGGCCAGATATTCGACAATCAGATTACTGATTGCTCTAGCGGTAGAAAATGGTATGCATATGCATCAGATTGACGTGAGATGTGGTTTATATGCGACAATCAGAAGGATTTGCTAACCAAGATTTCCCTAACCGAGTCCTAAGACTCAAGAAGTAGCTGTACGGCCTTAAACAGATCGGCCGTGAGTGGAACGAGAAACTAAACACCGTGCTAATCAGGATTGGTTTCACTCCCTGCCCTAGCGAGCCATGTTTGTACGTACGTCGTGAAGCCAGCAAACTGAATGTGATAGTCGTATATGTCGACGATCTTATTGAGGCCAGCACAAGCAAGGAAGATCTGAACTGCGTGAAGGAGCGCATATCACAGGAGCTCGACGTAGTCGATGGCGGGCAATTGAAGCATTTCTTAGGAATGGAAATTGATCGTGAAGGTGAAACGGGCAGCGTTACTGTCGGCCATACGTGTATATTGTTTAAGAAGAAGTAGACAAACTGCGTTGAGAAGGAGTGTTGGAAATAACTGTATATGCCTATGTACATGCATGTCTTGCATTCCCGTTTTGTAGTCTTAATCTGTTGTTGCCTGCGAGCAACGGTAATTGAAAGTTCCTTATGATAAAGACCTTCTTCGATGCTATGTTTAAGCTAATTTCATGAAGTAAGAGTCAGTCGCTTTTGGTCGCTTGAATCGCGTAGTATAAGTCGACTGAATCGGACATATATTCTGTATTAAATATAAAGCTCTGAATATATATAAACCCCAAGTTATAATAAGAAACTTAAAACGTAAATTTCTCGATTTAATTTCGAAAATATATGTATTCAACTTTTGATGCAGAATCAATACTTATTAAGAGGGCTTCATAATATTGGAAAAAATTATTGGCGAAGATTTAACCATTTGAAATTGGAAACAGAAACTTAAAACGTCAATTTCTCGATTTCACTTCAAGAATACACATTTTCAACTTTTGTTTGAAGAATCAATATATAGAAAAAGGGATTCATAGTGTTGGAAGAAATTCGGACTTTTGACACTTATTGGCGAAGATCCAACCGTTTGAATTTGGAAACAGGAACTTAATACGTAAATTTCTCGATTTAATTTCAAAAATATATGTATGCAACTTATGAGGCAGAACCAATATATATAAAAATGGCTTCATAATGTTGAAAGAAATTCGGAATTTGGACAATTATTGGCGGAGATACAACCATTTGAATTTGGAAACAGAAACTTAAATCGTCAATTTCTCGAATTCATTTCGAACATACGTATTTTCAACTTTTGATGCAAAATCAGTATATATAAAAGGGCTTCATAATGTTGGAAAGAAATTCTGACTTTGAACAATTAGTGGCGAAGATACAACCGTTTGAATTTGGAACCAGATATTTTAAACGTCAATTTCTCGATTTCATTTCAAAAATACATATTTTCAACTTTTGAAGCAGAATCAAAGTATATTAAAAGGGTTTCATAATGTTGGAAGAATTATTGGCGAAGACTTAACCGAGTGGATTTGGAAACAGAAACTTAAAACGTAAATTTCTGGATTTTATTTAAAAAATTAATTCAGAATCAAAGTATAGAAAAAGGGCTTCATAATGTTGAAAGCAATTCGAAATTTGGACAATTATTGGCGAAGATACAACCATTTGAATATGTAAACACAAACTTAAAAAGTAAATTTCTCGATTTTATTTTCAAAATACGTATTTTAAATTTTTTAATTCAGAATCAATACGTATATAAAAGTGTTTCATAATGTTGAAAGAAATTCGGAATTTGCACAATTATTGGCGGAGATACAACCATTTGAATATGGAAACAGAAACTTAAATCGTCAATTTCTCGAATTCATTTCGAAAATACGTATTTTCAACTTTTGATGCAGAATCAATATATGTAAGAACGGCTTCAAAATGTTGAAAGAAGTTCGGAGTTTTTGACAATTATTGGCGAAGATACAACCATTTGAATAACGAAACACAAACTTAAAACGTCAATTTCTCGATATTTTTTTTTTGAAAATACATATTATCAACTTTTGATGCAGGATCAATATATATAAAAAGGGCTTCATAATGTTGAAAGCAATTCGGATTTTCGACAATGATTGGCGAAGATTTAACCGTTTGAATTTGGAGACAGAAACTTTAAACGTTAATTTCTCGATTTTATTTAAAAAATACGTATTTTCAGCTTTTAATTCAGAATCAATATATGTAAAAAGGGCTGCATAATGTTGAAAGAAATTCGGAATTTGGACAATTATTGGCGGAGATACAACCATTTGAATTTGGAAACAGAAACTTAAAACGTCAATTACTCGATTTCATTTCAGGAATACATATTTTCAACTTTTGATGCAGAATCAATATACATAAAAAGTGCTTCATAATGTTGAAATTCGGACTTTGGACAATTATTGGCGAAGATACAACCATGGACGCTGGACATGCGGTCGCCGTGGGCACATTGCTGCACATTGTCGCGCAAAAGACAGATGCGAAAAAGAGCAAGTCAAGAAAAATAAAGAGAGTAAGAAATCGTACTCAGTGTTTGCAGCGGCAAGAAACCCAAGTAGTGGTGGTTTTACGAAGTACACGTGGTGTCTAGACAGTGGCGCCACAGCGCATTTGTGTAACGACAGATCGTGCTTCATTGAATTAAGAGAGCACAAAGAGAAAATTATTCTAGTTGGAAATAATTACATACAGGCAGTGGAAAAATTACACTATTGATTATATATTTAAGACCTTCAATGCAACTTGATGTCAGTATCGAAAGTAGTCGAAAAGGGATTCAGTATTCAATTTGGGCAAAAGAGCGCGCGCATTGAAAATCGTAGAGGCAATGTGATCTTAGTTGCTAAGGAGCAGCAAGACTTATATTTGTTCAACGTAGATGAGCAAAAGTGTTTCAGCGCGCAAGCTAATTTAACATACGTATTGAAGTGGCATAAGCGGCTTGGTCATTTAAATGTTGTCAGTCTGGCTTGAAGGCCAGGCAGTGTCCGGACTTAAAAGAACATGTATGTGAAACATGCGCGAAGTGCAAAATAAGTGTAAAGAGATTTCCAAAGAAATCTGATACTCGCGCCGAAGGCACACTAGACTTAATACACACAGACATTTGTGGCCCAATGAGAAAATGTTCTGCAGGTGGTGCGCGGTATTTTGGCACATTCATTGACGATAGATCGCGGTTTGTGCATGTGTGTTTTATGAAAACTCGCGATGAAATCTTTGAGAAGTTCAAGGAATACAAGGCGTTTGTTTGCAGAAAAACAAACTGGACGCAAGATAAAATGCGTCAGAAGCGACAACGGTCGTGAATATTTGAGCGGCGATTTCGAAAAATATTTAGTGAGAAACGGCATCAAAAGGTAGCTTACTGTGCCGTATACACCCCAACAAAATGGGGTAGCGGAGCGCGCGAATCGAACGCTGGTAGAAATGGCACGAAGCATGATGGTGCATGCTGGTCTCCAGGAGGATTTCCGGTCCTGAGGTCCTGGGTCCTGAGGTCCTGGGAGGCCAAAGAAAGTACGCACCGGGTAGCCAGGACGCCCTCGAAAGCAGTACAATATTTTGAATGCTATGACAACGGATGACGTAGCTGCACCTGCTAGCGTCAAGGCAGCCTTCAGTTCTGATCATGCCAGTGAATGGAGGGCATCGATGCAGAAGGAGAGAGACAGTCTGCAAGAAAACAAAACTTGGGAGTTGGTTGATCTACCGAAGGGAGAGAAGGCAATTGGCTGTAAATGGGTATTTGCAGTGAAGCGTGACGAACATGGCAAAGTAGTACGCTTGAAGTCTCGACTAGTGGCCAAAGGAATCGCCCAACAATACGGCGTAAATTACAATGAGACGTTCTCCCCTGTGGCCAGATATTCGACAATCAGATTACTGATTGCTCTAGCGGTAGAAAATGGTATGCATATGCATCAGATTGACGTGAGATGTGGTTTATATGCGACAATCAGAAGGATTTGCTAACCAAGATTTCCCTAACCGAGTCCTAAGACTCAAGAAGTAGCTGTACGGCCTTAAACAGATCGGCCGTGAGTGGAACGAGAAACTAAACACCGTGCTAATCAGGATTGGTTTCACTCCCTGCCCTAGCGAGCCATGTTTGTACGTACGTCGTGAAGCCAGCAAACTGAATGTGATAGTCGTATATGTCGACGATCTTATTGAGGCCAGCACAAGCAAGGAAGATCTGAACTGCGTGAAGGAGCGCATATCACAGGAGCTCGACGTAGTCGATGGCGGGCAATTGAAGCATTTCTTAGGAATGGAAATTGATCGTGAAGGTGAAACGGGCAGCGTTACTGTCGGCCATACGTGTATATTGTTTAAGAAGAAGTAGACAAACTGCGTTGAGAAGGAGTGTTGGAAATAACTGTATATGCCTATGTACATGCATGTCTTGCATTCCCGTTTTGTAGTCTTAATCTGTTGTTGCCTGCGAGCAACGGTAATTGAAAGTTCCTTATGATAAAGACCTTCTTCGATGCTATGTTTAAGCTAATTTCATGAAGTAAGAGTCAGTCGCTTTTGGTCGCTTGAATCGCGTAGTATAAGTCGACTGAATCGGACATATATTCTGTATTAAATATAAAGCTCTGAATATATATAAACCCCAAGTTATAATAAGAAACTTAAAACGTAAATTTCTCGATTTAATTTCGAAAATATATGTATTCAACTTTTGATGCAGAATCAATACTTATTAAGAGGGCTTCATAATATTGGAAAAATTATTGGCGAAGATTTAACCATTTGAAATTGGAAACAGAAACTTAAAACGTCAATTTCTCGATTTCACTTCAAGAATACACATTTTCAACTTTTGTTTGAAGAATCAATATATAGAAAAAGGGATTCATAGTGTTGGAAGAAATTCGGACTTTTGACACTTATTGGCGAAGATCCAACCGTTTGAATTTGGAAACAGGAACTTAATACGTAAATTTCTCGATTTAATTTCAAAAATATATGTATGCAACTTATGAGGCAGAACCAATATATATAAAAATGGCTTCATAATGTTGAAAGAAATTCGGAATTTGGACAATTATTGGCGGAGATACAACCATTTGAATTTGGAAACAGAAACTTAAATCGTCAATTTCTCGAATTCATTTCGAACATACGTATTTTCAACTTTTGATGCAAAATCAGTATATATAAAAAGGGCTTCATAATGTTGGAAAGAAATTCTGACTTTGAACAATTAGTGGCGAAGATACAACCGTTTGAATTTGGAACCAGATATTTTAAACGTCAATTTCTCGATTTCATTTCAAAAATACATATTTTCAACTTTTGAAGCAGAATCAAAGTATATTAAAAGGGTTTCATAATGTTGGAAGAATTATTGGCGAAGACTTAACCGAGTGGATTTGGAAACAGAAACTTAAAACGTAAATTTCTGGATTTTATTTAAAAAATTAATTCAGAATCAAAGTATAGAAAAAGGGCTTCATAATGTTGAAAGCAATTCGAAATTTGGACAATTATTGGCGAAGATACAACCATTTGAATATGTAAACACAAACTTAAAAAGTAAATTTCTCGATTTTATTTTCAAAATACGTATTTTAAATTTTTTAATTCAGAATCAATACGTATATAAAAGTGTTTCATAATGTTGAAAGAAATTCGGAATTTGCACAATTATTGGCGGAGATACAACCATTTGAATATGGAAACAGAAACTTAAATCGTCAATTTCTCGAATTCATTTCGAAAATACGTATTTTCAACTTTTGATGCAGAATCAATATATGTAAGAACGGCTTCAAAATGTTGAAAGAAGTTCGGAGTTTTTGACAATTATTGGCGAAGATACAACCATTTGAATAACGAAACACAAACTTAAAACGTCAATTTCTCGATAATTTTTTTTTGAAAATACATATTATCAACTTTTGATGCAGGATCAATATATATAAAAAGGGCTTCATAATGTTGAAAGCAATTCGGATTTTCGACAATGATTGGCGAAGATTTAACCGTTTGAATTTGGAGACAGAAACTTTAAACGTTAATTTCTCGATTTTATTTAAAAAATACGTATTTTCAGCTTTTTAATTCAGAATCAATATATGTAAAAAGGGCTGCATAATGTTGAAAGAAATTCGGAATTTGGACAATTATTGGCGGAGATACAACCATTTGAATTTGGAAACAGAAACTTAAAACGTCAATTACTCGATTTCATTTCAGGAATACATATTTTCAACTTTTGATGCAGAATCAATATACATAAAAAGTGCTTCATAATGTTGAAAGAAATTCGGAATTTGGACAATTATTGGCGGAGATACAACCATTTGAATTTGGAAACAGAAACTTAAATCGTCAATTTCTCGAATTCATTTCGAACATACGTATTTTCAACTTTTGATGCAAAATCAGTATATATAAAAAGGGCTTCATAATGTTGGAAAGAAATTCTGACTTTGAACAATTAGTGGCGAAGATACAACCGTTTGAATTTGGAACCAGATATTTTAAACGTCAATTTCTCGATTTCATTTCAAAAATACATATTTTCAACTTTTGAAGCAGAATCAAAGTATATTAAAAGGGTTTCATAATGTTGGAAGAATTATTGGCGAAGACTTAACCGATTGGATTTGGAAACAGAAACTTAAAACGTAAATTTCTGGATTTTATTTAAAAAATAAATTCAGAATCAAAGTATACAAGAAGGGCTTCATAATTTTGAAAGAAATTCGGAGTTTTTGACAATTATTGGCGAAGATACAACCATTTGAAAAACGAAACACAAACTTAAAACATCAATTTCTCGATTATTTTTTTGAAAATACATATTATCAACTTTTGATGCAGAATCAATATATATAACAAGGGCTTCATAATGTTGATTGAAATTCGGAATTTGGACAATTATTGGCAAAGATTTAACCGTTTGAATTTGGAAACAGAAACTTTAAACGTAAATTTCTCGATTTTATTTGAAAAATTCGTATTTTCAACTTTTTAATTAAGAATCAATATATGTAAAAAGGGCAGCATAATGTTGAAAGAAATTCGGAATTTGGACAATTATTGGCGGAGATACAACCATTTGAATTTGGAAACAGAAGCTTAAAACGTCAATTACTCGATTTCATTTCAAGAATACATATTTTCAACTTTTGATGCAGAATCAATATATATAAAAAGGGCTTCATAATGTTGAAAGAATTATTGGCGAAGATTTAACCGATTAAATTTGGAAACAGAAACTTAAAACGTAAATTTCTGGATTTTATTTAAAAAATAAAACCAGAATCAAAGTATACAAAAAGGGCTTCATAATGTTGGAAGAAATTCGGAGTTTTTGACAATTATTGGCGAAGATACAACCATTTGAATAACGAAACACAAACTTAAAACGTCAATTTCTCGATTATTTTTTTGAAAATACATATTATCAACTTTTGATGCAGAATCAATATATATAAAAAGGGCTTCATAATGTTGAAAGCAATTCTGACTTTGGACAATTATTGGCGAAGATTCAACCGTTTGAATTTGGAAACAGAAACTTTAAACGTTAATTTCTCGATTTTATTTCAAAAATACGTCTTTTCAACTTTTGATTCAGAATCAATATATGTATAAATAGGGCTGCATAATGTTGAAAGAAATTCTGAATTTGGACAATTATTGGCGGAGATACAACCATTTGAATTTGGAAACAGAAACTTAAAACGTCAATTATCTCGATTTCATTTCAAGAATACATATTTTCAACTTTTGATGCAGAATCAATATATATATAAAAGGGCTTCATAATGTTGGAAGAAATTCTGACTTTGGACAATTATTGGCGAAGATACAACCGTTTGAATTTGGAAACAGAAACTTAAAACGTCAATTTCTCGATTTCATTTCAAAAATACGTATTTTCAACTTTTGATGCAGAATCAATATATATTAAATAGGGCTTCATAATGTTGGAAGAAATTCTGACTTTGGACAATTATTGGCGAAGATACAACCGTTTGAATTTGGAAACAGAAACTTAAAACGTCAATTTCTCGATTTCATTTCAAAAATACGTCTTTCAACTTTTGATGCAGAATCAATATATATATAAAATAGGGCTTCATAATGTTGGAAGAAATTCTGACTTTGGACAATTATTGGCGAAGATACAACCGTTTGAATTTGGAACACAGAAACTTAAAACGTCAATTTCTCGATTTCATTTCAAAATACGTCTTTTCAACTTTTGATGCAGAATCAATATATATATAAAAGGGCTTCATAATGTTGGAAGAAATTCTGACTTTGGACAATTATTGGCGAAGATACAACCGTTTGAATTTGGAAACAGAAACTTAAAACGTAAATTTCTCGATTTCATTTCAAAAATACGTATTTTCAACTTTTGATGCAGAATCAATATATATAAAAATGGCTTCATAATGTTGGAAGAAATTCTGACTTTGGACAATTATTGGCGAAGATACAACCATTTGAATTTGGAAACAGAAACTTAAAACGTCAATTTCTCGATTTCATTTCAAAAATACGTATTTTCAACTTTTGATGCAGAATCAATATATATATAAATAGGGCTTCATAATGTTGGAAGAAATTCTGACTTTGGACAATTATTGGCGAAGATACAACCATTTGAATTTGGAACACAGAAACTTAAAACGTCAATTTCTCGATTTCATTTCAAAAATACGTCTTTTCAACTTTTGATGCAGAATCAATATATATTAAAAGGGCTTCATAATGTTGAAGAAATTCTGACTTTGGACAATTATTGGCGAAGATACAACCGTTTGAATTTGGAAACAGAAACTTAAAACGTAAATTTCTCGATTTCATTTCAAAAATACGTCTTTTCAACTTTTGATGCAGAATCAATATATATATAAATAGGGCTTCATAATGTTGGAAGAAATTCTGACTTTGGACAATTATTGGCGAAGATACAACCATTTGAATTTGGAAACAGAAACTTAAAACGTCAATTTCTCGATTTCATTTCAAAAATACATATTTTCAACTTTTGATGCAGAATCAATATATATAAAATAGGGCTTCATAATGTTGGAAGAAATTCTGACTTTGGACAATTATTGGCGAAGATACAACCGTTTGAATTTGGAAACAGAAACTTAAAACGTAAATTTCTCGATTTCATTTCAAAAATACGTCTTTTCAACTTTTGATGCAGAATCAATATATATATAAATAGGGCTTCATAATGTTGGAAGAAATTCTGACTTTGGACAATTATTGGCGAAGATACAACCATTTGAATTTGGAAACAGAAACTTAAAACGTCAATTTCTCGATTTCATTTCAAAAATACGTCTTTTCAACTTTTGATGCAGAATCAATATATATTAAAAGGGCTTCATAATGTTGGAAGAAATTCTGACTTTGGACAATTATTGGCGAAGATACAACCGTTTGAATTTGGAAACAGAAACTTAAAACGTAAATTTCTCGATTTCATTTCAAAAATACGTCTGTTCAACTTTTGATGCAGAATCAATATATATATAAATAGGGCTTCATAATGTTGGAAGAAATTCTGACTTTGGACAATTATTGGCGAAGATACAACCATTTGAATTTGGAAACAGAAACTTAAAACGTCAATTTCTCGATTTCATTTCAAAAATACGTCTTTTCAACTTTTGATGCAGAATCAATATATATATAAAATGGCTTCATAATGTTGAAAGAAATTCTGACTTTGGACAATTATTGGCGAAGATACAACCGTTTGAATTTGGAAACAGAAACTTAAAACGTAAATTTCTCGAATTTACTTCAAGAATACATATTTTCAACTTTTGATGCAGAATCAATATATATTAAAAGGGCTTCATAATGTTGGAAATTCTGACTTTGGACAATTATTGGCGAAGATACAACCGTTTGAATTTGGAAACAGAAACTTAAAACGTAAATTTCTCGATTTCATTTCAAAAATACGTCCGTTCAACTTTTGATGCAGAATCAATATATATAAAAAGGGCTTCATAATGTTGAAAGAAATTCTAACTTTGGACAATTATTGGCAGAAGATACAACCGTTTGAATTTGGAAACAGAAACTTAAAACGTAAATTTCTCGATTTCATTTCAAAAATACGTATTTTCAACTTTTGATGCAGAATCAATATATATTAAAATAGGGCTTCATAATGTTGGAAGAAATTCTGACTTCGGACAATTATTGGCGAAGATACAACCGTTTGAATTTGAACGAAACTTAAAACGTAAATTTCTCGATTTCATTTCAAAAATACGTCTGTTCAACTTTTTGATGCAGAATCAATATATATATAAATAGGGCTTCATAATGTTGGAAGAAATTCTGACTTCGGACAATTATTGGGGAAGATACAACCATTTGAATTTGAACACAGAAACTTAAACGTCAATTTCTCGATTTCATTTCAAAATACGTCTTTTCAACTTTTGATGCAGAATCAATATATATATAAAAGGCTTCATAATGTTGAAGAAATTCTACTTGGACAATTATTGGCGAAGATACAACCATTTGAATTTGAAACAGAAACTTAAAACGTCAATTTCTCGATTTCATTTCAAAATACGTCTTTTCAACTTTTGATGCAGAATCAATATATATATAAATAGGGCTTCATAATGTTGGAAGAAATTCTGACTTCGGACAATTATTGGCGAAGATACAACCATTTGAATTTGAAACAGAAACTTAAAACGTCAATTTCTCGATTTCATTTCAAGAATACGTATTTTCAACTTTTGATGCAGAATCAATATATATATAAATAGGGCTTCATAATTTGAAGAATTCTGTTGGACCATTATTGGCGAAGATACAACCATTTGAATTTGGGAACGAAACTTAAAACGTCAATTTCTCGATTTCATTTCCAAATACGTCTGTTCAACTTTTTGATTCAGAATCAATATATATATAAATAGGGCTTCATAATGTTGGAAGAAATTCTGACTTTGGACAATTATTGGCGAAGATACAACCATTTGAATTTGAAACAGAAACTTAAAACGTAAATTTCTCGATTTCATTTCAAAAATACGTCTGTTCAACTTTTGATGCAGAATCAATATATATATAAATAGGGCTTCATAATGTTGGAAGAAATTCTGACTTCGGACAATTATTGGCGAAGGTACAACCATTTGAATTTGAACACAGAAACTTAAAACGTCAATTTCTCGATTTCATTTCAAAAATACATATTTTCAATTTTGATGCAGAATCAATAATATATAAATAGGGCTTCATAATGTTGGAAGAAATTCTGACTTTGGACGAATTATTGGGAAGATACAACCGTTTGAATTTGAACAGAAACTTAAAACGTCAATTTCTCGATTTCATTTCAAAAATACGTCTTTTCAACTTTTGATGCAGAATCAATATATATTAAAAGGGCTTCATAATTTGAAAGAAATTCTGACTTTGGACAATTATTGGCGAAGATACAACCGTTTGAATTTGGAAACAGAAACTTAAAACGTAAATTTCTCGATTTCATTTCAAGAATACGTCTGTTCAACTTTTGATGCAGAATCAATATATATATAAATAGCTTCATAATGTTGGAAGAAATTCTGACTTTGGACAATTATTGGCGAAGATACAACCATTTGAATTTGGAACACAGAAACTTAAAACGTCAATTTCTCGATTTCATTTCAAAAATACGTATTTCAACTTTTGATGCAGAATCAATATATATATAAATAGGGCTTCATAATGTTGGAAGAAATTCTGACTTTGGACAATTATTGGCGAAGATACAACCATTTGAATTTGGAAACAGAAACTTGAAACGTCAATTTCTCGATTTCATTTCAAGAATACGTCTGTTCAACTTTTGATGCAGAATCAATATATATATAAATAGGGCTTCATAATGTTGAAAGAAATTCTGACTTTGGACAATTATTGGCGAAGATACAACCGTTTGAATTTGGAAACAGAAACTTAAAACGTCAATTCTCGATTTCATTTCAAAAATACGTCTTTTCAACTTTTGATGCAGAATCAATATATATATAAATAGGGCTTCATAATGTTGGAAGAAATTCTGACTTCGGACAATTATTGGCGAAGATACAACCATTTGAATTTGAACACAGAAACTTAAAACGTCAATTTCTCGATTTCATTTCAAAAATACGTCTTTTCAACTTTTGATGCAGAATCAATATATATATAAATAGGGCTTCATAATGTTGGAAGAAATTCTGACTTTTGACAATTATTGGGGAAGATACAACCGTTTGAATTTGAACACAGAAACTTAAAACGTCAATTTCTCGATTTCATTTCAAGAATACGTACTTTCAACTTTTGATGCAGAATCAATATATATAAAAAGGGCTTCATAATGTTGAAAGAAATTCTGACTTCGGACAATTATTGGCGAAGATACAACCATTTGAATTTGGAAACAGAAACTTAAAACGTAAATTTCTCGATTTCATTTCAAGAATACGTATTTTCAACTTTTGATGCAGAATCAAATTATAAAAAGCTTCATAATGTTGAAGAAATTCTGACTTTGGACCATTATTGGCGAAGATACAACCATTTGAATTTGAACACAGAAACTTAAAACGTCAATTTCTCGATTTCATTTCAAAAATACGTCTGTTCAACTTTTGATGCAGAATCAATATATATATAAATAGGGCTTCATAATGTTGGAAGAAATTCTGACTTTGGACAATTATTGGCGAAGATACAACCGTTTGAATTTGAAACAGAAACTTAAACGTAAATTTCTCGATTTCATTTCAAAAATACGTCTTTCAACTTTTGATGCAGAATCAATATATATATAAATAGGGCTTCATAATGTTGAAGAAATTCTGACTTTGGGCAATTATTGGCGAAGATACAACCGTTTGAATTTGGAAACAGAAACTTAAAACGTAAATTTCTCGATTTCATTTCAAAAATACGTCCGTTCAACTTTTGATGCAGAATCAATATATATATAAATAGGGCTTCATAATGTTGGAAGAAATTCTGACTTTGGGCAATTATTGGGAAGATACAACCGTTTGAATTTGGAAACAGAAACTTAAAACGTCAATTTCTCGATTTCATTTCAAAAATACGTCTTTTCAACTTTTGATGCAGAATCAATATATATATAAAAGGGCTTCATAATGTTGGAAGAAATTCTGACTTTGGACAATTATTGGCGAAGATACAACCGTTGGAATTTGGAAACAGAAACTTAAAACGTAAATTTCTCGATTTCATTTCAAGAATACGTCTTTTCAACTTTTGATGCAGAATCAATATATATATATAAATAGGGCTTCATAATGTTGGAAGAAATTCTGACTTTGGACAATTATTGGCGAAGATACAACCGTTTGAATTTGGAAACAGAAACTTAAAACGTAAATTTCTCGATTTCATTTCAAGAATACGTATTTTCAACTTTTGATGCAGAATCAATATATATAAATAGGGCTTCATAATGTTGGAAGAAATTCTGACTTTGGACAATTATTGGCGAAGATACAACCGTTTGAATTTGGAACAGAAACTTAAAACGTCAATTTCTCGATTTCATTTCAAAAATACGTATTTTCAACTTTTGATGCAGAATCAATATATATTAAAAGGGCTTCATAATGTTGGAAGAAATTCTGACTTTGGACAATTATTGGCGAAGATACAACCGTTTGAATTTGGAACACAGAAACTTAAAACGTCAATTTCTCGAATTTCACTTCAAGAATACATATTTTCAACTTTTGATGCAGAATCAATATATATAAAAAGGGCTTCATAATGTTGAAGAAATTCTGACTTTGGACAATTATTGGCGAAGATACAACCGTTTGAATTTGGAAACAGAAACTTAAAACGTCAATTTCTCGATTTCATTTCAAAAATACGTCTTTTCAACTTTTGATGCAGAATCAATATATATATAAATAGGGCTTCATAATGTTGGAAGAAATTCTGACTTCGGACAATTATTGGCGAAGATACAACCATTTGAATTTGGAAACAGAAACTTAAAACGTCAATTTCTCGAATTTCACTTCAAGAATACGTATTTTCAACTTTTGATGCAGAATCAATATATATAAAAAGGGCTTCATAATGTTGGAAGAAATTCTGACTTTGGACAATTATTGGCGAAGATACAACCATTTGAATTTGGAAACAGAAACTTAAAACGTCAATTTCTCGATTTCATTTCAAAAATACGTCTTTTCAACTTTTGATGCAGAATCAATATATATATAAATAGGGCTTCATAATGTTGGAAGAAATTCTGACTTGGACAATTATTGGCGAAGATACAACCATTTGAATTTGGAAACAGAAACTTAAAACGTCAATTTCTCGATTTCACTTCAAGAATACGTATTTTCAACTTTTGATGCAGAATCAATATATATATAAATAGGGCTTCATAATGTTGAAGAAATTCTGACTTTGGACAATTATTGGCGAAGATACAACCGTTTGAATTTGGAAACAGAAACTTAAAACGTAAATTTCTCGATTTCATTTCAAAAATACGTCTTTTCAACTTTTGATGCAGAATCAATATATATAAAAAGGGCTTCATAATGTTGAAGAAATTCTGACTTTGGACCATTATTGGCGAAGATACAACCATTTGAATTTGAAACAGAAACTTAAAACGTCAATTTCTCGATTTCACTTCAAGAATACGTATTTTCAACTTTTGATGCAGAATCAATATATATAAAAAGGGCTTCATAATGTTGAAGAAATTCTGACTTTGGACAATTATTGGCGAAGATACAACCATTTGAATTTGGAAACAGAAACTTAAAACGTCAATTTCTCGATTTCATTTCAAGAATACGTATTTTCAACTTTTGATGCAGAATCAATATATATAAAATGGCTTCATAATTTTTGAAGAAATTCTGACTTTGGACCATTATTGGCGAAGATACAACCGTTGGAATTTGGAAACAGAAACTTAAAACGTAAATTTCTCGAATTTCATTTCAAAAATACGTCTGTTCAACTTTTGATGCAGAATCAATATATATAAAATAGGGCTTCATAATGTTGGAAGAAATTCTGACTTTGGGCAATTATTGGCGAAGATACAACCGTTTGAATTTGGAAACAGAAACTTAAAACGTAAATTTCTCGATTTCATTTCAAAAATACGTATTTTCAACTTTTGATGCAGAATCAATATATATATAAATAGGGCTTCATAATGTTGGAAGAAATTCTGACTTCGGACAATTATTGGCGAAGATACAACCATTTGAATTTGAACACAGAAACTTAAAACGTCAATTTCTCGATTTCATTTCAAAAATACGTCTTGTCAACTTTTGATGCAGAATCAATATATATATAAATATGGCTTCATAATGTTGAAGAAATTCTGACTTTGGACAATTATTGGCGAAGATACAACCGTTTGAATTTGAAACAGAAACTTAAAACGTCAATTTCTCGATTTCATTTCAAAAATACGTCTGTTCAACTTTTGATGCAGAATCAATATATATAAAATGGCTTCATAATTTTGGAAGAATTCTGACTTTGGACCATTATTGGCGAAGATACAACCGTTGGAATTTGGAAACAGAAACTTAAAACGTAAATTTCTCGATTTCATTTCAAAATACGTATTTTCAACTTTTGATGCAGAATCAATATATATATAAAAGGGCTTCATAATGTTGAAGAAATTCTGACTTCGGACAATTATTGGCGAAGATACAACCATTTGAATTTGAACACAGAAACTTAAAACGTCAATTTCTCGATTTCATTTCAAGAATACGTATTTTCAACTTTTGATGCAGAATCAATATATATAAATAGGGCTTCATAATGTTGGAAGAAATTCTGACTTTGGGCAATTATTGGCGAAGATACAACCGTTTGAATTTGAACACAGAAACTTAAAACGTCAATTTCTCGATTTCATTTCAAAAATACGTCTTGTCAACTTTTGATGCAGAATCAATATATATTAAAATGGCTTCATAATTTTTGAAGAAATTCTGACTTTGGACCATTATTGGCGAAGATACAACCGTTGGAATTTGGAAACAGAAACTTAAAACGTAAATTTCTCGATTTCATTTCAAAAATACGTCTTTTCAACTTTTGATGCAGAATCAATATATATATAAAAGGGCTTCATAATGTTGGAAGAAATTCTGACTTCGGACAATTATTGGCGAAGATACAACCATTTGAATTTGAAACAGAAACTTAAAACGTCAATTTCTCGATTTCATTTCAAAATACGTCTTTTCAACTTTTGATGCAGAATCAATATATATATAAAAGGGCTTCATAATGTTGGAAGAAATTCTGACTTTGGACAATTATTGGCGAAGATACAACCATTTGAATTTGAACACAGAAACTTAAAACGTCAATTTCTCGATTTCATTTCAAAAATACGTATTTTCAACTTTTGATGCAGAATCAATATATATAAATAGGGCTTCATAATGTTGGAAGAAATTCTGACTTCGGACAATTATTGGCGAAGATACAACCATTTGAATTTGAACACAGAAACTTAAAACGTAAATTTCTCGATTTCATTTCAAAATACATATTTTCAACTTTTGATGCAGAATCAATATATATTAAAAGGGCTTCATAATGTTGGAAGAAATTCTGACTTTGGACAATTATTGGCGAAGATACAACCATTTGAATTTGAAACAGAAACTTAAAACGTAAATTTCTCGATTTCATTTCAAAAATACGTCTTTTCAACTTTTGATGCAGAATCAATATATATATAAAAGGCTTCATAATGTTGGAAGAAATTCTGACTTTGGACAATTATTGGCGAAGATACAACCATTTGAATTTGGAAACAGAAACTTAAAACGTCAATTTCTCGATTTCATTTCAAAATACGTATTTTCAACTTTTGATGCAGAATCAATATATATATAAAAGGGCTTCATAATGTTGGAAGAAATTCTGACTTTGGACAATTATTGGCGAAGATACAACCGTTTGAATTTGGAAACAGAAACTTAAAACGTAAATTTCTCGATTTCATTTCAAAAATACGTCTTTTCAACTTTTGATGCAGAATCAATATATATATAAATAGGGCTTCATAATGTTGGAAGAAATTCTGACTTTGGACAATTATTGGCGAAGATACAACCGTTTGAATTTGGAAACAGAAACTTAAAACGTAAATTTCTCGATTTCATTTCAAAAATACGTCTTTCAACTTTTGATGCAGAATCAATATATATAAAATAGGGCTTCATAATGTTGGAAGAAATTCTGACTTCGGACAATTATTGGCGAAGATACAACCATTTGAATTTGAACACAGAAACTTAAAACGTCAATTTCTCGATTTCATTTCAAAAATACGTCTTGTCAACTTTTGATGCAGAATCAATATATATAAAATGGCTTCATAATTTTTGAAGAAATTCTGACTTTGGACAATTATTGGCGAAGATACAACCGTTTGAATTTGGAAACAGAAACTTAAAACGTAAATTTCTCGATTTCACTTCAAAAATACGTATTTTCAACTTTTGATGCAGAATCAATATATATATAAATAGGGCTTCATAATGTTGAAGAAATTCTGACTTTGGACAATTATTGGCGAAGATACAACCGTTTGAATTTGGAAACAGAAACTTAAAACGTAAATTTCTCGATTTCATTTCAAGAATACGTCTTTTCAACTTTTGATGCAGAATCAATATATATTAAAAGGGCTTCATAATGTTGGAAGAAATTCTGACTTTGGACAATTATTGGCGAAGATACAACCGTTTGAATTTGGAAACAGAAACTTAAAACGTAAATTTCTCGATTTCATTTCAAAAATACGTATTTTCAACTTTTGATGCAGAATCAATATATATATAAATAGGGCTTCATAATGTTGGAAGAAATTCTGACTTCGGACAATTATTGGCGAAGATACAACCATTTGAATTTGAACACAGAAACTTAAAACGTCAATTTCTCGATTTCATTTCAAAAATACGTCTTGTCAACTTTTGATGCAGAATCAATATATATTAAATGGCTTCATAATTTTGAAGAAATTCTGACTTTGGACCATTATTGGCGAAGATACAACCGTTTGAATTTGGAAACAGAAACTTAAAACGTAAATTTCTCGATTTCATTTCAAAAATACGTCTGTTCAACTTTTGATGCAGAATCAATATATATATAAATAGGGCTTCATAATGTTGGAAGAAATTCTGACTTCGGACCATTATTGGCGAAGATACAACCATTTGAATTTGGAAACAGAAACTTAAAACGTCAATTTCTCGATTTCATTTCAAGAATACGTCTGTTCAACTTTTGATGCAGAATCAATATATATATAAATAGGGCTTCATAATGTTGGAAGAAATTCTGACTTCGGACAATTATTGGCGAAGATACAACCATTTGAATTTGGAACACAGAAACTTAAAACGTCAATTTCTCGATTTCATTTCAAGAATACGTATTTTCAACTTTTGATGCAGAATCAATATATATAAAAGGGCTTCATAATGTTGAAAGAAATTCTGACTTTGGACAATTATTGGCGAAGATACAACCGTTTGAATTTGGAAACAGAAACTTAAAACGTCAATTTCTCGATTTCATTTCAAAAATACGTCTTTTCAACTTTTGATGCAGAATCAATATATATTAAAATGGCTTCATAATGTTGAAAGAAATTCTGACTTTGGACAATTATTGGCGAAGATACAACCGTTTGAATTTGGAAACAGAAACTTAAAACGTAAATGTCTCGATTTCATTTCAAGAATACGTCTTTTCAACTTTTGATGCAGAATCAATATATATTAAATAGGGCTTCATAATGTTGAAGAAATTCTGACTTTGGACAATTATTGGCGAAGATACAACCGTTTGAATTTGAACACAGAAACTTAAAACGTAAATTTCTCGATTTCATTTCAAAATACGTCTTGTCAACTTTTGATGCAGAATCAATATATATTAAAATGGCTTCATAATTTGGAAGAAATTCTGACTTTGGACCATTATTGGCGAAGATACAACCGTTGGAATTTGGAAACAGAAACTTAAAACGTAAATTTCTCGATTTCATTTCAAAAATACGTCTTTTCAACTTTTGATGCAGAATCAATATATATATAAATAGGGCTTCATAATGTTGGAAGAAATTCTGACTTCGGACAATTATTGGCGAAGATACAACCATTTGAATTTGAACACAGAAACTTAAAACGTCAATTTCTCGATTTCATTTCAAAAATACATATTTTCAACTTTTGATGCAGAATCAATATATATTAAAAGGGCTTCATAATTTTGAAGAAATTCTGACTTTGGACAATTATTGGCGAAGATACAACCGTTTGAATTTGGAACACAGAAACTTAAAACGTCAATTTCTCGATTTCATTTCAAAAATACGTCTTTTCAACTTTTGATGCAGAATCAATATATATAAAATGGCTTCATAATGTTGAAGAAATTCTGACTTTGGACAATTATTGGCGAAGATACAACCATTTGAATTTGGAAACAGAAACTTAAAACGTAAATTTCTCGATTTCATTTCAAGAATACGTCTTTTCAACTTTTGATGCAGAATCAATATATATATAATAGGGCTTCATAATGTTGGAAGAAATTCTGACTTTGGACAATTATTGGCGAAGATACAACCGTTTGAATTTGGAAACAGAAACTTAAAACGTAAATTTCTCGATTTCATTTCAAAAATACGTCTTTTCAACTTTTGATGCAGAATCAATATATATTAAATAGGGCTTCATAATGTTGAAGAAATTCTGACTTTGGACAATTATTGGCGAAGATACAACCGTTTGAATTTGGAAACAGAAACTTAAAACGTCAATTTCTCGATTTCATTTCAAAATACGTCTTTTCAACTTTTGATGCAGAATCAATATATATATAAATAGGCTTCATAATGTTGGAAGAAATTCTGACTTTGGACAATTATTGGCGAAGATACAACCATTTGAATTTGAACACAGAAACTTAAAACGTCAATTTCTCGATTTCATTTCAAAAATACGTCTTTTCAACTTTTGATGCAGAATCAATATATATATAAATAGGGCTTCATAATGTTGAAGAAATTCTGACTTCGGACAATTATTGGCGAAGATACAACCATTTGAATTTGAACACAGAAACTTAAAACGTCAATTTCTCGATTTCATTTCAAAATACGTCTGTTCAACTTTTGATGCAGAATCAATATATATATAAAAGGCTTCATAATGTTGAAGAAATTCTGACTTTGGAGCAATTATTGGCGAAGATACAACCATTTGAATTTGAACACAGAAACTTAAAACGTCAATTTCTCGATTTCATTTCAAGAATACATATTTTCAACTTTTGATGCAGAATCAATATATATAAAATGGGCTTCATAATGTTGGAAGAAATTCTGACTTTGGACAATTATTGGCGAAGATACAACCGTTTGAATTTGGAAACAGAAACTTAAAACGTAAATTTCTCGATTTCATTTCAAAAATACGTCTTGTCAACTTTTGATGCAGAATCAATATATATAAAATGGCTTCATAATTTTTGAAGAAATTCTGACTTTGGACCATTATTGGCGAAGATACAACCGTTGGAATTTGGAAACAGAAACTTAAAACGTAAATTTCTCGATTTCATTTCAAAAATACGTCTTTTCAACTTTTGATGCAGAATCAATATATATATAAATAGGGCTTCATAATGTTGGAAGAAATTCTGACTTTGGGCAATTATTGGCGAAGATACAACCGTTTGAATTTGGAAACAGAAACTTAAAACGTAAATTTCTCGATTTCATTTCAAGAATACGTCTTTTCAACTTTTGATGCAGAATCAATATATATAAAATGGCTTCATAATGTTGAAGAAATTCTGACTTTGGACAATTATTGGCGAAGATACAACCGTTGGAATTTGGAAACAGAAACTTAAAACGTAAATTTCTCGATTTCATTTCAAAAATACGTCTTTTCAACTTTTGATGCAGAATCAATATATATAAAATAGGGCTTCATAATGTTGGAAGAAATTCTGACTTCGGACAATTATTGGCGAAGATACAACCATTTGAATTTGAACACAGAAACTTAAAACGTCAATTTCTCGATTTCATTTCAAGAATACATATTTTCAACTTTTGATGCAGAATCAATATATATTAAAAGGGCTTCATAATTTGAAGAAATTCTGACTTTGGACAATTATTGGCGAAGATACAACCGTTTGAATTTGAAACAGAAACTTAAAACGTCAATTTCTCGATTTCATTTCAAAAATACGTCTTTTCAACTTTTGATGCAGAATCAATATATATAAAATAGGGCTTCATAATGTTGAAGAAATTCTGACTTTGGACAATTATTGGCGAAGATACAACCATTTGAATTTGAACACAGAAACTTAAAACGTAAATTTCTCGATTTCATTTCAAAAATACGTCCGTTCAACTTTTGATGCAGAATCAATATATATTAAAATGGCTTCATAATTTTTGAAGAAATTCTGACTTTGGACAATTATTGGCGAAGATACAACCGTTTGAATTTGGAAACAGAAACTTAAAACGTAAATTTCTCGATTTCATTTCAAAAATACGTCTTTTCAACTTTTGATGCAGAATCAATATATATTAAAAGGGCTTCATAATGTTGAAAGAAATTCTGACTTTGGACAATTATTGGCGAAGATACAACCGTTTGAATTTGGAAACAGAAACTTAAAACGTAAATTTCTCGAATTTATTTCAAGAATACATATTTTCAACTTTTGATGCAGAATCAATATATATTAAAAGGGCTTCATAATGTTGGAAGAAATTCTGACTTTGGACAATTATTGGCGAAGATACAACCGTTTGAATTTGGAAACAGAAACTTAAAACGTAAATTTCTCGATTTCATTTCAAAATACGTCTTTTCAACTTTTGATGCAGAATCAATATATATAAATAGGGCTTCATAATGTTGGAAGAAATTCTGACTTTGGGCAATTATTGGCGAAGATACAACCGTTTGAATTTGGAAACAGAAACTTAAAACGTAAATTTCTCAATTTTATTTCAAGAATACGTATTTTCAACTTTTGATGCAGAATCAATATATATTAAAAGGGCTTCATAATGTTGAAGAAATTCTGACTTTGGACAATTATTGGCGAAGATACAACCGTTTGAATTTGGAAACAGAAACTTAAAACGTAAATTTCTCGATTTCATTTCAAAAATACGTCTTTTCAACTTTTGATGCAGAATCAATATATATTAAATAGGGCTTCATAATGTTGGAAGAAATTCTGACTTTGGACAATTATTGGCGAAGATACAACCGTTTGAATTTGAAACAGAAACTTAAAACGTCAATTTCTCGATTTCATTTCAAGAATACGTATTTTCAACTTTTGATGCAGAATCAATATATATTAAAAGGGCTTCATAATGTTGAAGAAATTCTGACTTTGGACAATTATTGGCGAAGATACAACCGTTTGAATTTGGAAACAGAAACTTAAAACGTAAATTTCTCGATTTCATTTCAAAAATACGTCTTTTCAACTTTTGATGCAGAATCAATATATATATAAATAGGGCTTCATAATGTTGAAAGAAATTCTGACTTTGGACAATTATTGGCGAAGATACAACCATTTGAATTTGAACACAGAAACTTAAAACGTCAATTTCTCGATTTCATTTCAAAAATACGTCTTGTCAACTTTTGATGCAGAATCAATATATATTAAAAGGGCTTCATAATGTTGAAGAAATTCTGACTTTGGACAATTATTGGCGAAGATACAACCGTTTGAATTTGGAACACAGAAACTTAAAACGTCAATTTCTCGATTTCATTTCAAAAATACGTCTTTTCAACTTTTGATGCAGAATCAATATATATTAAAAGGGCTTCATAATGTTGAAGAAATTCTGACTTTGGACAATTATTGGCGAAGATACAACCGTTTGAATTTGGAAACAGAAACTTAAAACGTAAATTTCTCGATTTCATTTCAAAAATACGTCTTTTCAACTTTTGATGCAGAATCAATATATATTAAAAGGGCTTCATAATTTTGAAGAAATTCTGACTTTGGACAATTATTGGCGAAGATACAACCGTTTGAATTTGGAAACAGAAACTTAAAACGTAAATTTCTCGATTTCATTTCAAAAATACGTCTGTTCAACTTTTGATGCAGAATCAATATATATATAAATAGGGCTTCATAATGTTGGAAGAAATTCTGACTTCGGACAATTATTGGCGAAGATACAACCATTTGAATTTGAACACAGAAACTTAAAACGTCAATTTCTCGATTTCATTTCAAAAATACGTCTTGTCAACTTTTGATGCAGAATCAATATATATTAAAATGGCTTCATAATTTTTGAAGAAATTCTGACTTTGGACAATTATTGGCGAAGATACAACCGTTTGAATTTGAACACAGAAACTTAAAACGTCAATTTCTCGATTTCATTTCAAAAATACGTCTGTTCAACTTTTGATGCAGAATCAATATATATATAAATAGGGCTTCATAATGTTGAAAGAAATTCTGACTTTGGGCAATTATTGGCGAAGATACAACCGTTTGAATTTGGAAACAGAAACTTAAAACGTAAATTTCTCAATTTTATTTCAAGAATACATATTTTCAACTTTTGATGCAGAATCAATATATATATAAGAAATTCTGACTTTGGAAAATTATTGGCCACGATACAACCATTTGAATTTGGAAACAGAACCTTAAAACGTAAATTTCTCGATTTCATTTCAAAAATACGTCTGTTCAACTTTTGATGCAGAATCAATATATATATAAATAGGGCTTCATAATGTTGGAAGAAATTCTGACTTCGGACAATTATTGGCGAAGATACAACCATTTGAATTTGAACACAGAAACTTAAAACGTCAATTTCTCGATTTCATTTCAAAAATACGTCTTGTCAACTTTTGATGCAGAATCAATATATATTAAAATGGCTTCATAATTTTTGAAGAAATTCTGACTTTGGACAATTATTGGCGAAGATACAACCGTTTGAATTTGAACACAGAAACTTAAAACGTCAATTTCTCGATTTCATTTCAAAAATACGTCTGTTCAACTTTTGATGCAGAATCAATATATATATAAATAGGGCTTCATAATGTTGGAAGAAATTCTGACTTCGGACAATTATTGGCGAAGATACAACCATTTGAATTTGAACACAGAAACTTAAAACGTCAATTTCTCGATTTCATTTCAAAAATACGTCTTGTCAACTTTTGATGCAGAATCAATATATATTAAAATGGCTTCATAATTTTTGAAGAAATTCTGACTTTGGACCATTATTGGCGAAGATACAACCGTTTGAATTTGGAAACAGAAACTTAAAACGTAAATTTCTCGATTTCATTTCAAAAATACGTCTGTTCAACTTTTGATGCAGAATCAATATATATATAAATAGGGCTTCATAATGTTGGAAGAAATTCTGACTTTGGACAATTATTGGCGAAGATACAACCGTTTGAATTTGGAAACAGAAACTTAAAACGTAAATTTCTCGAATTTCATTTCAAGAATACATATTTTCAACTTTTGATGCAGAATCAATATATATAAAAAGGGCTTCATAATGTTGGAAGAAATTCTGACTTTGGACAATTATTGGCGAAGATACAACCGTTTGAATTTGAACACAGAAACTTAAAACGTCAATTTCTCGATTTCATTTCAAAAATACGTCTTTTCAACTTTTGATGCAGAATCAATATATATATAAAAGGGCTTCATAATGTTGAAGAAATTCTGACTTTGGACAATTATTGGCGAAGATACAACCGTTTGAATTTGGAAACAGAAACTTAAAACGTAAATTTCTCGATTTCATTTCAAAAATACGTCTTTTCAACTTTTGATGCAGAATCAATATATATTAAAATGGCTTCATAATTTTGAAGAAATTCTGACTTTGGACAATTATTGGCGAAGATACAACCGTTTGAATTTGGAAACAGAAACTTAAAACGTAAATTTCTCGATTTCATTTCAAAAATACGTCTTTTCAACTTTTGATGCAGAATCAATATATATATAAATAGGGCTTCATAATGTTGGAAGAAATTCTGACTTTGGACAATTATTGGCGAAGATACAACCATTTGAATTTGAACACAGAAACTTAAAACGTCAATTTCTCGATTTCATTTCAAGAATACATATTTTCAACTTTTGATGCAGAATCAATATATATATAAGAAATTCTGACTTTGGAAAATTATTGGCCACGATACAACCATTTGAATTTGGAAACAGAAACTTAAAACGTAAATTTCTCGATTTCATTTCAAAAATACGTCTGTTCAACTTTTGATGCAGAATCAATATATATATAAATAGGGCTTCATAATGTTGGAAGAAATTCTGACTTCGGACAATTATTGGCGAAGATACAACCATTTGAATTTGAACACAGAAACTTAAAACGTCAATTTCTCGATTTATTCAAAATACGTCTTGCAACTTGTCGACTTTGGGAAGATACAACCGTTTGAATTTGAAACAGAAACTTAAAACGTCAATTTCTCGATTTCATTTCAAAATACGTCTTTTCAACTTTTGATGCAGAATCAATATATATATAAAAGGGCTTCATAATGTTGGAAGAAATTCTGACTTTGGACAATTATTGGCGAAGATACAACCGTTTGAATTTGGAAACAGAAACTTAAAACGTAAATTTCTCGATTTCATTTCAAAAATACGTCTTTTCAACTTTTGATGCAGAATCAATATATATAAAAAGGGCTTCATAATGTTGGAAGAAATTCTGACTTTGGACAATTATTGGCGAAGATACAACCGTTTGAATTTGGAAACAGAAACTTAAAACGTAAATTTCTCGATTTCATTTCAAAAATACGTCTGTTCAACTTTTGATGCAGAATCAATATATATATAAATAGGGCTTCATAATGTTGGAAGAAATTCTGACTTTGGACAATTATTGGCGAAGATACAACCATTTGAATTTGAAACAGAAACTTAAAACGTCAATTTCTCGATTTCATTTCAAGAATACTTTTTCAACTTTTGATGCAGAATCAATATATATAAAAAGGGCTTCATAATGTTGGAAACATAACTTTTGCATGCAGAATCAATATATATAAAAGGTCATAATTTGAAGAAATTCTGACTTTGGACAATTATTGGCGAAGATACAACCATTTGAATTTGAACACAGAAACTTAAAACGTCAATTTCTCGATTTCATTTCAAAAATACGTCTTGTCAACTTTTGATGCAGAATCAATATATATTAAAATGGCTTCATAATTTTTGAAGAAATTCTGACTTTGGACAATTATTGGCGAAGATACAACCGTTTGAATTTGGAAACAGAAACTTAAAACGTAAATTTCTCGATTTCATTTCAAAAATACGTCTGTTCAACTTTTGATGCAGAATCAATATATATATAAATAGGGCTTCATAATGTTGGAAGAAATTCTGACTTTGGGCAATTATTGGGGAAGATACAACCGTTTGAATTTGGAAACAGAAACTTAAAACGTAAATTTCTCGAATTTATTTCAAGAATACATATTTTCAACTTTTGATGCAGAATCAATATATATATAAGAAATTCTGACTTTGGACAATTATTGGCCAAGATACAACCATTTGAATTTGGAAACAGAAACTTAAAACGTAAATTTCTCGATTTCATTTCAAAAATACGTCTGTTCAACTTTTGATGCAGAATCAATATATATATAAATAGGGCTTCATAATGTTGGAAGAAATTCTGACTTCGGACAATTATTGGCGAAGATACAACCATTTGAATTTGAACACAGAAACTTAAAACGTCAATTTCTCGATTTCATTTCAAAAATACGTCTTGTCAACTTTTGATGCAGAATCAATATATATTAAAACGGCTTCATAATTTTTGAAGAAATTCTGACTTTGGACAATTATTGGCGAAGATACAACCGTTTGAATTTGGAAACAGAAACTTAAAACGTCAATTTCTCGATTTCATTTCAAAAATACGTCTTTTCAACTTTTGATGCAGAATCAATATATATATAAATAGGGCTTCATAATGTTGAAGAAATTCTGACTTTGGACAATTATTGGCGAAGATACAACCGTTTGAATTTGGAAACAGAAACTTAAAACGTAAATTTCTCGATTTCATTTCAAGAATACATATTTTCAACTTTTGATGCAGAATCAATATATATATAAGAAATTCTGACTTTGGACAATTATTGGCGAAGATACAACCATTTGAATTTGGAAACAGAAACTTAAAACGTAAATTTCTCGATTTAATTTCAAGAACTTCGAATTTCGATCATTCAAGAATACGTCTTTTCAACTTTTGATGCAGAATCAATATATATTAAAAGGCTTCATAATGTTTGAAGAAATTCTGACTTTGGACAATTATTGGCGAAGATACAACCGTTTGAATTTGGAAACAGAAACTTAAAACGTAAATTTCTCGATTTCATTTCAAAAATACGTCTTTTCAACTTTTGATGCAGAATCAATATATATATAAAAGGGCTTCATAATGTTGAAGAAATTCTGACTTTGGACAATTATTGGCGAAGATACAACCGTTTGAATTTGGAAACAGAAACTTAAAACGTAAATTTCTCGATTTCATTTCAAGAATACATATTTTCAACTTTTGATGCAGAATCAATATATATAAAAGGCTTCATAATTTGAAGAAATTCTGACTTTGGACAATTATTGGCGAAGATACAACCATTTGAATTTGGAAACAGAAACTTAAAACGTAAATTTCTCGATTTCATTTCAAAAATACGTCTGTTCAACTTTTGATGCAGAATCAATATATATATAAATAGGGCTTCATAATGTTGGAAGAAATTCTGACTTCGGACAATTATTGGCGAATTTGAATTATGTCAATTTTGATGCAGAATCAATATATTAAAAGGCTTCATAATTTGAAGAAATTCTGACTTTGGACAATTATTGGCGAAGATACAACCGTTTGAATTTGAAACAGAAACTTAAAACGTCAATTTCTCGATTTCATTTCAAAAATACGTCTTTTCAACTTTTGATGCAGAATCAATATATATATAAATAGGGCTTCATAATGTTGAAGAAATTCTGACTTTGGACAATTATTGGCGAAGATACAACCATTTGAATTTGAACACAGAAACTTAAAACGTCAATTTCTCGATTTCATTTCAAAAATACGTCTTGTCAACTTTTGATGCAGAATCAATATATATTAAAATGGCTTCATAATTTTTGAAGAAATTCTGACTTTGGACCATTATTGGCGAAGATACAACCGTTTGAATTTGGAAACAGAAACTTAAAACGTAAATTTCTCGATTTCATTTCAAAAATACGTCTGTTCAACTTTTGATGCAGAATCAATATATATATAAATAGGGCTTCATAATGTTGGAAGAAATTCTGACTTTGGACAATTATTGGCGAAGATACAACCGTTTGAATTTGGAAACAGAAACTTAAAACGTAAATTTCTCGATTTTATTTCAAGAATACATATTTTCAACTTTTGATGCAGAATCAATATATATAAAAGGGCTTCATAATGTTGAAGAAATTCTGACTTTGGACAATTATTGGCGAAGATACAACCGTTTGAATTTGAACACAGAAACTTAAAACGTCAATTTCTCGATTTCATTTCAAAAATACGTCTTTTCAACTTTTGATGCAGAATCAATATATATATAAAAGGGCTTCATAATGTTGGAAGAAATTCTGACTTTGGACAATTATTGGCGAAGATACAACCATTTGAATTTGAACACAGAAACTTAAAACGTCAATTTCTCGATTTCATTTCAAGAATACGTCTTTTCAACTTTTGATGCAGAATCAATATATATTAAAAGGGCTTCATAATGTTGAAGAAATTCTGACTTTGGACAATTATTGGCGAAGATACAACCGTTTGAATTTGGAAACAGAAACTTAAAACGTAAATTTCTCGATTTCATTTCAAAATACGTCTTTCAACTTTTGATGCAGAATCAATATATATAAAAGGGCTTCATAATTTGAAGAACGGACAACCTTTGAATTTGAAACAGAAACTTAAAACGTCAATTTCTCGATTTCATTTCAAGAATACATATTTTCAACTTTTGATGCAGAATCAATATATATATAAGAAATTCTGACTTTGGACAATTATTGGCGAAGATACAACCATTTGAATTTGGAAACAGAAACTTAAAACGTAAATTTCTCGATTTCATTTCAAAAATACGTCTGTTCAACTTTTGATGCAGAATCAATATATATATAAATAGGGCTTCATAATGTTGGAAGAAATTCTGACTTCGGACAATTATTGGCGAAGATACAACCATTTGAATTTGAACACAGAAACTTAAAACGTCAATTTCTCGATTTCATTTCAAAAATACGTCTTTTCAACTTTTGATGCAGAATCAATATATATTAAAAGGCTTCATAATTTTTGAAGAAATTCTGACTTTGGACAATTATTGGCGAAGATACAACCGTTTGAATTTGAACACAGAAACTTAAAACGTCAATTTCTCGATTTCATTTCAAAATACGTCTTTTGATGCAGAATCAATATATATAAATAGGGCTTCATAATGTTGAAGAAATTCTGACTTTGGACAATTATTGGCGAAGATACAACCGTTTGAATTTGGAAACAGAAACTTAAAACGTAAATTTCTCGATTTATTTCAAAAATACGTCTTTTCAACTTTTGATGCAGAATCAATATATATAAAATGGCTTCATAATGTTGAAGAAATTCTGACTTTGGACAATTATTGGCGAAGATACAACCGTTTGAATTTGGAAACAGAAACTTAAAACGTAAATTTCTCGATTTCATTTCAAAAATACGTCTTTTCAACTTTTGATGCAGAATCAATATATATATAAATAGGGCTTCATAATGTTGAAAGAAATTCTGACTTTGGACAATTATTGGCGAAGATACAACCGTTTGAATTTGGAAACAGAAACTTAAAACGTAAATTTCTCGATTTCATTTCAAGAATACATATTTTCAACTTTTGATGCAGAATCAATATATATATAAGAAATTCTGACTTTGGAAAATTATTGGCCAAGATACAACCATTTGAATTTGGAAACAGAAACTTAAAACGTAAATTTCTCGATTTCATTTCAAAAATACGTCTGTTCAACTTTTGATGCAGAATCAATATATATATAAATAGGGCTTCATAATGTTGGAAGAAATTCTGACTTTGGACAATTATTGGCGAAGATACAACCATTTGAATTTGAACACAGAAACTTAAAACGTCAATTTCTCGATTTCATTTCAAAAATACGTCTTGTCAACTTTTGATGCAGAATCAATATATATTAAAAGGCTTCATAATTTTGAAGAAATTCTGACTTTGGACAATTATTGGCGAAGATACAACCGTTTGAATTTGGAAACAGAAACTTAAAACGTAAATTTCTCGATTTCATTTCAAAAATACGTCTGTTCAACTTTTGATGCAGAATCAATATATATATAAATAGGGCTTCATAATGTTGAAAGAAATTCTGACTTTGGACAATTATTGGCGAAGATACAACCGTTTGAATTTGGAAACAGAAACTTAAAACGTAAATTTCTCGAATTTCATTTCAAGAATACATATTTTCAACTTTTGATGCAGAATCAATATATATATAAGAAATTCTGACTTTGGAAAATTATTGGCCACGATACAACCATTTGAATTTGGAAACAGAACCTTAAAACGTAAATTTCTCGATTTCATTTCAAAAATACGTCTGTTCAACTTTTGATGCAGAATCAATATATATATAAATAGGGCTTCATAATGTTGGAAGAAATTCTGACTTCGGACAATTATTGGCGAAGATACAACCATTTGAATTTGAACACAGAAACTTAAAACGTCAATTTCTCGATTTCATTTCAAAAATACGTCTTGTCAACTTTTGATGCAGAATCAATATATATTAAAATGGCTTCATAATTTTTGAAGAAATTCTGACTTTGGACAATTATTGGCGAAGATACAACCGTTTGAATTTGGAAACAGAAACTTAAAACGTCAATTTCTCGATTTCATTTCAAAAATACGTCTTTTCAACTTTTGATGCAGAATCAATATATATATAAATAGGGCTTCATAATGTTGGAAGAAATTCTGACTTTGGACAATTATTGGCGAAGATACAACCATTTGAATTTGAACACAGAAACTTAAAACGTCAATTTCTCGATTTCATTTCAAAAATACGTCTTGTCAACTTTTGATGCAGAATCAATATATATTAAAATGGCTTCATAATTTTTGAAGAAATTCTGACTTTGGACAATTATTGGCGAAGATACAACCGTTTGAATTTGGAAACAGAAACTTAAAACGTCAATTTCTCGATTTCATTTCAAAAATACGTCTGTTCAACTTTTGATGCAGAATCAATATATATATAAATAGGGCTTCATAATGTTGGAAGAAATTCTGACTTTGGACAATTATTGGCGAAGATACAACCGTTTGAATTTGGAAACAGAAACTTAAAACGTAAATTTCTCGATTTCATTTCAAGAATACATATTTTCAACTTTTGATGCAGAATCAATATATATATAAGAAATTCTGACTTTGGAAAATTATTGGCCACGATACAACCATTTGAATTTGGAAACAGAACCTTAAAACGTAAATTTCTCGATTTCATTTCAAAAATACGTCTGTTCAACTTTTGATGCAGAATCAATATATATATAAATAGGGCTTCATAATGTTGGAAGAAATTCTGACTTTGGACAATTATTGGCGAAGATACAACCATTTGAATTTGAACACAGAAACTTAAAACGTCAATTTCTCGATTTCATTTCAAAATACGTCTTTTCAACTTTTGATGCAGAATCAATATATATTAAAAGGCTTCATAATTTTGAAGAAATTCTGACTTTGGACAATTATTGGCGAAGATACAACCGTTTGAATTTGAACACAGAAACTTAAAACGTCAATTTCTCGATTTCATTTCAAAAATACGTCTTTTCAACTTTTGATGCAGAATCAATATATATATAAATAGGGCTTCATAATGTTGGAAGAAATTCTGACTTCGGACAATTATTGGCGAAGATACAACCATTTGAATTTGAACACAGAAACTTAAAACGTCAATTTCTCGATTTCATTTCAAAAATACGTCTGTTCAACTTTTGATGCAGAATCAATATATATATAAAAGGGCTTCATAATGTTTGAAGAAATTCTGACTTTGGACAATTATTGGCGAAGATACAACCGTTTGAATTTGGAAACAGAAACTTAAAACGTAAATTTCTCGATTTCATTTCAAAAATACGTCTTTTCAACTTTTGATGCAGAATCAATATATATAAAAAGGGCTTCATAATGTTGAAAGAAATTCTGACTTTGGACAATTATTGGCGAAGATACAACCATTTGAATTTGGAAACAGAAACTTAAAACGTAAATTTCTCGATTTCATTTCAAGAATACGTATTTTCAACTTTTGATGCAGAATCAATATATATAAAAAGGGCTTCATAATTTTGAAGAAATTCTGACTTTGGACCATTATTGGCGAAGATACAACCGTTTGAATTTGGAAACAGAAACTTAAAACGTAAATTTCTCGATTTCATTTCAAAAATACGTCTTTTCAACTTTTGATGCAGAATCAATATATATATAAATAGGGCTTCATAATGTTGAAAGAAATTCTGACTTTGGACAATTATTGGCGAAGATACAACCGTTTGAATTTGGAAACAGAAACTTAAAACGTAAATTTCTCGATTTCATTTCAAGAATACGTCTTTTCAACTTTTGATGCAGAATCAATATATATAAAATGGCTTCATAATGTTGGAAGAAATTCTGACTTTGGACAATTATTGGCGAAGATACAACCATTTGAATTTGGAAACAGAAACTTAAAACGTCAATTTCTCGATTTCATTTCAAAAATACGTCTTGTCAACTTTTGATGCAGAATCAATATATATTAAAAGGCTTCATAATTTTGAAGAAATTCTGACTTTGGACAATTATTGGCGAAGATACAACCGTTTGAATTTGGAAACAGAAACTTAAAACGTCAATTTCTCGATTTCATTTCAAGAATACGTATTTTCAACTTTTGATGCAGAATCAATATATATATAAATAGGGCTTCATAATGTTGAAGAAATTCGACTTTGGACAATTATTGGCGAAGATACAACCATTTGAATTTGAACACAGAAACTTAAAACGTAAATTTCTCGATTTCATTTCAAGAATACATATTTTCAACTTTTGATGCAGAATCAATATATATATAAATAGGGCTTCATAATGTTGGAAGAAATTCTGACTTTGGACAATTATTGGCGAAGATACAACCATTTGAATTTGAACACAGAAACTTAAAACGTCAATTTCTCGATTTCATTTCAAAAATACGTCTTGTCAACTTTTGATGCAGAATCAATATATATTAAAATGGCTTCATAATTTTTGAAGAAATTCTGACTTTGGACCATTATTGGCGAAGATACAACCGTTTGAATTTGGAAACAGAAACTTAAAACGTAAATTTCTCGATTTCATTTCAAAAATACGTCTGTTCAACTTTTGATGCAGAATCAATATATATATAAATAGGGCTTCATAATGTTGGAAGAAATTCTGACTTCGGACAATTATTGGCGAAGATACAACCGTTTGAATTTGGAAACAGAAACTTAAAACGTAAATTTCTCGAATTTACTTCAAGAATACATATTTTCAACTTTTGATGCAGAATCAATATATATAAAAGGGCCATAATGTTGAAGAAATTCTGACTTTGGACAATTATTGGCGAAGATACAACCATTTGAATTTGAACACAGAAACTTAAAACGTCAATTTCTCGATTTCATTTCAAGAATACGTCTTTTCAACTTTTGATGCAGAATCAATATATATTAAAATGGCTTCATAATGTTGAAGAAATTCTGACTTTGGACAATTATTGGCGAAGATACAACCGTTGGAATTTGGAAACAGAAACTTAAAACGTAAATTTCTCGATTTCATTTCAAAAATACGTCTTTTCAACTTTTGATGCAGAATCAATATATATATAAATGGCTTCATAATGTTGGAAGAAATTCTGACTTTGGACAATTATTGGCGAAGATACAACCATTTGAATTTGGAAACAGAAACTTAAAACGTCAATTTCTCGATTTCATTTCAAAAATACGTCTTTTCAACTTTTGATGCAGAATCAATATATATAAAAAGGGCTTCATAATGTTGGAAGAAATTCTGACTTCGGACAATTATTGGCGAAGATACAACCGTTTGAATTTGGAAACAGAAACTTAAAACGTCAATTTCTCGAATTTACTTCAAGAATACATATTTTCAACTTTTGATGCAGAATCAATATATATTAAAAGGCTTCATAATGTTGGAAGAAATTCTGACTTTGGACAATTATTGGCGAAGATACAACCGTTTGAATTTGGAAACAGAAACTTAAAACGTAAATTTCTCGATTTCATTTCAAAAATACGTCTTTTCAACTTTTGATGCAGAATCAATATATATATAAATAGGGCTTCATAATGTTGGAAGAAATTCTGACTTTGGACAATTATTGGCGAAGATACAACCGTTTGAATTTGAAACAGAAACTTAAAACGTCAATTTCTCGATTTCATTTCAAAATACGTCTTGTCAACTTTTGATGCAGAATCAATATATATTAAAAGGCTTCATAATGTTGAAGAAATTCTGACTTTGGACAATTATTGGCGAAGATACAACCGTTTGAATTTGGAAACAGAAACTTAAAACGTCAATTTCTCGATTTCATTTCAAAAATACGTCTTTTCAACTTTTGATGCAGAATCAATATATATTAAAAGGGCTTCATAATGTTGGAAGAAATTCTGACTTTGGACCATTATTGGCGAAGATACAACCGTTTGAATTTGGAAACAGAAACTTAAAACGTCAATTTCTCGATTTCATTTCAAAAATACGTATTTTCAACTTTTGATGCAGAATCAATATATATATAAATAGGGCTTCATAATGTTGGAAGAAATTCTGACTTTGGACAATTATTGGCGAAGATACAACCATTTGAATTTGAACACAGAAACTTAAAACGTCAATTTCTCGATTTCATTTCAAAAATACGTCTTTTCAACTTTTGATGCAGAATCAATATATATTAAAATGGCTTCATAATTTTTGAAGAAATTCTGACTTTGGACCATTATTGGCGAAGATACAACCGTTTGAATTTGGAAACAGAAACTTAAAACGTAAATTTCTCGATTTCATTTCAAAAATACGTCTTTTCAACTTTTGATGCAGAATCAATATATATATAAATAGGGCTTCATAATGTTGGAAGAAATTCTGACTTCGGACAATTATTGGCGAAGATACAACCATTTGAATTTGGAAACAGAAACTTAAAACGTCAATTTCTCGATTTCATTTCAAGAATACGTATTTTCAACTTTTGATGCAGAATCAATATATATAAAAGGGCTTCATAATGTTGGAAGAAATTCTGACTTTGGACAATTATTGGCGAAGATACAACCGTTTGAATTTGAACACAGAAACTTAAAACGTCAATTTCTCGATTTCATTTCAAAAATACGTCTTGTCAACTTTTGATGCAGAATCAATATATATTAAAATGGCTTCATAATTTTTGAAGAAATTCTGACTTTGGACAATTATTGGCGAAGATACAACCGTTTGAATTTGGAAACAGAAACTTAAAACGTAAATTTCTCGAATTTACTTCAAGAATACGTATTTTCAACTTTTGATGCAGAATCAATATATATTAAAAGGGCTTCATAATGTTGAAGAAATTCTGACTTTGGACAATTATTGGCGAAGATACAACCGTTTGAATTTGGAAACAGAAACTTAAAACGTCAATTTCTCGATTTCATTTCAAAAATACGTCTTTTCAACTTTTGATGCAGAATCAATATATATATAAATAGGGCTTCATAATGTTGAAAGAAATTCTGACTTTGGACAATTATTGGCGAAGATACAACCATTTGAATTTGGAAACAGAAACTTAAAACGTCAATTTCTCGATTTCATTTCAAGAATACGTCTTTTCAACTTTTGATGCAGAATCAATATATATTAAAATGGCTTCATAATGTTGAAAGAAATTCTGACTTTGGACAATTATTGGCGAAGATACAACCATTTGAATTTGGAACACAGAAACTTAAAACGTCAATTTCTCGATTTCATTTCAAAAATACGTCTTTTCAACTTTTGATGCAGAATCAATATATATATAAATAGGGCTTCATAATGTTGGAAGAAATTCTGACTTCGGACAATTATTGGCGAAGATACAACCATTTGAATTTGGAAACAGAAACTTAAAACGTCAATTTCTCGATTTCATTTCAAAAATACGTCTTTTCAACTTTTGATGCAGAATCAATATATATATAAATAGGGCTTCATAATGTTGGAAGAAATTCTGACTTCGGACAATTATTGGCGAAGATACAACCATTTGAATTTGGAACACAGAAACTTAAAACGTCAATTTCTCGATTTCATTTCAAGAATACGTCTTTTCAACTTTTGATGCAGAATCAATATATATAAAATGGCTTCATAATTTTGAAGAAATTCTGACTTTGGACAATTATTGGCGAAGATACAACCGTTTGAATTTGGAAACAGAAACTTAAAACGTAAATTTCTCGATTTCATTTCAAAAATACGTCTTTTCAACTTTTGATGCAGAATCAATATATATATAAATAGGGCTTCATAATGTTGAAAGAAATTCTGACTTTGGACAATTATTGGCGAAGATACAACCGTTTGAATTTGGAAACAGAAACTTAAAACGTAAATTTCTCGATTTCATTTCAAGAATACGTATTTTCAACTTTTGATGCAGAATCAATATATATATAAATAGGGCTTCATAATGTTGGAAGAAATTCTGACTTTGGACAATTATTGGCGAAGATACAACCGTTTGAATTTGGAAACAGAAACTTAAAACGTCAATTTCTCGATTTCATTTCAAGAATACGTCTTTTCAACTTTTGATGCAGAATCAATATATATAAAAAGGGCTTCATAATGTTGAAGAAATTCTGACTTTGGACAATTATTGGCGAAGATACAACCGTTTGAATTTGGAAACAGAAACTTAAAACGTAAATTTCTCGATTTCATTTCAAAAATACGTCTTTTCAACTTTTGATGCAGAATCAATATATATTAAATAGGGCTTCATAATGTTGAAGAAATTCTGACTTTGGACAATTATTGGCGAAGATACAACCGTTTGAATTTGGAAACAGAAACTTAAAACGTAAATTTCTCGATTTCATTTCAAAAATACGTCTTTTCAACTTTTGATGCAGAATCAATATATATTAAAAGGGCTTCATAATGTTGAAGAAATTCTGACTTTGGACAATTATTGGCGAAGATACAACCGTTTGAATTTGAACACAGAAACTTAAAACGTCAATTTCTCGATTTCATTTCAAAAATACGTCTTGTCAACTTTTGATGCAGAATCAATATATATATAAAAGGGCTTCATAATGTTGGAAGAAATTCTGACTTTGGACAATTATTGGCGAAGATACAACCGTTTGAATTTGGAAACAGAAACTTAAAACGTAAATTTCTCGATTTCATTTCAAAAATACGTATTTTCAACTTTTGATGCAGAATCAATATATATATAAATAGGGCTTCATAATGTTGGAAGAAATTCTGACTTTGGACAATTATTGGCGAAGATACAACCGTTTGAATTTGAAACAGAAACTTAAAACGTCAATTTCTCGATTTCATTTCAAAAATACGTCTTTTCAACTTTTGATGCAGAATCAATATATATTAAAATGGCTTCATAATTTTTGAAGAAATTCTGACTTTGGACCATTATTGGCGAAGATACAACCGTTGGAATTTGGAAACAGAAACTTAAAACGTAAATTTCTCGATTTCATTTCAAAAATACGTCTTTTCAACTTTTGATGCAGAATCAATATATATATAAATAGGGCTTCATAATGTTGAAGAAATTCTGACTTTGGACAATTATTGGCGAAGATACAACCGTTTGAATTTGGAAACAGAAACTTAAAACGTCAATTTCTCGATTTCATTTCAAGAATACATATTTTCAACTTTTGATGCAGAATCAATATATATAAAAAGGGCTTCATAATGTTGAAGAAATTCTGACTTTGGACAATTATTGGCGAAGATACAACCATTTGAATTTGAAACAGAAACTTAAAACGTCAATTTCTCGATTTCATTTCAAAAATACGTCTTTTCAACTTTTGATGCAGAATCAATATATATATAAATAGGGCTTCATAATGTTGGAAGAAATTCTGACTTTGGACAATTATTGGCGAAGATACAACCGTTGGAATTTGAAACAGAAACTTAAAACGTAAATTTCTCGATTTCATTTCAAAAATACGTCTGTTCAACTTTTGATGCAGAATCAATATATATATAAATAGGGCTTCATAATGTTTGAAGAAATTCTGACTTTGGACAATTATTGGCGAAGATACAACCGTTTGAATTTGGAAACAGAAACTTAAAACGTAAATTTCTCGATTTCATTTCAAAAATACGTCTTTTCAACTTTTGATGCAGAATCAATATATATTAAATAGGGCTTCATAATGTTGGAAGAAATTCTGACTTTGGACAATTATTGGCGAAGATACAACCGTTTGAATTTGGAAACAGAAACTTAAAACGTCAATTTCTCGATTTCATTTCAAGAATACGTCTTTTCAACTTTTGATGCAGAATCAATATATATAAAAGGGCTTCATAATGTTGGAAGAAATTCTGACTTTGGACAATTATTGGCGAAGATACAACCGTTTGAATTTGGAAACAGAAACTTAAAACGTAAATTTCTCGATTTCATTTCAAAAATACGTCTTTTCAACTTTTGATGCAGAATCAATATATATTAAAAGGCTTATAATGTTAGATGACTTTGGACCATTATTGGCGAAGATACAACCATTTGAATTTGGAAACAGAAACTTAAAACGTCAATTTCTCGATTTCATTTCAAAAATACGTCTTTTCAACTTTTGATGCAGAATCAATATATATAAAAGGGCTTCATAATGTTGGAAGAAATTCTGACTTGGACAATTATTGGCGAAGATACAACCATTTGAATTTGAACACAGAAACTTAAAACGTCAATTTCTCGATTTCATTTCAAAAATACGTCTTTTCAACTTTTGATGCAGAATCAATATATATTAAAATGGCTTCATAATTTTTGAAGAAATTCTGACTTTGGACCATTATTGGCGAAGATACAACCGTTTGAATTTGGAAACAGAAACTTAAAACGTAAATTTCTCGATTTCATTTCAAAAATACGTCTTTTCAACTTTTGATGCAGAATCAATATATATATAAATAGGGCTTCATAATGTTGAAAGAAATTCTGACTTTGGACAATTATTGGCGAAGATACAACCGTTTGAATTTGGAAACAGAAACTTAAAACGTAAATTTCTCGAATTTCATTTCAAGAATACATATTTTCAACTTTTGATGCAGAATCAATATATATATAAAAGGGCTTCATAATGTTGAAGAAATTCTGACTTCGGACAATTATTGGCGAAGATACAACCGTTTGAATTTGGAAACAGAAACTTAAAACGTAAATTTCTCGAATTTACTTCAAGAATACGTATTTTCAACTTTTGATGCAGAATCAATATATATATAAAAGGGCTTCATAATGTTGGAAGAAATTCTGACTTTGGACAATTATTGGCGAAGATACAACCGTTTGAATTTGGAAACAGAAACTTAAAACGTAAATTTCTCGAATTTACTTCAAGAATACGTATTTTCAACTTTTGATGCAGAATCAATATATATTAAAAGGGCTTCATAATGTTGAAAGAAATTCTGACTTTGGACCATTATTGGCGAAGATACAACCGTTTGAATTTGAAACAGAAACTTAAAACGTCAATTTCTCGATTTCATTTCAAAAATACGTCTTTTCAACTTTTGATGCAGAATCAATATATATTAAAATGGCTTCATAATTTTTGAAGAAATTCTGACTTTGGACATATTGGCGAAGATACAACCGTTGGAATTTGAAACAGAAACTTAAAACGTCAATGTCTCGATTTCATTTCAAAAATACGTCTGTTCAACTTTTGATTCAGAATCAATATATATATAAATAGGGCTTCATAATGTTGGAAGAAATTCTGACTTTGGACAATTATTGGCGAAGATACAACCGTTTGAATTTGGAAACAGAAACTTAAAACGTCAATTTCTCGATTTCATTTCAAGAATACGTCTTTTCAACTTTTGATGCAGAATCAATATATATTAAAAGGGCTTCATAATGTTGAAAGAAATTCTGACTTTGGACAATTATTGGCGAAGATACAACCGTTTGAATTTGGAAACAGAAACTTAAAACGTCAATTTCTCGATTTCATTTCCAAAATACGTCTTTTCAACTTTTGATGCAGAATCAATATATATAAAATGGGCTTCATAATGTTGAAGAAATTCTGACTTTGGCAATTATTGGCGAAGATACAACCGTTTGAATTTGGAAACAGAAACTTAAAACGTAAATTTCTCGATTTCATTTCAAAAATACGTCTGTTCAACTTTTGATGCAGAATCAATATATATATAAATAGGGCTTCATAATCTTGGAAGAAATTCTGACTTTGGACCATTATTGGCGAAGATACAACCATTTGAATTTGGAACACAGAAACTTAAAACGTCAATTTCTCGATTTCATTTCAAAAATACGTCTTTTCAACTTTTGATGCAGAATCAATATATATTAAAAGGGCTTCATAATGTTTGAAGAAATTCTGACTTTGGACCATTATTGGCGAAGATACAACCGTTGGAATTTGGAAACAGAAACTTAAAACGTCAATTTCTCGATTTCATTTCAAAAATACGTCTTTTCAACTTTTGATGCAGAATCAATATATATATAAATAGGGCTTCATAATGTTGAAAGAAATTCTGACTTTGGACAATTATTGGCGAAGATACAACCGTTTGAATTTGGAAACAGAAACTTAAAACGTAAATTTCTCGAATTTACTTCAAAAATACGTCTTTTCAACTTTTGATGCAGAATCAATATATATATAAATAGGGCTTCATAATGTTGGAAGAAATTCTGACTTTGGGCAATTATTGGCGAAGATACAACCGTTTGAATTTGGAAACAGAAACTTAAAACGTCAATTTCTCGAATTTACTTCAAGAATACGTATTTTCAACTTTTGATGCAGAATCAATATATATATAAAGGGCTTCATAATGTTGAAGAAATTCTGACTTTGGACAATTATTGGCGAAGATACAACCATTTGAATTTGAGACACAGAAACTTAAAACGTCAATTTCTCGAATTTCACTTCAAGAATACGTATTGTCAACTTTTGATGCAGAATCAATATATATTAAAATAGCTTCATAATTGTTGAAGAAATTCTGACTTTGGACAATTATTGGCGAAGATACAACCGTTGGAATTTGGAAACAGAAACTTAAAACGTAAATTTCTCGATTTCATTTCAAAAATACGTATTTTCAATTTTGATGCAGAATCAATATATATATAAAAGGGCTTCGAAAATGTTGAAGAAATTCTGACTTTGGACAATTATTGGCGAAGATACAACCGTTTGAATTTGGAAACAGAAACTTAAAACGTCAATTTCTCGAATTTACTTCAAGAATACGTATTTTCAACTTTTGATGCAGAATCAATATATATAAAAAGGCTTCATAATGTTGAAAGAAATTCTAACTTTGGACAATTATTGGCGAAGATACAACCGTTTGAATTTGGAAACAGAAACTTAAAACGTAAATTTCTCGAATTTACTTCAAGAATACGTATTTTCAACTTTTGATGCAGAATCAATATATATATAAAAGGGCTTCATAATGTTGAAAGAAATTCGGACTTTGGACAATTATTGGCGAAGATACAACCATTTGAATTTGGAAACAGAAACTTAAAACGTAAATTTCTCGATTTCATTTCAAAAATACGTATTTTCAACTTTTGATGCAGAATCAATATATATAAAAAGGGCTTCATAATGTTGGAAGAAATTCTGACTTTGGACACATTATTGGCGAAGATACAACCGTTTGAATTTGGAAACAGAAACTTAAAACGTAAATTTCTCGATTTTATTTCAAAAATACATATTTTCAACTTTTGATGCAGAATCAATATATATAAAAGGGCTTCATAATGTTGAAAGAAATTCTGACTTTGGACAATTATTGGCGAAGATACAACCGTTTGAATTTGGAAACAGAAACTTAAAACGTCAATTTCTCAATTTCATTTCAAAAATACATATTTTCAACTTTTGATGCAGAATCAATATATATAAAAAGGGCTTCATAATGTTGAAAGAAATTCGAACTTTTGACAATTATTGGCGAAGATACAACCGTTTGAATTTGGAAACAGAAACTTAAAACGTAAATTTCTCGATTTATTTCAAAAATACATATTTTCAACTTTTGATGCAGAATCTAACTATATATGTAAAATGGCTTCATAATGTTGAAGAAATTCTGCATTTTGGACAATTATTGGCGAAGATACAACCGTTTGAATTTGGAAACAGAAACTTAAAACGTAAATTTCTCGAATTTACTTAAAGAATACGTATTTTCAACTTTTGATGCAGAATCAATATATATAAAAAGGGCTTCATAATGTTGAAAGAAATTCTGAACTTTTGACAATTATTGGCGAAGATACAACCATTTGAATTTGGAAACAGAAACTTAAAACGTAAATTTCTCGATTTCATTTCAAAAATACGTATTTTCAACTTTTAATTCAGAATCAATATATGTAAAAATGGCTTCATAATGTTGAAAGAAATTCTGGAATTTGGACAATTATTGGCGAAGATACAACCATTTGAATTTGGAAACAGAAACTTAAAACGTCAATTACTCGATTTCATTTCAAGAATACATATTTTCAATTTTTGATGCAGAATCAATATATATAAAAAGGGCTTCATAATGTTGAAAGAAATTCTGAATTTGGACAATTATTGGCGGAGATACAACCATTTGAATTTGGAAACAGAAACTTAAATACGTCAATTTCTCGATTTCATTTCAAAAATACATATTTTCAACTTTTGAAGCAGAATCAAAATATATTAAAATAGCTTCATAATGTTAGAAGAATAATTGGCGAAGATTTAACCGTTTGAATTTGGAAACAGAAACTTAAAACGTAAATTTCTCGATTTCATTTCAAAAATACGTATTTTCAACTTTTTAATTCAGAATCAATATATATAAAAATGGGTTCATAATGTTGATAGAAATTCGGACTTTGGACAATTATTGGCGAAGATACAACCATTTGAATTTGGAAACAGAAACTTAAAACGTCAATTTCTCGAATTTACTTCATAGAATACGTATTTTCAGCTTTTGATGCAGAATCAATATATATATAAAGGGCTTCATAATGTTGAAAGAAATTCGGACTTTTGACAATTATTGGCGAAGATACAACCATTTGAATTTGGAAACAGAAACTTAAAACGTCAATTTCTCGAATTTCACTTCAATACATACGTATTTTCAACTTTTGATGCAGAATCAATATATATAAAAAGGGCTTCATAATGTTGAAAGAAATTCGAACTTTGGACAATTATTGGCGAAGATACAACCGTTTGAATTTGGAAACAGAAACTTAAAACGTCAATTTCTCGAATTTACTTCAAGAATACGTATTTTCAACTTTTGATGCAGAATCAATATATATATAAAGGGCTTCATAATGTTGAAGAAATTCGACTTTGACAATTATTGGCGAAGATACAACCATTTGAATTTGGAAACAGAAACTTAAAACGTCAATTTCTCGAATTTACTTCAAGAATACGTATTTTCAACTTTTGATGCAGAATCAATATATATAAAAAGGGCTTCATAATGTTGAAAGAAATTCGAACTTTGGACAATTATTGGCGAAGATACAACCATTTGAATTTGGAAACAGAAACTTAAAACGTCAATTTCTCGAATTTACTTAAAGAATACGTATTTTCAACTTTTGATGCAGAATCAATATATATAAAAAGGGCTTCATAATGTTGAAAGAAATTCGAACTTTTGACAATTATTGGCGAAGATACAACCATTTGAATTTGGAAACAGAAACTTAAAACGTCAATTTCTCGAATTTACTTCAAGAATACGTATTTTCAACTTTTGATGCAGAATCAATATATATAAAAAGGGCTTCATAATGTTGAAAGAAATTCGAACTTTTGACAATTATTGGCGAAGATACAACCATTTGAATTTGGAAACAGAAACTTAACACGTCAATTTCTCGAATTTACTTCAAGAATACGTATTTTCAACTTTTGATGCAGAATCAATATATATAAAAAGGCTTCATAATGTTGAAAGAAATTCGAACTTTTGACAATTATTGGCGAAGATACAACCATTTGAATTTGGAAACAGAAACTTACAACGTCAATTTCTCGATTTCATTTCATAGAAACGTATTTTCAACTTTTGATGCAGAATCAATATATATAAAAAGGGCTTCATAATGTTGAAAGAAATTCTAACTTTTGACAATTATTGGCGAAGATACAACCGTTTGAATTTGGAAACAGAAACTTAAAACGTCAATTTCTCGAATTTACTTCAAGAATACGTATTTTCAACTTTTGATGCAGAATCAATATATATAAAAAGGGCTTCATAATGTTGAAAGAAATTCTGACTTTTGACAATTATTGGCGAAGATACAACCGTTTGAATTTGGAAACAGAAACTTAAAACGTCAATTTCTCGAATTTACTTCAAGAATACATATTTTCAGCTTTTGATGCAGAATCAATATATATAAAAGGGCTTCATAATGTTGGAAGAAATTCGGACTTTTGACAATTATTGGCGAAGATACAACCATTTGAATTTGGAAACAGAAACTTAAAACGTCAATTTCTCGATTTCATTTCAAGAATACGTATTTTCAACTTTTGATGCAGAATCAATATATATAAAAGGGCTTCATAATGTTGAAGAAATTCGACTTTGGACAATTATTGGCGAAGATACAACCATTTGAATTTGGAAACAGAAACTTAAAACGTCAATTTCTCGAATTTCACTTCAAGAATACGTATTTTCAACTTTTGATGCAGAATCAATATATATATAAAAGGGCTTCATAATGTTGAAAGAAATTCGGACTTTGGACAATTATTGGCGAAGATACAACCATTTGAATTTGGACACAGAAACTTAAACATCATTTCTCGATTTCATTTCAAATATATGTCTATACTTTAATCAACATATATATACAAGGCTTCATAATGTTGGAAGAAATTCTGAATTTGGACAATTATTGGCGAAGATACAACCATTTGAATTTGGAAACAGAAACTTAAAATCGTCAATTTCTCGATTTCATTTCAAACATACGTCTTTTCAACTTTTGATGCAGAATCAATATATATATAAAAGGGCTTCATAATGTTGGAAGAAATTCTGACTTTGGACAATTATTGGCGAAGATACAACCGTTTGAATTTGGAAACAGAAACTTAAAACGTCAATTTCTCGATTTCATTTCAAAAATACATATTTTCAACTTTTGATGCAGAATCAATATATATATAAAAGAGCTTCATAATGTTGGAAGAATTATTGGCGAAGATACAACCGTTTGAATTTGGAAACAGAAACTTAAAACGTCAATTTCTCGATTTCATTTCAAGAATACATATTTTCAACTTTTGATGCAGAATCAATATATATAAAAAGGGCTTCATAATGTTGGAAGAAATTCTGACTTTGGGCAATTATTGGCGAAGATACAACCATTTGAATTTGGAAACAGAAACTTAAAACGTCAATTTCTCGATTTCATTTCAAAAATACGTATTTTCAACTTTTGATGCAGAATCAATATATATAAAAAGGGCTTCATAATGTTGGAAAGAAATTCTGACTTTGGACAATTATTGGCGAAGATACAACCGTTTGAATTTGGAAACAGAAACTTAAAACGTCAATTTCTCGATTTCATTTCAAAAATACATATTTTCAACTTTTGATGCAGAATCAATATATATATACAAGAGCTTCATAATGTTGTGAAGAATTATTGGCGAAGATTTAACCGTTTGAATTTGGAAACAGAAACTTAAAACGTCAATTTCTCGAATTTACTTCAAGAATACATATTTTCAACTTTTGATGCAGAATCAATATATATAAAAAGGGCTTCATAATGTTGAAAGAAATTTGGAATTTGGGCAATTATTGGCGAGATACAACCATTTGAATTTGGAAACAGAAACTTAAAACGTCAATTACTCGATTTAATTTCAAGAATACGTATTTTCAACTTTTGATGCAGAATCAATATATATAAAAAGGGCTTCATAATGTTGAAAGAAATTCGAACTTTTGACAATTATTGGCGAAGATACAACCATTTGAATCTGGAAAAACTTACATCATTGAATTTCAAATATATTCTATATAATCAAAATATATACATAAAGGCTTCATAATGTTGAAAGAAATTCGGAATTTGGACAATTATTGTCGGAGATACAACCATTTGAATTTGGAAACAGAAACTTAAATCGTCAATTTCTCGAATTCATTTCAAGCATACGCATTTTCAACTTTTGATGCAGAATCAATATATATAAAAGGGCTTCATAATGTTGAAAGAAATTCGGAGTTTGGACAATTATTGGCGGAGATACAACCAATTGAATTTGGAAACAGAAACTTAAATCTTCAATTTCTCGAATTCATTTCGAACATAAGTATTTTCAACTTTTGATGCAGAATCAATATATATAAAAATGGCTTCATAATGTTGGAAGAATTATTGGCGAAGATTTAACCGTTTGAATTTGGAAACAGAAACCTACAACGTAAGTTTCTCGATTTTATTTACAAAAAACATATTTTCAACATTTTGATTCAGAATCAATATATATAGAAATGGCTTCATAATATTGAAAGATATTCCGAATTTGGACAATTATTGGCGGAGATACAACCATTTGAATTTGGAAACAAAAACTTTAAACGTCAATTTCTCGATTTCATTTCAAGAATACATATTTTCAAGTTTTGATCCAGAATCAATATATATAAAAAGGGCTTCATAATGTTGAAAGAAATTCGGATTTTGGACAATTATTGGCGGAGATTTAACCGTTTGAATTTGGAAACAGAAACTTAAAACGTCAGTTTCTCAATTTCATTGCAAAAATACATATTTTCAACTTTTGATGCAGAATCAACATATATAAAAAGGGCTTCATTATGTTGGAAGTAATTCTGACTTTGAACAATTATTGGCGAAGATACAACCGTTTGAATTTGAAAACATAAACTTAAAACGACATTTTCTAGATTTTTTTCAAAAATACATATTTTCAACTTTTGAAACAGAATCAAAATATATTCTATATAATCAATATATATAAATAAGGCTTCATAGTGTTGGAACAAACCGGATTTTGGACAATTATTGGCGAAGATTTAACCGTTTGAATTTGGAAACAGAAACTTAAAACGTTAATTCCTCGATTTTATTTAAAAAATGCGTTTATTAACTTTTTAGTTCAGAATCAATATAAACCAAAAGGGCTTCATAATGTTGAAGGAAATTTGGAATTTGGACAATTATTGGCAGAGATACAACCATTTGAATTTGGAAACAGAAACTTAAAACGTCAATTTCTCGATTTCATTTCAAGAATACATATTTTCAACTTTTGATGCTGAATCAAAATATTTAAAAAGGGCTTCATAATGTTGGAAGTAATTCTGACTTTGAACAATTATTGGCGAAGATACGACCGTTTGAATTTGAAACAGAAATTTAAACGTAATTACTCGATTCATTTCATAATCAATTTATATCAATATATATAAAGGCTTCATATTGTTTGAAGAAATTCTGATTTTGGACAATTATTGGCGAAGATTTAACCGTTTGAATTTGGAAACAGAAACTTAAAACGTCAATTCCTCGATTTAATTAAAAAAATACGTATTTTCAACTTTTGATGCAGAATCAATATTTATAAAAAGGACTTCATAATGTTGAAAGAAATTCGAAATTGGACATATTATTGGCGGAGATACAACCATTTGAATTTGGAAACAGAAACTTAAATCGTCAATTTCTCGAATTCATGTCCGAACATACGTATTTTCAACTTTTGATTCTGAATCAATATATATAAGAAGGGGTTCAAATGTTGAACGAATTCGGACTTTGGACAATTATTGGCGAAGATACAATATTTTAATTTGGAAACAGATATCTAAAACGTAAATTTCTCGATTTCATTTCAAAAATACATATTTTAAACTTTTGATGCAGAATCAATATACATAAAAAGGACTTCATAATGTTGGAAGAGATTCCGACTTGGAACACATATTGGCGAAGATACAACCGTTTGAATTTGAAACCGAAACTTAAAAGGAAATTTTCTAGATTTTTTTTCAGAAATACATATTTTCAAGTTTTGATGCAGAATCAATATATATAAAAAGGGCTTCATAATGTTGAAAGAAATTCGGACTTTTGACAATTATTGGCGAAGATACAACCGTTTGAATTTGGAAACAGAAACTTAAAACGTCAATTTCTCGAATTTACTTCAAGACTACATATTTTCACTTTTGATGCAGAATCAACATATATAAAAAGGGCTTCATAATGTTCAAAGAAATTCTAACTTTTGACAATTATTGGCGAAGATACAACCGTTTGAATTTGAAAACATAAACTTAAAACGACTTTTTTAGATTGTTCAAAATACATATTTTCAACTTTTGAAACAGAATTAAAATCAATAATCATATATAAATAAGGCTTCATAGTGTTGGAACAAACCGGATTTTGGACAATTATTGGCGAAGATAACCGTTTGAATTTGGAAACAGAAACTTAAAACGTAAATTTCTCGAATTTACTTAAAGAATACGTATTTTTAACTTTTGATGCAGAATCAATATAAATAAAAAGGGCTTCATAATGTTGAAAGAAATTCGAACTTTTGACAATTATTGGCGAAGATACAACCATTTGAATTTGGAAACAGAAACTTAAAACGTAAATTTCTCGAATTTACTTCAAGAATACGTATTTTCAACTTTTGATGCAGAATCAATATATATAAAAAGGGCTTCATAATGTTGAAAGAAATTTGGAATTTGGACAATTATTGGCGGATATACAACCATTTGAATTTGGAAACAGAAACTTAAAACGTCAATTTCTCGAATTTACTTCAAGAATACATATTTTCAACTTTTGATGCAGAATCAATATATATAAAAAGGGCTTCATAAGTTGAAAGAAATTCGGACTTTGGACAATTATTGGCGGAGATACAACCATTTGAATTTGGAAACAGAAACTTAAATACTCAATTTCTCGATTTCATTTCAAAAATACATATTTTCAACTTTTGAAGCAGATCAAAATATTATTAAAATAGCTTCATAATGTTAGAAGAATACATATGGCGAAGATACAACCGTTTGAATTTGGAAACAGAAACTTAAAACGTAAATTTCTCGATTTTATTTAAAAAATACGTATTTTCAACTTTTTAATTCAGAATCAATATATGTAAAAATGGGTTCATAATGTTGATAGAAATTCGAATTTGGACAGTTATTGGCGGAGATACAACCATTTGAACTGGGAAACAGAAACTTAAAACGGCAATTACTCGATTTCATTTCAAGAATACATATTTTCAACTTTTGATGCAGAATCAATATATATATAAAGGGCTTCATAATGTTGAAAGAAATTTGGAATTTGGGCAATTATTGGCGGAGATACAACCATTTGAATTTGGAAACAGAAACTTAAAACGTCAATTTCTCGAATTCATTTCAAAATACGTATTTTCAACTTTTGATGCAGAATCAATATATATAAAAAGGGCTTCATAATGTTGAAAGAAATTCGAACTTTGGACAATTATTGGCGAAGATACAACCATTTGAATTTGGAAACAGAAACTTAAAACGTCAATTTCTCGAATTTACTTCAAGAATACGTATTTTCAACTTTTGATGCAGAATCAATATATATATAAAGGGCTTCATAATGTTGAAAGAATTTTGGAATTTGGGCAATTATTGGCGGAGATACAACCATTTGAATTTGGAAACAGAAACTTAAATCGTCAATTACTCGATTTACTTCAAGAATACGTATTTTCAACTTTTGATGCAGAATCAATATATATATAAAGGGCTTCATAATGTTGAAAGAAATTCGAATTTGACAATTATTGGCGGAGATACAACCATTTGAATCTGGAAAATTCATCATTGAATTAAATATATTCTATATAATCAACATATATACATAAGGCTTCATAATGTTGAAAGAAATTCCGAATTGGACAATTATTGTCGGAGATACAACCATTTGAATTTGGAAACAGAAACTTAAAATCGTCAATTTCTCGAATTTACTTCAAGCATACGCATTTTCAACTTTTGATGCAGAATCAATATATATAAAAAGGGCTTCATAATGTTGAAAGAAATTCTAACTTTTGACAATTATTGGCGAAGATACAACCGTTTGAATTTGGAAACAGAAACTTAAAACGTCAATTTCTCGAATTTCACTTCAAGAATACATATTTTCAACTTTTGATGCAGAATCAATATATATATAAGATGCTTCATAATGTTGAAAGAAATTGTACTTGGACAATTATTGGCGAAGATACAACCGTTTGAATTTGGAAACAGAAACTTAAAACGTCAATTTCTCGAATTTACTTCAAGAATACATATTTTCAACTTTTGATGCAGAATCAATATATATAAAAAGGGCTTCATAATGTTGAAAGAAATTTGAACTTTTGACAATTATTGGCGAAGATACAACCATTTGAATTTGGAAACAGAAACTTAAAACGTCAATTTCTCGAATTTACTTCAAGAATACGTATTTTCAACTTTTGATGCAGAATCAATATATATAAAAAGGGCTTCATAATGTTGAAAGAAATTTGAACTTTTGAACAATTAGTGGCGAAGATACAACCGTTTGAATTTGGAAACAGATATTTTAAACGTCAATTTCTCGATTTCACTTCAAAAATACATATTTTCAACTTTTGATGCAGAATCAATATATATATATCAAGAGCTTCATAATGTTTGTAAGAATTATTGGCGAAGATTTAACCGTTTGAATTTGGAAACAGAAACTTAAAACGTCAATTACTCGAATTTCACTTCAAGAATACATATTTTCAACTTTTGATGCAGAATCAATATATATAAAAAGGGCTTCATAACGTTGAAAGAAATTTGGAATTTGGGCAATTATTGGCGGAGATACAACCATTTGAATTTGGAAACAGAAACTAAAAACGTCAATTATTCGATTTCATTTCAAGAATACGTATTTTCAACTTTTGATGCAGAATCAATATATATAAAAAGGGCTTCATAATGTTGAAAGAAATTCGAACTTTGGACAATTATTGGCGAAGATACAACCATTTGAATCTGGAAAATTCATCATTGAATTAAATATATTCATATAATCAACATATACATAAGGCTTCATAATGTTGAAAGAAATTCGGAATTTGGACAATTATTGTCGGAGATACAACCATTTGAATTTGGAAACAGAAACTTAAAACGTCAATTTCTCGAATTTACTTCGAGAATACGTATTTTCAACTTTTGATGCAGAATCAATATATATAAAAAGGGCTTCATAATGTTGAAAGAAATTCGAGCTTTGGACAATTATTGGCGGAGATACAACCAATTGAATTTGGAAGCAGAAACTTAAAACGTCAATTTCTCGAATTCACTTCGAAGCATAAGTATTTTCAACTTTTGATGCAGAATCAATATATATAAAAAGGGCTTCATAATGTTGGAAGAATTATTGGCGAAGATTTAACCGTTTGAATTTGAAACAGAAACTTACAACGTAAGTTTTCTCGATTTTATTTACAAAAAAATATTTTCAACATTTTGATTCAGAATCAATATATATAGAAATGGCTTCATAATATTGAAAGATATTCCGAATTTGGACAATTGTTGGCGAAGATACAACCATTTGAATTTGGAAACAGAAACTTAAAACGTCAATTTCTCGAATTTCACTTCAAGAATACATATTTTCAACTTTTGATCCAGAATCAATATATATAAAAAGGGCTTCATAATGTTGAAAGAAATTCGAACTTTTGACAATTATTGGCGAAGATACAACCGTTTGAATTTGGAAACAGAAACTTAAAACGTCAATTTCTCGAATTTACTGCAAGAATACATATTTTCAACTTTTGATGCAGAATCAATATATATATATCAAGAGCTTCATAATGTTGTAAGAATTATTGGCGAAGATTTAACCGTTTGAATTTGGAAACAGAAACTTAAAACGTCAATTACTCGAATTTCACTTCAAGAATACATATTTTCAACTTTTGATGCAGAATCAATATATATAAAAAGGGCTTCATAATGTTGAAAGAAATTTAACTTTGGACAATTATTGGCGAAGATACAACCATTTGAATTTGAAACAGAAACTTAAAACGTCAATTTCTCGAATTTACTTCGAGAATACGTATTTTCAACTTTTGATGCAGAATCAATATATATAAAAAGGGCTTCATAATGTTGAAAGAAATTCTAACTTTTGACAATTATTGGCGAAGATACAACCGTTTGAATTTGGAAACAGATATTTTAAACATCAATTTCTCGATTTCATTTCAAAAATACATATTTTCAACTTTTGATGCGGAATCAATTTATATATATCAAGAGCTTCATAATGTTGTAAGAATTATTAGCGAAGATTTAACCGTTTGAATTTGGAAACAGAAACTTAAAACGTCAATTTCTCGATTTCACTTCAAGAATACATATTTTCAACTTTTGATGCAGAATCAATATATATAAAAAGGGCTTCATAATGTTGAAAGAAATTTGAACTTTGGACAATTATTGGCGAAGATACAACCATTTGAATTTGGAAACAGAAACTTAAAACGTCAATTACTCGAATTCATTTCAAGAATACGTATTTTCAACTTTTGATGCAGAATCAATATATATAAAAAGGGCTTCATAATGTTGAAAGAAATTCTAACTTTTGACAATTATTGGCGAAGATACAACCGTTTGAATTTGGAAACAGAAACTTAAAACGTCAATTTCTCGAATTTACTTCAAGAATACATATTTTCAACTTTTGATGCAGAATCAATATATATATATCAAGAGCTTCATAATGTTGTAAGAATTATTGGCGAATTTAACCGTTTGAATTTGGAAACAGAAACTTAAAACGTCAATTTCTCGAATTTACTTCAAGAATACATATTTTCAACTTTTGATGCAGAATCAATATATATAAAAAGGGCTTCATAATGTTGAAAGAAATTGGAACTTTTGACAATTATTGGCGAAGATACAACCATTTGAATTTGGAAACAGAAACTTAAAACGTCAATTATCTCGAATTTACTTCAAGAATACGTATTTTCAACTTTTGATGCAGAATCAATATATATAAAAAGGGCTTCATAATGTTGAAAGAAATTCGAATTGGACAATTATTGGCGGAGATACAACCATTTGAATCTGGAAAATTCATCATTGAATTAAATATATTCTATATAATCAACATATATACATAAGGCTTCATAATGTTGAAAGAAATTCGGAATTTGACAATTATTGTCGGAGATACAACCATTTGAATTTGGAAACAGAAACTAAAATCGTCAATTTCTCGAATTCATTTTGAGCATACGCATTTTCAACTTTTGATGCAGAATCAATATATATAAAAAGGGCTTCATAATGTTGAAAGAAATTCGGAGTTTGGACAATTATTGGCGGAGATACAACCAATTGAATTTGGAAGCAGAAACTTAAATCTTCAATTTCTCGAATTCATTTCGAACATAAGTATTTTCAACTTTTGATGCAGAATCAATATATATAAAAATGGCTTCATAATGTTGGAAGAATTATTAGCGAAGATTTAACCGTTTGGATTTGGAAACAGAAACTTGCAACGTAAGTTTCTCGATTTTATTTACAAGAAAAAATATTTTCAACATTTTGATTCAGAATCAATATATATAGAAATGGCTTCATAATATTGAAAGATATTCCGAATTTGGACAATTGTTGGCGGAGATACAACCATTTGAATTTGAAACAAAAACTTAAAACGTCAATTTCTCGATTTCATTTCAAGAATACATATTTTCAACTTTTGATCAGAATCAATATATATAAAAAGGGCTTCATAATGTTGAAAGAAATTCGGGCTTTTGACAATTATTGGCGAAGATACAACCTTTGAATTGGAAACAGAAACTTAAAACGTCAATTTCTCGAATTTACTTCAAGAATACATATTTTCAACTTTTGATGCAGAATCAACATATATTAAAAGGGCTTCATAATGTTGAAAGAAATTCTAACTTTTGACAATTATTGGCGAAGATACAACCGTTTGAATTTGAAACATAAACTTAAAACGACATTTTCTAGATTTTTTTCAAAAATACATATTTTCAACTTTTGAAACAGAATCAAAATATATTCTATATAATCAATATATATAAATAAGGCTTCATAGTGTTGGAACAAACCGGACTTTGGACAATTATTGGCGAAGATTTAACCGTTTGAATTTGGAAACAGAAACTTAAAACGTTAATTCCTCGATTTTATTTAAAAATGCGTTATTAACTTTTTAGTTCAGAATCAATATAAACCAAAAGGGCTTCATAATGTTGAAGGAAATTTGGAATTTGGACAATTATTGGCAGAGATACAACCATTTGAATTTGGAAACAGAAACTTAAAACGTCAATTTCTCGATTTCATTTCAAGAATACATATTTTCAACTTTTGATGCTGAATCAAAATATTTAAAAGGGCTTCATAATGTTGGAAGTAATTCTGACTTAACAATTATTGGCGAAGATACAACCGTTTGAATTTGAAATATATATTATATTCTTTATAATCAATTTATATAAATAAGGCTTCATATTGTTTGAAGAAATTCTGATTTTGGACAATTATTGGCGAAGATTTAACCGTTTGAATTTGGAAACAGAAACTTAAAACGTCAATTCCTCGATTTAATTAAAAAATACGTATTTCAACTTTTGATGCAGAATCAATATTTATAAAAAGGACTTCATAATGTTGAAAGAAATTCGAAAGTGGACATTTATTGGCGGAGATATAACCATTTGAATTTGGAAACAGAAACTTAAAGCGTCAATTTTCGAATTCATTAGAACATACGTATTTTCAACTTTTGATTCTGAATCAATATATATAAGAAGGGCTTCATAATGTTGAAAGAATTCGGACTTTGGACAATTGGCGAAGATACAATAATTTTAATTTGGAAACAGATATCTAAAACGTCAATTTCTCGATTTCATTTCAAAATATATATTTTCAACTTTTGATGCAGAATCAATATACATAAAAAGGACTTCATAATGTTGGAAGAGATTCGACTTGGAACACATATTGGCGAAGATACAACCGTTTCAATTTGAAACCGAAACTTAAAAGGAAATTTTCTAGATTTTTTTCAGAAATACATATTTTCAAGTTTTGATGCAGAATCAATATATATAAAAAGGGCTTCATAATGTTGAAAGAAATTCGGAATTGGAAAATTATTGGCGAGATACAACCATTTGAATTTGGAAACAGAAAGTTAAAACGTCAATTTCTCAATTTCATTGCAAAAATATGTATTTTCAACTTTTGATGCAGAATCAATATATATAAAAAGGGCTTCATAATGTTGAAAGAAATTCGGACTTTTGACAATTATTGGCGAAGATACAACCGTTTGAATTTGAAAACATAAACTTAAAACGACGTTTTTTAGATTTTTTTCAAAATAGCATATTTTCAACTTTTGAAACAGAATCAAAATATATTCTATATAATCAATATATATAAATAAGGCTTCATAGTGTTGGAACAAACGGATTTTGGACAATTATTGGCGAAGATTAACCGTTTGAATTTGGAAACAGAAACTTAAAACGTTAATTCCTCGATTTTATTTAAAAAATGCGTTTATTAACTTTTTAGTTCAGAATCAATATAAACCAAAAGGGCTTCATAATGTTTAAGGAAATTTGGAATTTGGACAATTATTGGCAGAGATACAACCATTTGAATTTGGAAAACAGAAACTTAAAACGTCAATTTCGATTTCATTTCAAGAATACATATTTTCAACTTTTGATGCTGAATCAAAATATTTAAAAGGGCTTCATAATGTTGAAAGCAATTCTGACTTTGAACAATTATTGGCGAAGATACGACCTTTGAATTTGAAACAGCAACTAAAACGTAAATTTCTAGATTTTTTTCAAAATACATATTATTAACTTTTCGAAAGAAACAGATATTCTATATAATCAATTTATATAAATAAGGCTTCATATTGTTTGAAGAAATTCTGGATTTTGGACAATTATTGGCGAAGATTTAACCGTTTGAATTTGGAAACAGAAACTTAAAACGTCAATTCCTCTATTTAATTAAAAATACGTATTTTCAACTTTTGATGCAGAATCAATATTTATAAAAAGGGCTTCATAATGTTGAAAAAAATTTGAACGTGGACATTTATTGGCGAGATATAACCAATTGAATTTGGAAACAGAAACTTAAATCGTCAATTTCTCGAATTCATTACGAACATACGTATTTTCAACTTTTGATTCTGAATCAATATATATAAGAAGGGCTTCATAATGCTTGAAAGAAATTCGGACTTTGGACAATTATTGGCGAAGATACAATAATTTTAATTTGGAAACAGATATCTAAAACGTCAATTTCTCGATTTCATTCAAAAATATATTTTCAACTTTTGATGCAGAATCAATATATATAAAAAGGGCTTCATAATGTTGAAAGAAATCCGGACTTTTGACAATTATTGGCGAAGATACAACCGTTTGAATTTGAAAACCGAAACTTAAAACGGAAATTTTCTAGATTTTTTTCAGAAATACATATTTTCACCTTTGGAAGCAGAATCAAAATATATTAAAAGGGTCTTCATAATGTTGAAAGAAATTCGATTTTGACAATTATTGGCGAAGATTTAACCGTTTGAATTTGGAAACAGAAACTTAAAACGTAAATTTCTCGAATTTACTTCAAGAATACATATTTTCAACTTTTGATGCAGAATCAATATATATAAAAAGGGCTTCATAATGTTGAAAGAAATTCGAACTTTTGACAATTATTGGCGAAGATACAACCATTTGAATTTGGAAACAGAAACTTAAAACGTAAATTTCTCGAATTTACTTCAAGAATACATATTTTCAACTTTTGATGCAGAATCAATATATGTATATAAGAAGGGCTTAATAATGTTGAAAGAAATTCGGAAAGTGGACATTTATTGGCGGAGATATAACCATTTGAATTTGGGAAACAGAAACTTAAACGTCACTTTCTCGAATTCATTACGAACATACGTATTTTTCAACTTTGATGCAGAATCAATATATATAAGAAGGGTTAATAATGTTGAAAAAATTCGGACTTTGGACAATTATTGGCGAAGATACAACGGTTTGAATTTGGAAACACATATTTAAAACGTCAATTTCTCGATTTCATTTCAAAAATACTTATTTTCAAATTTTGATGCAGAATCAATATATATAAGAAGGGCTTAATAATGTTGAAAGAAATTCGGAAAGGGACATTTATTGGCGGAGATATAACCATTTGAATTTGGAAACAGAAACTTAAACGTCACTTTCTCGAATTCATTACGAACATACGTATTTTCAACTTTTGGAAGCAGAATCAAAATATATTTAAAGAGCTTCATTATGTTCAAAGAAATTCGGATTTTGGACAATTATTGGCGAATATACAACCATTTGAATTTGGAAACTGAAACTTAAATCGTCAATTTCTCGAATTCATTTCAACACACGTATTTTCAACTTTTGATGCAGAATCAATATATATAAAAAGGGCTTCATAATGTTGAAAGAAATTCTGACTTTTGACAATTATTGGCGAAGATACAACCGTTTGAATTTGGAAACAGATATTTAAACGTCAATTTCTCGATTTCATTTCAAAAATACATATTTTTCAACTTTTGATGCAGAATCAAAATATATTAAAAGGGTTTCATAATGTTGGAAGAAATTATTGGCATAGCACTAACCGTTTGAATTTGGAAACAGAAACTTAAAACGTAAATTTCTCGATTTTATTTAAAAATTACGCATTTTCAACTTTTAATTCAGAATCAATATATGTAAAAAGGGCTTCATAATGTTGAAAGAAATTCGGAATTTGGACAATTATTGGCGGAGATACAACCATTTGAATTTGGAAACAGGAACTTAAATCGTCAATTTCTCGAGTTCTTTTCGAGCATACGTATTTTCAACTTTTGATGCAGAATCAATATATATATAAAGGGCTTCATAATGTTGGAAGAAATTTGAATTTGAACAATTATTGGCGAAGAATCAACCGTTTGAATTTGAAAACAGAACTTAAAACGAAATTTCTCGATTTTTTTCAAAATACATATTATCAACTTTTGAAGCAGAATCAAAATATATTCTAAATAATCAATATATATAAATAAGGTCTTGCATATTGGCGAAGATACAACAATTTGAATTTGGAAACAGAAACTTAAAACGTCAATTTCTCGATTTAATTAAAAAATACGTATTTTCAACTTTTGATGCAGAATCAATATTTATAAAAGGACTTCATAATGTTGAAAGAAATTCGAACGTGGAAATTATTGCGAGATATAACCATTTGAATTTGAAACAGAAACTTAAATCGTCAATTTCTCGAATTCATTACGAACATACGTATTTTCAACTTTTGATTCTGAATCAATATATATAAGAAGGGCTTCATAATGTTGAAAGAAATTCGGACTTTGGACAATTATTGGCGAAGATACAATAATTTTAATTTGGAAACAGATATCTAAAACGTCAATTTCTCGATTTATTTCAAAAATACATATTTATCAACTTTTGATGCAGAATCAATGTACATAAAAAGGACTTCATAATGTTGGAAGATTCCGACTTGGAACACATACGAAGATACAACCGTTTCAATTTGAAACCGAAACTTAAAACGGAAATTTTCTAGATTTTTTCAGAAATACATATTTTCAACTTTTGAAGGAGAATCAATATATATATAAAGGGCTTCATAATGTTGGAAGAAATTCGACTTTGGACAATTATTCGAAGATACAACGGTTTGAATTTGGAAACACATATTTAAAGCGTCAATTTCTCGACTTCATTTCAAAAATACTTATTTTCAAATTTTGATGCAGAATCAATATATATAAAAAGGGCTTCATAATGTTGAAAGAAATTCGAACTTTGGACAATTATTGGCGAAGATACAACCATTTGAATTTGGAAACAGAAACTTAAAACGTCAATTTCTCGAATTGACTTCGAGACATACGTATTTTCAACTTTTGATGCAGAATCAAAATATATTAAAAAGGGCTTCATAATGTTCAAAGAAATTCGACTTTTGGACAATTATTGGCGAACATACAACCATTTGAATTTGGAAACTGAAACTTAAATCGTCAATTTCTCGAATTCATTTCGAACACACGTATTTTCAACTTTTGATGCAGAATCAATATATATAAGAAGGGCTTCATAATGTTGGAAGAAATTCGGACTTTGAACAATTATTGGCAAAGATACAACCGCTTGAATTTGGAAACAATATTTGAAACGTCAATTTCTCGATTTCATTTCAAAAATACATATTTTCAACTTTTTGATGCAGAATCAATATATATAAAAGGGCTTCATAATGTTGGAAGAATTATTGGCGAAGATACAACCGTTTGAATTTGGAAACAGAAACTTAAAACGTAAATTTCTCGAATTTACTTTAAAAATACAAGTATCTTCAACTTTTGAATGCAGAATCAATATATATAAAAAGGGCTTCAGAATGTTGAAAGAAATTCGGCTTTTGACAATTATTGGCGGAGATACAACCGTTTGAATTTGGAAACAGAAACTTAAAACGTCAATTTCTCGAATTTCACTTCAAGAATACATATTTTCAACTTTTGATGCTGAATCAAATATTTAAAAAGGGCTTCATAATGTTGGAAGTAATTCTGACTTTGAACAATTATTGGCGAAGATACAACCGTTTGAATTTGAAAACAGCAACTTAAAACGTAAATTTTCTAGATTTTTTTCAAAAATACATATTGATAACTTTTCAAGCAGAAACAAAAATATTCTATATAATCAATTTATATAAATAAGGCTTCATATTGTTTGAAGAAATTCGGATTTTGACAATTATTGGCGAAGATTTAACCGTTTGAATTTGGAAACAGAAACTTAAAACGTAAATTTCTCGATTTTACTTAAAGAATACGTATTTTAACTTTTGATGCAGAATCAATATAAATAAAAAGGGCTTCATAATGTTGAAAGAAATTTGGAACTTTGGACAATTATTGGCGAAGATACAACCATTTGAATTTGGAAACAGAAACTTAAAACGTCAATTTCTCGATTTCATTTCAAGAATACATATTTTCAACTTTTGATGCTGAATCAAAATATTTAAAAAGGGCTTCATAATGTTGAAAGAAATTCTGACTTTGGACAATTATTGGCGAAGATACAACCGTTTGAATTTGGAAACAGAAACTTAAAACGTAAATTTCTCGAATTTACTTCAAAGAATACATATTTTTAACTTTTGATGCAGAATCAATATTTATAAAAAGGGCTTCATAATGTTGAAAGAAATTCTGACTTTTGACAATTATTGGCGAAGATACAACCGTTTGAATTTGGAAACAGAAACTTAAAACGTCAATTTCTCGATTTAATTAAAAAATACGTATTTTCAACTTTTGATGCAGAATCAATATTTATAAAAAGGACTTCATAATGTTGAAAGAAATTCGAACGTGGACATTATTGGCGGAGATATAACCATTTGAATTTGAAACAGAAACTAAACGTCAATTTCTCGAATTCATTACGAACATACGTATTTTCAACTTTTGATTCTGAATCAATATATATAAGAAGGGCTTCATAATGTTGAAAGAAATTCGGACTTTGGACAATTATTGGCGAAGATACAATAATTTTAATTTGGAAACAGATATCTAAAACGTAAATTTCTCGATTTCATTTCAAAAATACATATTTTCAACTTTTGATGCAGAATCAATATACATAAAAAGGACTTCATAATGTTGGAAGAGATTCCGACTTGGAACACATAATGGCGAAGATACAACCGTTTCAATTTGAAAACCGAAACTTAAAAGGAAATTTTCTAGATTTTTTTTCAGAAATACATATTTTCAACGTTTGAAGCAGAATCAAAATATATTAAAGGGCTTCATAATGTTGAAAGAAATTCGGATTTTTGACAATTATTGGCGAAGATTTAACCGTTTGAATTTGGAAAGAGAAACTTAAAAACGTCAATTTCTCGATTTAATTTCAAAAATACATATTTTCAACTTTTGATGCAGAATTAATATATATAAGAAGGGCTCAATAATGTTGAAAGAAATTCGGAAAGTGGACATTTATTGGCGGAGATATAACCATTTGAATTTGGAAACAGAAGCTTAAATCGTCACTTTCTCGAATTCATTACGAACATACGTACTTTCAACTTTTGATGCAAAAATCAAAAGATATAAGAAGGGCTTAATAATGTTGAAAGAAATTCGGAAAGTGGACATTTATTGGCGGAGATATAACCATTTGAATTTGGAAACAGAAACTTAAATCGTCACTTTCTCGAATTCATTACGAACATACGTATTTTCAACTTTTGAAGCAGAATCAAAATATACTAAAGGGCTTCATAATGTTGAAAGAAATTCGACTTTGGACAATTATTGGCGAAGATACAACGGTTTGAATTTGGAAACACATATTTAAAACGTCAATTTCTCGATTTCATTTCAAAAATACTTATTTTCAACTTTTGATGCAGAATCAATATACATAAAAAGGACTTCATAATGTTGGAAGAGATTCCGACTTGGAACACATATTGGCGAAGATACAACCGTTTCAATTTGAAAACCGAAACTTAAAAGGAAATTTTCTAGATTTTTTTTCAGAAATACATATTTTCAACTTTTGAAGCAGAATCAAAATATATTAAAAGGGCTTCATAATGTTGAAAGAAATTCGAACTTTTGACAATTATTGGCGAAGATACAACCGTTTGAATTTGGAAACAGAAACTTAAAACGTAAATTTCTCGAATTTACTTCAAGAATACATATTTTCAACTTTTGATGCAGAATCAAAATATATAAAAAGGGCTTCATAATGTTGAAAGAAATTCGAACTTTTGACAATTATTGGCGAAGATACAACCATTTGAATTTGGAAACAGAAACTTAAAACGTAAATTTCTCGAATTTACTTAAAGAATACATATTTTCAACTTTTGATGCAGAATCAATATATGATATAAGAAGGGCTTCATAATGTTGAAAGAAATTCGAAATGTGGACAATTATTGGCGGAGATACAACCATTTGAATTTGGAAACAGAAACTTAAATCGTCACTTTCTCGAATTCATTACGAACATACGTATTTTCAACTTTTGATGCAGAATCAATATATATAAGAAGGGCTTAATAATGTTGAAAGAAATTCGGACTTTGGACAATTATTGGCGAAGATACAACGGTTTGAATTTGGAAACACATATTTAAAACGTCAATTTCTCGATTTCATTTCAAAAATACTTATTTTCAAATTTTGATGCAGAATCAATATATATAAGAAGGGCTTAATAATGTTGAAAGAAATTCGGAAAGTGGACATTTATTGGCGGAGATATAACCATTTGAATTTGGAAACAGAAACTTAAATCGTCACTTTCTCGAATTCATTACGAACATACGTATTTTCAACTTTTGAAGCAGAATCAAAATATATTTAAAGGGCTTCATTATGTTCAAAGAAATTCGGATTTTGGACAATTATTGGCGAATATACAACCATTTGAATTTGGAAACTGAAACTTAAATCGTCAATTTCTCGAATTCATTTCGAACACACGTATTTTCAACTTTTGATGCAGAATCAATATATATAAAAGGGCTTCATAATGTTGGAAAGAAATTTGACTTCGAACAATTAGTGCCGAAGATACAACCGTTTGAATTTGGAAACAGATATTTTAAACGTCAATTTCTCGATTTCATTTCAAAAATACATATTTTCAACTTTTGAAGCAGAATCAAAATATATTAAAGGGTTTCATAATGTTGGAAGAATTATTGGCGAACACTTAACCGTTTGAATTTGGAAACAGAAACTTAAAACGTAAATTTCTCGAATTTACTTAAAAATTACGCATTTTCAGCTTTTGATGCAGAATCAATATATGTAAAAAGGGCTTCATAATGTTGAAAGAAATTCGAACTTTTGACAATTATTGGCGGAGATACAACCATTTGAATTTGGAAACAGGAACTTAAATCGTCAATTTCTCGAATTCTTTTCGAGCATACGTATATTGGCGAAGATACAACCGTTTGAATTTGAAAACAGGAACTTAAAACGAAATTTTCTCGATTTTTTTCAAAAAATACATATTATCAACTTTTGAAGCAGAATCAAAATATATTCTAAATAATCAATATATATATAAGGCTTCCTATTGGCGAAGATACAACCATTTGAATTTGGAAACAGAAACTTAAAACGTCAATTCCTCGATTTAATTAAAAAAAATACGTATTTTCAACTTTTGATGCAGAATCAATATTTATAAAAAGGACTTCATAATGTTGAAAGAAATTCGGAAAGTGGATATTTATTGGTGGAGATATAATCCATTTGAATTTGGAAACAGATATCTAAAACGTCAATTTCTCGATTTCATTTCAAAAATACATATTATCAACTTTTGATGCAGAATCAATATACATAAAAAAAGGACTTCTATAATGTTGGATGCGATTCCGACTTGGAACACATATTGGCGAAGATACAACCGTTTCAATTTGAAAACCGAAACTTAAAAGGAAATTTTCTAGATTTTTTTTCAGAAATACATATTTTCAACTTTTGAAGCAGAATCAAAATATATTAAAAGGGCTTCATAATGTTGAAAGAAATTCGGATTTTGACAATTATTGGCGAAGATTTAACCGTTTGAATTTGGAAAGAGAAACTTAAAACGTCAATTTCTCGATTTAATTAAAAATACGTATTTTCAACTTTTGATGCAGAATCAATATATATTAGAAGGGCTTAATAATGTTGAAAGAAATTCGGAAAGTGGACATTTATTGGCGGAGATATAACCATTTGAATTTGGAAACAGAAACTTAAATCGTCATTTCTCGAATTCATTACGAACATACGTATTTTCAACTTTTGATGCAGAATCAATACATATAAGAAGGGCTTAATAATGTTGAAAGAAATTCGGACTTTGGACAATTATTGGCGAAGATACAACGGTTTGAATTTGGAAACACATATTTAAAGCGTCAATTTCTCGATTTCATTTCAAAAATACTTATTTTCAAATTTTGATGCAGAATCAATATATATAAAAAGGGCTTTATAATGTTGAAAGAAATTCGGACTTTGGACAATTATTGGCGGATATACCATTTGAATTTGGAAACTGAAACTTAAATCGTCACTTTCTCGAATTCATTACGAGACATACGTATTTTCAACTTTTGAAGCAGAATCAAAATATATTAAAAGGGCTTCATTATGTTCAAAGAAATTCGGATTTTGGACAATTATTGGCGAAGATACAACCATTTGAATTTGGAAACAGAAACTTAAATCGTCAATTTCTCGAATTCATTTCGAACACACGTATTTTCAACTTTTGATGCAGAATCAATATATATAAAAAGGGCTTCATAATGTTGAAAGAAATTCTGAACTTTTGACAATTATTGGCGAAGATACAACCGTTTGAATTTGGAAACATGATATTTTAAACGTCAATTTCTTGATTTCATTTCAAAATACATATTTTCAACTTTTGATGCAGAATCAAAATATATTAAAGGGCTTCATAATGTTCAAAGAAATGAACTTGGGACAATTATTGGCGAACACTACAACCGTTTGAATTTGGAAACAGAAACTTAAAACGTAAATTTCTCGAATTTACTTCAAGACTACGTATTTTCAGCTTTTGATGCAGAATCAATATATGTAAAAAGGGCTTCATAATGTTGAAAGAAATTCGAACTTTGGACAATTATTGGCGAAGATACAACCGTTTGAATTTGAAAAACAGGAACTTAAAACGAAATTTTCTCGATTTTTTCAAAAAAATATTATCAACTTTTGAAGCAGAATCAAAATATATTCTAAATAATCAATATATATAAATAAGGCTTCATAATGTTGGAACAAATTCGGATTTTGGACAATTATTGGCGAAGATACAACCATTTGAATTTGGAAACAGAAACTTAAACGTCAATTCCTCGATTTAATTAAAAAAATACGTATTTTCAACTTTTGATGCAAAATCAATATTTGTAAAAAGAACTCATAATGTTGAAAGAAATTCGGAAAGTGGACATTTATTGGCGGAGATATAACCATTTGAATTTGAAACAGAAACTTAAATCGTCAATTTCTCGAATTCATTACGAAACATACGTATTTTCAACTTTTGATTCTGAATCAATATATATAAGAAGGGCTTCATAATGTTGAAAGAAATTCGGACTTTGGACAATTATTGGCGAAGATACAATAATTTTAATTTGGAAACAGATATCTAAAATACATATTTTCAACTTTTGATGCAGAATCAATATACATAAAAAGGACTTCATAATGTTGAAGAGATTCCGACTTGGAACACATATTGGCGAAGATACAACCGTTTCAATTTGAAAACCGAAACTTAAAAGGAAATTTTCTAGATTTTTTTTCAGAAATACATATTTTCAACTTTTGAAGCAGAATCAAAATATATTAAAAGGGCTTCATAATGTTGAAAGAAATTCGGACTTTGGACAATTATTGGCGAAGATTTAACCGTTTGAATTTGGAAAGAGAAACTTAAAACGTCAATTTCTCGATTTCATTTCAAAAATACATATTTTCAACTTTTGATGCAGAATCAATATATATAAAAAGGGCTTCATAATGTTGAAAGAAATTCGAACTTTGGACAATTATTGGCGAAGATACAACCATTTGAATTTGGAAACAGAAACTTAAAACGTCAATTTCTCGAATTCACTTAAAGAATACGTATTTTCAACTTTTGATGCAGAATCAATATATATAAAAAGGGCTTCATAATGTTGAAAGAAATTCGAACTTTGGACAATTATTGGCGAAGATACAACCATTTGAATTTGGAAAAAGAAACTTAAATCGTCAATTTCTCGATTTCATTTCAAAAATACTTATTTTCAAATTTTGATGCAGAATCAATATATATAAAAAGGGCTTCATGATGTTGAAAGAAATTCGGAATTTGGACAATTATTGGCGGATATACAACCATTTGAATTTGGAAACTGAAACTTAGAACGTCAATTCCTCGATTTAATTTAAGAAATACGTATTTTCAACTTTTGATGCAGAATCAATACACTCGTATATAAAAAGGACTTCATAATGTTGAAAGAAATTCAGAAAGTGGACGTTTATTGGCGAGATATAATCATTTGAATATGGAAACAGAAACTTAAAACGTCAATTTCTCGAATTCACTTAGAAGCATACGTATTTTCAACTTTTGAATGCAGAATCAATATATATATAAAGGGCTTCATAATGTTGCAAGAAATTCGGAATTTTACAATTATTGACGGAGATACAACCATTTGATTATGGAAACACAAGCTTTAAAAAGTCAATTTATCGATTTTATCTTGAAAATACGTGTTTTCAACTTTTTAATTCAGAATCAATATATATAAAAGGGCTTCATAATGTTGAAAGCAATTTGAACTTTGGACAATTATTGGCGAAGATACAACCATTTGAATATGGAAACAGAAACTTAAAACGTCAATTTCTCGAATTTACTTCGAGCATACGTATTTTCAACTTTTGATGCAAAATCAATATATATAAAAAGGGCTTTATAATGTTGAAAGAAATTCGAATTTGAACAATTATTGGCGAAGATACAACCGTTTGAATTTGAAAACAGAAACTTAAAACGTAAATTTCTCGAATTTACTTCAAGAATACATATTTTCAACTTTTGATGCAGAATCAAATTATTCTCATAATCAATATTATAAATAAGGCTTCATAATGTTGGAAGAAATTCGTCAATTCCTCGATTTTATTTTAAAATATGTTTTTCAATTGTTTAGTTCAGAATCAATATTTCCAAAAACGGCTTCATAAGTTCAAAGAAATTTGGAATTTGGACAATTATTGGCAGAGATACAACCATTTGAATTTGGAAACAGAAACTTAAAACGTCAATTTCTCGATTTCATTTCAAGAATACATATTTTCAACTTTTGATGCTGAATCAACATATTTAAAAAGGGCTTCATAATGTTGGAAGAAATTCTGACTTTGAACAATTATTGGCGAAGATACGACCGTTTGAATTTGAAAACAGAAACTTAAAACGAAATTTCTAGATTTTTTCAAAAATACATACTATTAACTTTTAAAGCAGAAACAAAATATATTCAATATATATAAATAAGGCTTCATCCTGTTGGAAGAAATTCGGACTTTGGACAATTATTGGCGAAGATTTAACCGTTTGAATTTGGAAACAGAAAATTAAAATGTTGGAAAATTGTTATTAGATCCAAGGGCACAGTTTTACAGCGTATACAAACAAGATAATATGCAGGAATCACACTTTTATTAGTCTAATGACGCGACGCATTCGGCAGTCAAAAACGGAGTGGGTACAGAACTATTGAGAGATTAATGTTTCAGTACATGCGAACGAACGGACAATGCAAAACTTAGGATAAGCTAAACGAGGGTTGCCAGATTGTTACATTGCAATCATTTGAGTTACATTTGCAACACGCCCTCTCAAAGTAACAATTCTGTTAACCTTAAATACTAGTGATGCCCAATGAAGAGATGCAACCATGATGCTTGGCACTGCTAAGACCCTTCGTAAGTACATCTGCTGGCATTTGCTCCGTCTGCATGTAGCCAACCTGGATGTCGCCACTCTGGTGCTTCTGCTGGATGAAATGGTGGCGCACATCGATGTGTTTGTGCGTGGATGAAAACCAAAGCCTTTAACCAATTTTTGAGCGCTTTGGTTGTCGTTTAGGAGCAGAACCGAATCACATTTTCTGCCAATCCTGTTGAGTATGGCCTTCAAGTATAAGGCCTCCTTCGTTGCTTCGCTCATTGCCAAGTATTCGGACTCTGTGCTTGACAAAGCGACGGTGCGTTGTTTTCGTGCCTCCCAACTTATAGCAGCACCTGCTAATATAAACGCCTGTCCAGAATATGACCGTCTGTCGGTCAAATTTGCGCCCCAGTCAGCATCGACGACTCCGTACAGATCTTCGCCTGTTCGCTTGAATAACAGGCCGAGTTGTTTGGTACCGCTTAGGTACCGAAGGATGCGCTTCGCTGTCTTCCAGTGTTCAGCGTTATAACATGAATTAAACTGACTCATGAAATTAACGGCGTACGCAATATCTGGACGGGTTGTAACTGAGAGAAACATAAGGAGCCAGTTCTGATAGGGGTACTTCCTCATTTCGGCTTCATCGGCTGCTTCTGTTCGCTTCAAATTATATTTCGCTTCTATGGGTGTTAATGCCGGCTTTCATTCAATCATTCCGAATCTTTTCAATAAAGCGTCGATGTACTTTTCCTGTGCAAGGAATATGCGATGCTCTTTCAGATCCTGCTTGAATTCTATGCCCAGACAGGTTATCACTGGGCCGAGATTTTTCATCTCAAATGCGTCTTCAAGGATCCGGATGATGTGACCTCAACAGCAAATCATCTACGTAAATGGATCCTAGGAGAATCTTCTTCCCCTGCCGTTTGACGAACAATCCTGCTTCGTGGGCTCTAATCCAACTTCTTGTAGCTTCGTCGTGAGTCTACAATACCAACGCAAACCAGACTGGCGTAATCCGTATAACGCCTTCTTCAACAAACATACAGGGCTTTTCATTGATGACAGCGCCGCCCGCCATTCCGCTGTTGTCTTCATGTACTCTGCTCGGGGTGAATCATGCTTCGTTAAAATTGATCTGCCCGATTCCAACTTTTCCATGAAATCATTGAGCTCGCCGTTTAGGAAGGCTGTGACCACGTCCATTTGATGTATCTCTATGTCAAGTTCCGCTGCCATGGCCACCAAAAGTCGGACTGATGTGAATCGTGCTACAGGTGAATACGTTTCATGAAAATCCTCTCCAGGCCTTTGTTCAAATCCTTTAGCGACCAATCGAACTTGCTTTTTTCCTGAAACGGTACCATTGTCTTTTGTCCGAAACACCATTTTGCAACCTATAATCTTTCGATCCTTAGGGCGTTCCACTATCTCCCACGTTCCGTTGTGTACCTGTGCCAGAAACTCATCTTCAATTGCCCTTGTCCAACTGACGCTGTCCATGAGGCTTTTCGCCTCTTTCAGTGTAGTTGGATCATCTGTCGCAGCCATGTATCCAATTTCGCACTCCTCGAATGTCTCGCTTGAGCTGCTCTGCTCGTCGTTGCTGATCACTTGTGCTGGTGGTTGATATATTTTCCGTGGCCTACCACGCTGGCCTGTCCTCTCGATCTTGGGACGCCCTCTGCCACGTTGCTGCTCAACTAGCTTCTGCTTGGGTCGCTCAACTGAACTGTTATCGTCGCTGTTAGATCCATCACAAGGTTTACTCGTGATATTGATGTCGAAACCTACGTTTGAGTTTTGATCACGTTCGTAGAACTCAGCGTACTCACTTTTAAAACCTGGAACATTCAGGAACTTGACATCTTTGCTTACTATTACCTTACGCTTCTCAGGTAAATATAATCGATATGCCTTCGATGTATTTGAGTAGCCGACCAGTATGCATTCTTCCGATCTTGATTCAAATTTATCCTTATTTGAACCCTTTATTAATGCATGTATGCCTCGTACCAAATATACGTAAATGCGACACTGTAGGAATTTTCTTCGTCCAGTAAGTGTGGGGAATCTCGCCGGATAGACCCCGCGTTACACATCTGTTTCTGAGGTAACATGCTGCATTTACTACTTCTGCCCAAAAGGCGTCTCCGGATTCCGTTCACCTTCATATACTTGTCGAACTCTTTGTTGCAATACTCAGTCCCGTTATCTGACTGAAGTACTTTTATCTTCTTATTTGTGAAGTTTTCTGCTGTAGCTTTATATGCTTTAAAAGCTTCAAATAAGTCTGATTTCTGTTTAAGAAAGTGAACTTCACAATAGCGCGAATAGTCATCTATAAAAGTAGCGAAGTATTTACATCCTCCCAGGGATTGCGTTCTCATTGGGCCGCATACATCGCTGTGAACTATTTCCAGTAGTTCTGTCGTACGATTTTCGTTTCCACTTTTATAAATGCTTGCAGTTTGCTTTTCGCTTATGCAGATTTCACATTTCGACAATTTTCCATTCTCGCACATTTTCATGCCGTAGGCTTTACCACTTTTAGCCATATTTTTCAAATCGCTTTCATTCAGATGTCCCATTCTATAATGCCATAGATCAAGGTCGTTTTGACCACCATACATTATATTATTCACTTGATGCTCTTCGCCATTCAAGTAATACAAGTTACCGTATCTTTGCGCACGCAGCCAAACTTCGTTATTTTTCATAACAAGTGCTTCATTTTTCCGAAGATGAACTTCAAAACCATTGTCTGTGATTTTGGAAACCGACATCAAATTTTGGCGCAAATCCGATACGTACAAAACATCTTTCAACGTTAAGTCAACTCGTTGCTGTTGTTTCTTAACTGTGACTTTAGCATTACCAATACCACTAAAATGTGTCTTACTTTGCAATATCGGTGAACATGCTCTTATTTGAACTCATGTGTGCCGTGCAACCACTATCGAGGCACCACAAGCCATTTTTCTCATCGGCAGAAAAGGCCATCTCTAACGCGTTTAGCGAAAGTTCCCCGTTTTCTGCTGTACCCGCACTGTTCTGTTCATTCGTATTGCGTTTCATATTCTTCTTTGGGTTGCTTCGACAATTTCGCGCGAAATGTCCAACCTTGCCGCAGCTGAAACGTTTTCTGTCTTCACGCTGCACTTTATCGCTTTTTCTTTCTTTGCTATTTCTTTCTACATCTTTCCGACGATTAGCGAACATTGCGTTTTGTTCTTCGCGATTTTCTTTATTTGCACGCGCTTCTGACTCTTCAAGAATTTTAACGCGAAGCACATCGGGATGGGGCAAGTCATCTCGTGCTTCCATCGCACATCTGAACATTTCATAAGAGTCAGGCAAACTATATAGCAATAAGATTACTAACAAATCATTTCCAATCGCGACACCTATTTCTTTCAATTTTTCACTGCGTCGAAAAATTCATTTACATGCTGGCGCGCACTAGCGCCCTCGTTCATTCGCGACAATGCCACTCGTTTCAGCAGGCTTGCTTTTCGCACTGGCCCCTTTGATTGAAATGTCTCCTGCAATTTCAACCAGTATTCTTTTGCCGAATTACAATCTTCAATTATAGCCAATTCCGATGGGCTAATCGATAATAATATGTCCGCGCGCGCCTTTTCATCGTATGTTTTCCATACTGCTCGATCTGCCACATTTTCTGGGCAAATTTTTGTTCCATCGACATATTGCCATAGTTCGTTTTTCACTAATATAGCACGCATCTGCAGTTTCCACGTGTCATAGTTCTCCGCACACAGTGGATCAATCTTAATAAATGCACCAGCCATTTTTCACAGCTACACTATTTATTGTCAACGTTTTCTTATTTATTTATCACTGGGCCCATTACCTGTTGGAAAAATAGTTATTAGATCCAAGCGCACAGTTTTACAGCGTATACAAACAAGACAACGATATGCAGGAATCACACTTTTATTAGTCTAATGACGCGACGCATTCGGCAGTCAAAAACGGAGTGGGTACAGAACTATTGAGAGATTAATGTTTCAGTACATGCGAACGAACGGACAATGCAAAACTTAGGATAAGCTAAACGAGGGTTGCCAGATTGTTACATTGCAATCATTTGAGTTACATTTGCAACAAAATGGCTTCATAATGTTGAAAGAAATTCGGATTTTTGACAATTATTGGCGAAGATACAACCATTTGAATTTGGAAACAGAAACTTAAAACGTCAATTCCTCGAATTTACATTAGCAATACATACTTTCAACTTTTGATGCAGAATCAATATATATATAACAGGGCTTCATAATGTTGAAAGCAATTCGAACTTTGGACAACTATTGGCGAGAGATACAACCATTTGAATTTGGAAACAGAAACTTAAAACGTCAATTTCTCGAATTTACATTGCCATACATATTTTCAACTTTTGATGCAGAATCAATATATGAAAAGGGTTCAAATCTCGAAAGAACTTTGGACAATTATTGGCGAAGATACGACCGTTTGAATTTGGAAACAGAAACTTAAAACGTAAATTTCTCGAATTTACTTAAAGAATACGTATTTTTAACTTTTGATGCAGAATCAAAATATATAAAAAGGGCTTCATAATGTTGAAAGAAATTCAGATTTTTTGACAATTATTGGCGAAGATACAACCATTTGAATTTGGAAACAGAAACTTAAAACGTAAATTTCTCGAATTTACTTCGAGAATACATATTTTCAACTTTTGATGCAGAATCAATATATATAAAAAGGGCTTCATAATGTTGAAAGAAATTCGAACTTTGGACAATTATTGGCGAAGATACGACCGTTTGAATTTGGAAACAGAAACTTAAAACGTAAATTTCTCGAATTTACTTAAAGAATACGTATTTTCAACTTTTGATGCAGAATCAATATATATAAAAAGGGCTTCATAATGTTGAACGAAATTCTAACTTTTGACAATTATTGGCGAAGATACAACCGTTTGAATTTGAAAACAGAAACTTAATACGGAATTTTCTAGATTTTTTTTCAGAAATACATATTTTCAACTTTTGAAGTGGAATCAAAATATATAAAAAGGGCTTCATAATGTTGAAAGAAATTCGGACTTTGGACAATTATTGGCGAAGATGACCGTTTGAATTTGGAAACAGAAAATTAAAACGTAAATTTCTCGATTTTATTTAAAAAGCACGTATTTTCAACTTTTGATGCAGATATATATATAAAAAGGGCTTCAAATGTTGGAAGAAATTCTGACTTTGGACAATTATTGGCGAAGATACAACCATTTGAATTTGGAAACAGAAACTTAAAACGTAAATTTCTCGAATTTACTTATAGAATACATATTTTCAACTTTTGATGCAGAATCAAAATATATTAAAAGGACTTCATAATGTTCAAAGAAATTCGGACTTTTGACAATTATTGGCGAAGATTTAACCGTTTGAATTTGGAAACAGAAACTTAAAACGTAAATTTCTCGATTTCTTTGCAAACATACATATTTTCAACTTTTGATGCAGATATATATATAAAAAGGGCTTCAAAATGTTTGAAGAAATTCGGATTTTGACAATTATTGTTGAAGACTTAACCGTTTGAATTTGGAAAGAGTAACTTTAAACGTAAATTTCTCGATTTACTTTGCATAAATACATATTCTCAACTTTTGATGCAGAATTAATATATATAAAAAGGGCTTCATACTGTTGAAAGAAATTCGATTTTTGACAATTATTGGCGAAGACTTAACCGTTTGAATTTGGAAAGAGAAACTTAAACGTAAATTTCTCGATTTCTTTGCAAACATACTTATTTTCAACTTTTGATGCAGAATCAATATATATAAAAAGGGCTTCATAATGTTGAAAGAAATTCGGACTTTTGACAATTATTGGCGAAGATTTGACCGTTTGAATTTGGAAACAGAAAATTAAAACGTAAATTTCTCGATTTTATTTAAAAAGCACGTACATTCAACTTTTGATGCAGAATCAATATATATAAAAAGGTCTTCATAATGTTGAAAGAAATTCTGACTTGGGGCAATTATTGGCGAAGATACAACCGTTTGAATTTGAAAACAGAAACTTAATACGGAATTTTCTAGATTTTTTAGAAATACATATTTTCAATTTTTGATGCAGAATCAATATATATAAAAAGGGCTTCAAAATGTTGAAAGAAATTCGGAATTTGGACAATTATTGGCGAAGATTTGACCGTTTGAATTTGGAAACAGAAAATTAAAACGTAAATTTCTCGATTTTATTTAAAAAGCACATATTTTCAACTTTTTATGCAGAATCGATATATATAAAAAGGTCTTCATAATGTTGAAAGAAATTCTGACTTGGGACACTTATTGGCGAAGATACAACCGTTTCAATTTGAAAACAGAAACTTAATACGGAATTTTCTAGATTTTTTTTCAGAAATACATATTTTCAACTTTTGAAGTGGAATCAAAATATATTAAAGGGCTTCATAATGCTCAAAGAAATTCGGACTTTGGACAATTATTGGCGAAGATTTAACCGTTTGAATTTGCAAACAGAAACTTAAAACGTAAATTTCTCGATTTCTTTGCAACCATACATATTTTCAACTTTGATGCAGATATATATATAAAAGGGCTTCAAAATGTTGGAAGAAATTCTGACTTTGGACAATTATTGGCGAAGATACAACCGTTTGAATTTGGAAACAGAAACTTAATACGGAATTTTCTCGAATTTACTTATAGAAGTACATATTTTCAACTTTTGATGCAGAATCAAAATATATTAAAATGACTTCATAATGTTCAAAGAAATTCGGACTTTGGACAATTATTGGCGAAGATTTAACCGTTTGAATTTGGAAACAGAAACTTAAAACGTAAATTTCTCGATTTCTTTGCAAACATACATATTTTCAACTTTTGATGCAGATATATATATAAAAAGGGCTTCAAAATGTTTGAAGAAATTCGGATTTTGGACAATTATTGGTGAAGACTTAACTGTTTGAATTTGGAAAGAGTAACTTAAAACGTAAATTTCTCGATTTCGTTTCATAAATACATATTCTCAACTTTTGATGCAGAATTAATATATATAAAAGGGCTTCATACTGTTGAAAGAAATTCGGATTTTTGACAATTATTGGCGAAGACTTAACCGTTTGAATTTGGAAACAGAAACTTAAAACGTAAATTTCTCGATTTCTTTGCAAACATACTTATTTTCAACTTTTGATGCAGAATCAATATATATAAAAAGGGCTTCATAATGTTGAAAGAAATTCGGATTTTAACAATTATTGGCGAAGATTTGACCGTTTGAATTTGGAAACAGAAAATTAAAACGTAAACTTCTCGATTTTATTTAAAAAGCACGTATATTCAACTTTTGATGCAGAATCAATATATATAAAAAGGTCTTCATAATGTTGGAAGAAATTCTGACTTGGGACAATTATTGGCGAAGATACAACCGTTTGAATTTGAAAACAGAAACTTAATACGGAATTTTCTAGATTTTTTAGAAATACATATTTTCAACTTTTGAAGTAGAATCAAAATATATTAAAAGGGCTTCATAATGTTCAAAGAAATTCGAATTTGGACTATTATTGGCGAAGATTTGACCGTTTGAATTCGGAAACAGAAAATTAAAATGTAATTTTCTCGATTTTATTTAAAAAGCACGTATTTTCAACTTTTGATGCAGAATCAATATATATAAAAAGGGCTTCATAATGTTGAAAGAAATTCTGAACTTTTGACAATTATTGGCGAAGATACAACCATTTGAATTTGGAAACAGAAACTTAAGTCGTCAATTTCTCGAATTAACTTCGAGACATACGTATTTTCAACTTTTGATGCAGAATCAATATATATAAAAAGGGCTTCATAATGTTGAAAGAAATTCGAACTTTTGACAATTATTGGCGAAGATACAACCGTTTGAATTTGGAAACAGAAACTTAAAACGTAAATTTCTCGAATTTACTTCAAGAATACATATTTTCAACTTTTGATGCAGAATCAATATATATAAAAAGGGCTTCATAATGTTGAAAGAAATTCGAACTTTTGACAATTATTGGCGAAGATACAACCGTTTGAATTTGGAAACAGAAACTTAAAACGTAAATTTCTCGAATTTACTTAAAGAATACGTATTTTCAACTTTTGATGCAGAATCAATATATATAAAAAGGTCTTCATAATGTTGGAAGAAATTCTGACTTTGGACAATTATTGGCGAAGATACAACCGTTTCAATTTGGAAACAGAAACTTAATACGGAATTTTCTAGATTTTTCTTCAGAAATACATATTTTCAACTTTTGAAGTAGAATCAAAAGATATTAAAGGGCTTCATAATGTTCAAAGAAATTCGGACTTTTGGACAATTATTGGCGAAGATTTAACCGTTTGAATTTGGAAACAGAAACTTAAAACGTACATTTCTCGATTTCTTTGCAAACATACATATTTTCAACTTTTGATGCAGATATATATATAAAAGGGCTTCAAAATGTTTGAAGAAATTCGGATTTTGGACAATTATTGGTGAAGACTTAACCGTTTGAATTTGGAAAGAGTAACTTAAAACGTAAATTTCTCGATTTCTTTGCATAAATACATATTATCAACTTTTGATGCAGAATTAATATATATAAAAGGGCTTCATACTGTTGAAAGAAATTCGGATTTTTGACAATTATTGGCGAAGACTTAACCGTTTGAATTTGGAAACAGAAACTTAAAACGTAAATTTCTCGATTTCGTTTCAAACATACATATTTTCAACTTTTGGTGCAGAATATATATATAAAAAGGGCTTCAAAATGTTTGAAGATATTCGGACTTTGGACAATTATTGGCGAAGATTTGACCGTTTGAATTTGGAAACAGAAAATTAAAACGTAAATTTCTCGATTTTATTTAAAAAGCACGTATATTCAACTTTTGATGCAGAATCAATATATATAAAAAGGGCTTCATAATTTTGGAAGAAATTCTGACTTGGGACAATTATTGACGAAGATACAACCGTTTCAATTTGAAAACAGAAACTTAATACGGAATTTTCTAGAATTTTCTTTAGAAATACATATTTTCAACTTTTGAAGCAGAATCAAAATATATTAAAGGGCTTCATAATGTTCAAAGAAATTCTGATTTTGGACAATTATTGGCGAAGATTCAACCGTTTGAATTTGGAAACAGAAACTTAAAACGTAAATTTCTCGAACATACATATTTTCAACTTTTGATGCAGATTATATAAAAAAGGCTTCAAAATGTTTGAAGAAATTTGGATTTTGGACAATTATTGGTGAAGACTTATCCGTTTGAATTTGGAAGAGAAACTTGAAACATAAATTTCTCGATTTCTTTGCATAAATACATATTATCAACTTTGATGCAGAATTAATATATATAAAAAGGGCTTCATAATGTTAGAAGAAATTCTGACTTTGGACTAATATCGTCAATTTCTCGATTTCATTTCAAAAATACATATTTTCAACCCTTGTTTGAATAATCAATATATAGAATCAATATATATAAAAGGGCTTCATAATGTTGAAAGAAATTCGGAATTTGGACAATTATTGGCAGAGATACAACCATTTGAATTTGGAAACATAAACTTAAAACGTCAATTTCTCGAGTTAATTACGAACATACGTATTTTCAACTTTTGATGAAGAATCAATATATATAAAGGGAATAATAATGTTGAAAGAAATTCGGATTTTGGACAATTATTGGCGGAGATTTAACCGTTTGAATTTGGAAATAGGAACTTAAAACGTAAATTTCTCAATTTCATTGCAAATATACATGTTTTCAACTTTTGATACAGAATCAACATATAGAAAAATGGCTTCATAATATTGAAAAAATTCTGACTTTGAACAGTTATTGGCGAAGATACAACCGTTTGAATTTGAAAACGAAACTTAAAGCAAAATTTTCTAGATTTTTTCAAAAATACATATTTACAACTTTTGAAGCAGTATCAAAATATATTCTATATAATCTATATATATAAATAAGGCTTCATAATGTTGGAAGAAATTCGGATTTTGGACAATTTTTGGCGAAGATTTAACCGTTTGAATTTGGAAATAGAAACTTAAAACGTAAATTCCTCGATTTTATTTCAAAAATACGTATTTTCAACTTTTTAATTCAGGATCAATATATATAAAAAGGGCTTCATAATGTTGAAAGAAATTCGGACTTTATACAATTATTGGCGAAGATACAACCATTTGAATATGGTGTAACGGCGCGAATACTCAACTCGCAATTTACAAAGCACTGCACATAACATGCACATTAAGCTTAAGCAGCTGATCTAGATCAGTTAGTGCAGCTCATGGTGCGTTAGAGAGCTTTCGAACGCGAACTTTCGCTCTTAACCTTTCTAACGCGAACTTTTGCTCTTGAACTGTCAAGTTGGCTGCGCTTGCGTTTTCTGAATGCATTTTATTCTTTCGCATGCTATCGATGCAAGAAAAAAAAAACAGGTCGGTGCCAGCAGGAGAAAAAAAAAGAAATTGTGTTTGTTTTACGTGAAAATTTGCACGTGGTAAAACAAATACAATCGTCAAACATCCGAAGCTGGGATAAAATTTAAAGTGCGATATTACGGATACCACAACACTGAAGGCCGATCATACCCGACAACAGTTGAATTTAATAAAATTTCGACTCATTACCGGGATTTTGGCAGTTCACGTGTTTCGAGTGTTGGGTGGACCGGCAAGGCATTGCAAACTAGCCAAAAGTGCATACTGGCTTGTTGGTGTCCTGCAAATACTGTAAGCACACCATATCCAATAATTGCACCACACCACAATACACCATCGACCACGGAACTGGCCACCGATGCCCCTCTTCTATTCTTATACCTTATTGTGAGTACTTCCTGAAGCATAGTAATTGTGAGTAGGCTTTAAAGTTGTATCTCTTTTGTGCTCCGCTATAGATTTTGTTAAAAAAAATAAAATCAAGCCGAATTCAGCAGAGAAGCGTTGTCAGCGTCTATTCAGGGCTGCTTAACGCGGCACTACAACAACAATAACAAAAGCAACTACAACAACAATAACAAAAGCAACAACAACAACAATAACAAAAGCAACAACAACAACAAAAACAGAAGAACAACTACAACAACAACAACAGAAGAACAACTACAAGAACAACAACAGAAGAGCAACTACAACAACACAGGGACAACAACCCCTGTGTCTTGAAGTCACCGCATAGCAGGCATAGTGTATAGAAAAAAAAAGGAAAAATGAATTTTAGTTCTAAGTAATACAATACCCCATACTTATAAATTTGTACAATATTTTCTAGTGAGCGCTTTGTATCCATTTTGCACCTTTGACTCTAATTATCACCGCCTACAGATCATCTACGTCGACAGGCCTGCTGACATCGATGGATCGCTAAGGATATGGTAGTAAGTACGGCGTAGCCGGATGTTATGGCATCAGAGATGTAATAGGGGTAACTAAAGCGCCCATAGAATTTTGTTCATGCATTCAATTGCATAAGTATTAATATTCCAAATAGTATAAAATTAATAGTAGTATAATAGTGTGAGAGCAATAGTTTACAATGAAATTACAATGTCCTTATTGAATCCCATTATCATGAATTGCCCCTTTGTATTTAACTTTAATTAAATTATAGAAATATAAGCATGGAATAATTTGTTATTATTAAATGCACCTTAGGTTTGTAGCACCGCAGGCTTCTTAGGGTAGGATCCGAAATTGCGATAGATTCCTACAAGGTTGGGTGGGTAGAAGGAGAACTCTAACAGCTTAGTTCTCCAGCTTTAGATAGGCTATAAGCAACATCAGTCCGTTCCATTTGTGTGGCTCACATTCCTTATCCTGGTCTTCCCGTTCTTCCCTGTCAACGAAATTATTAGTGTAGCACCGTTTGTCTAGGCGGCACAATACCCACGCCAAATTTCCCTGAGCAAGGCCGCCCCAAATAGTAGACAGGGTGTGCAAGCCGAGACGACATTATTAGTGTTCGTTACATAATAATTGGCGCCCAACGTGTGGCCCGACCGATTGGTCGTTTCCGAACAAATGCCAACCAATTGGTTTTTTTCATTGTATGTATCACTGCTAGGATAATCTTTATTATCCTAAGTTAAGGTGAACACCCCGCGCTTCCCAAATTACCTTTCTACATTCCTTTTCTTGAAACCATATTCCACCCATATTATATTTTGCAATTAAATCGGTACGGTACTTTCTGTTTACTTCGGAAATGCTGGAATTCTGATTATTGTCGGAGCCAGACCAGTAGATAGAGTAGTTCCAGAAAGTTGATTTCATTTTAGAGTCTCTTTCTAACGAAAGAAACTTTCTAGACATTTAATCAATTCTTTTGTTTAATCTCGAATTGCGTTGGAATTTTAGTTCTGATTTCAGTCGGTCCTAAACCAAGCAATCGATATTTAAATAATAATTTATATTCCGGACCTAAATTGAGATTTGCTCAGGTTGGAGTTTTTCGGCCTGTTCCTCTTTAGATTGGGTAATATACACTGTTATAAATTTTTATAGTAAATTCTGTGTACGAGTCTGATATGTTTATACGCCTGTCAATCATACCTGCGGTGCCAGACCTTTGGATAAGTCCTTATTAATTATTCAGCGTTTATTTCGATAGAGTAAATTTCGTCATTTTATATATATCTCACCTTTCCGACCACGAAACCACTTTACCGACATTTTATTTTGCTATGGCTGTCAGACGTAGCGCAGAAGATTTAAGATCCGCAACCCCTAGTGAACCTGGCATATGTATAATTTGTAATGACACCAGGTCAGATAGTGAATTTGTAGAAACACCCTGTAAACACAAGTTTCACAGATGGTGTCTATTGGAGTGGTTAGTGAGCAATGATTCATGTCCTGTGTGTAGGCAATACTGCTCCAAAATCATGATTCAAATAAGAGAAGGCACTACGACTGATACCAATACCCCGTCTGGTAAGAACCATACTAGTATCACGAAAGCAAGTTCTGGAGCGGTTCCTAAAACTGGTGTAAACACCAGATCAACTTCACGCAATAGACCGAATACGAACGTCCGACCAAATCCAAATTTAAACACAAAACGTGATTTGCCCCGGCCTAAAGTTACCTCCGAGTCTAATAGTATCTCGGAAGAGCGTATCCAACAATTGATTGCAAATTCTTTAGATACCTTTAAAGCGAGTATGACTGCAGCCATGACGGAGCAGTTAAGTGCAGCCGTTCGAAGTTTGTCATTGTCTACCCAACCTCAGGAGACTCGTGATGAGGGTCATCTCGATTGGAGAATGACATAGTTCCACCCCGTCCACGTTTAAGTAATTCCAGCAATAGTCGAAATAACAGTAATCAGAGAGCTGGAAATTCTTACGCTAGCGCAAACTTAAGTGATGGAGTAGTTGAACATCCCGAAAGAATTTCGAATGTTATTTCCAATTGGCGAATCAAGTTTAGCGGATTAGCTAATGACATTCCAATAGAAGATTTTATATATAGAGTGAACTGTTTAACCTCTCAATGTTTGAAAGGGAATTTCCATCTATTGGTTCAGTTTGCTCATCTCCTTTTCACTGGACCAGCCTTATCTTTCTACTGGCGCGTTCATAGAAGTGCAGTTCACTTGAATTGGTTTGAACTGTGTAACCGCTTGCAGAGAGATACAAGGATCAGCGAACTGATCGCGACATCAAAGATGCAATTCGTCGTCGCAAACAAAGCAACAACGAAAGCTTTGATGATTTTTTAGATGCAATTCTGTCGATTGCCGATTCCTTGCGTGAGCCTATGTTGGACAGAGACCTAACGATCGAAGTCAGACATAATCTCAAAACTGAACTAAAGCACGAATTGTTACATGTCGAAACTCGTGATTTAGCAAGTCTGCGAAAGGAATGTCATAGACATGAGGATTTCTTTCGTAGTCTTAATTCAAGGCAGCAGCCTCGAGTAAATGTGAACCGACGATTTGTCAATACTGTTCTCCACGAACAAATTCCAGTAGTTGAATCGGAAGAGGAAAGTAATGCAACTGATGAAATCTGTGTAGTTCGATCCTCCGAGAAATTTAAATGCTGGAATTGCGAGGAACTTGGTCACAGATACCAAGATTGCCTGAAGCATCGTCGGATTTTTTGTTACGGTTGTGGCACACCTGAGACATACAAGCCCAACTGTCAAAAATGTAATCCCAAATCGGAAAACTCGACGAAGGATGTCCGCCGTGTTCCGAAAGGGGATGTCCGATATTAGCCTCGGATACACAAAATTTTCAAACAGCTATCTCTAAACAACTACCAGACGAATCACCTTTAACCCCGGAAGTACCTAGCCCCTTGCGATTTAAGCCATACCATGTGCGAGTTCATGAGTACGAGAAGCGTAAGTCCGAAATATTTAACGCGGACGAATTACTTTCATGTAAATCTCGTTCTTCTTTACGTATGCGAAAATTTTGGCAAAGCAAGCGAGCACTAAACAGATGTTTAATTAACTCTATTGTTAATAAAAGCAATGATATTCGACCTTTTATCAACATTGACATTTTTGGTCAGGATTACCTAGCCTTATTAGATAGCGGGGCCAACAAAAGTGTCATTGGCGGGTATCTTGCCAAGAGAATTTTGTCAGAAAACTTTAATGTTGACAAAATGAAAGGCGTTGTTCGTACGGCCGATGGCCAAATACAGCCTGTTGCTGGTACAATTACCATACCCCTGACTTATAATTCAACCCAAGCTGACCTTGAGTTTCTTATAGTTTCTTCCATTAGAACAGATGTTATTTGTGGTATGGATTTCTGGAAGAAATTTGGTATATCGATTTCATCTTTTGGCGATATTAATGTTTCGGCAATAGAAACTGAAAAGCTCGTAGAGGAGTCTACTGAATTGGATTTATCGTCATTCCAGAAATCCAAACTAAAAGCTGTGATTGATTTCTTTCCATCTTTTGAAAATAATGGACTTGGCATAACAACGTTAATCGAACATACAATTGATACTGCCGAGGCGAAACCCATCAAACAGAGATTTTATCCTCTTTCTCCAGCAAAAGAAGAACTCTTATGCAAGGAGATTGACAGGATGATTCAAATGGACGTTATAGAAGAGGCCCCAAGTTCTCCTTGGTCATCTCCCATCACCTTACACATAAAACCAGGCAAAGTGCGCTTCTGTCTCGACGCACGAAAACTTAATGCAGTCACAATTAAGGATGCGTATCCTATTCCAATAATGGCTGGACTGCTGAGTCGTCTTCCGCCTGTATACTGCATTTCGAAAATCGACCTCAAGGATGCCTTTTGGCAAATCTGTTTAGATAAAGAATCCCGTGCTAAAACAGCGTTTACAGTCCCAAATAGACCTCTTTATCAATTCAAAAGAATGCCTTTTGGATTGACCAATGCTCCGCAAACAATGAGTCGTCTAATGGACTTAGTAATTCCATATCAGCTAAAATCAAACGTATTAGTGTACCTTGACGATTTGCTGGTATTGTCCGATAGTTTTGAGTCACATCTTTTGCATCTTTCAGAAGTTGCTACTCAATTGCGAAAGGCTGGCCTTACCATAAATGTTCAAAAAAGCCAGTTTTGTCTTAGGAAGGTAGAGTATCTAGGCTATATAGTAGGCGGAGGAACACTTCAGGTTAATCCCGAAAAGGTCCGTGCGGTTAAAGAGTTTCCGATTCCGAAAACTCGGAAGCAGCTCAGACGATTCTTGGGAATGACTGGATGGTACCAGCGTTTTATTTCCAGATATTCTTCGATAATTTTTCCCCTTACCGAACTTATAGGTAAAAAGTTGTTCACCTGGAACGATCAAGCTCAAGCTGCATTCGAAGAGATCAAAATGGCATTGTGCTCAGCTCCATGTTTGATCCATCCACAATATGACAAGCCGTTCATAGTGCAGTGTGATGCTTCTTCGTATGCAGTAGGGGCTGTTCTTGCACAGTGCGACGAGTCCGGTCATGAACGACCAATAGCGTACATGTCGAAAAAATTAAACAAAGCACAACGTAACTATACCGTTACGGAATTGGAGTGCTTGGCGGTTGTTCTGGGTATAAAAAAATTTCGCATGTACATCGACGGTCATCGTTTCACGGTAGTCACCGATCACGCAAGTCTTCGATGGTTGATGGACCAACCTGACCTTAGTGGTAGATTAGCGCGATGGGCGATAAGTCTCCAAGGTTACGGCTTCAGTATTGAACACCGCAAGGGAAGCCAAAATGTGGTAGCTGACGCCCTATCCCGTTCGTTTGAGTCAGTAGTCGAGGTTGCGAACATAAATGTTGAAGTTCTACCTGAATTGGATCTGCAATCTGAAGCATTTCAGTCAGCAGAATACTGTGCCTTGCGAGAGAAATTTAAGGTATCGAAGATGCCAGACTATCAAGTAATTGATGGTTACATTTATCATCGCAAAGATTTCTCCGACGATAGCTCCAATCAAGGCAATGATTCATGGAAACTGTTAGTGCCCGAATCTTTGCGAAACAGCGTCATATGTTCAGCTCATGATCAACCATCTTCCGCACACTGTGGTACCGCGAAATGTCTTGAACGAATACGACGTCATTTGTATTGGCCTAGGATGGTTGTTGATGTGCGTAAGTACATTAGCGAGTGTGATACGTGTAAGATAACCAAATATCCCAATCGATCACTTAAACCTCCTATAGGTGCTCGAATTATCGGCGAAAGACCATTTCAGCGGTTGTATTTTGACTTCGTTGGTCCGTTTCCTCGCACAAGAAAGGGTCACATTGGAAGTTTCATAATTTTAGATCACTTTTCGAAATTCACCTTTCTGAAGCCCGTTAAAAAATTCACCTCCAACGTGATTATCGATTATCTGAGTGAAAATATATTTCCATGTTTTGGAGTACCAGAGATAGTCGTGAGTGACAACGGTACTCAATTTAAAAGCCGTGTCTTTGACGATTTCCTCCTAACCTTCGGTATTCAACATATATTTACGGGAGCCTATTCACCACAATCGAACGCCGCCGAAAGAGTGAATCGTTCGATTAATGCAGCTTTAAGAGCCTATATTCGTGTTGATCAGCGCGAATGGGATACCTTCTTAAGTCGCATTAACAGCTCTCTTCGCAATTCTATACATCAATCGATTGGTTACTCTCCCTATTTTATGGTCTTTGGACAACACATGATTTCTCATGGCAAAGATTATAAATTGTTGAGAAATTTAGAATTGCTAAAAGACAGCACCGCTAGGTTACCCAGAGCTGACGAATTTCAGAAATTCAGGGCTGATGTAGAGAAACACCTCAAAAAGGCTTATGACAGAAACCAGCGATCGTATAATTTACGGTCACAGACACGAGCATTTGAAATAGGTCAAGAAGTGATCAAAAGAAATTTTTCTTTGAGCAAAGCAGCAGCTAATTTTTGCTCTAAGCTAGCTCCTATCGGCACTAAGGCTCGAATCAAGGAAAAACTGGGCCGATCGATTTACCTCCTAGAGGATATGAATGGAAAGGAGCTAGGAAATTTTCAGGCAAAAGACATTTGGTAGCTAGTACTTCCTATTCGCATCCGTTTGAAATTTTTTCAGCTCTTATCTTTCTCTAATAGAAGTAGATCAGAACTGTGGTGTAACGGCGCGAATACTCAGCTCGCAATTTACAAAGCACTGCACATAACATGCACATTAAGCTTAAGCAGCTGATCTAGATCGGCTAGTGCAGCTCATAGTGCGTTAGAGAGCTTTCGAACGCGAACTTTCGCTCTTAACCTTTCTAACGCGAACTTTTGCTCTTGAACTGTCAAGTTGGCTGCGCTTGCGTTTTCTGAATGCATTTTATTCTTTCGCATGCTATCGATGCAAGAAAAAAACAACAGATCGGTGCCAGCAGGAGAAAAAAAAAGAAATTGTGTTTGTTTTACGTGAAAATTTGCACGTGGTAAAACAAATACAATCGTCAAACATCCGAAGCTGGGATAAAATTTAAAGTGCGATATTACGGATACCACAACACTGAAGGCCGATCATACCCGACAACAGTTGAATTTAATAAAATTTCAACTCATTACCGGGATTTTTGGCAGTTCACGTGTTTCGAGTGTTGGGTGGACCGGCAAGGCATTGCAAACTAGCCAAAAGTGCATACTGGCTTGTTGGTGTCCTGCAAATACTGTAAGCACACCATATCCAATAATTGCACCACACCACAATACACCATCGACCACGGAACTGGCCACCGATGCCCCCCTCTTCTATTCTTATACCTTATTGTAGAGTACTTCCTGAAGCATAGTAATTGTGAGTAGGCTTTAAAGTTGTATCTCTTTTGTGCTCCGCTATAGATTTTGTTAACAAAAAAATCAAGCCGAATTCAGCAGAGAAGCGTTGCCAGCGTCTATTCAGGGCTGCTTAACGCGGCACTACAACAACAATAATAAAAGCAACTACAACACCAATAACAAAAGCAACAACAACAACAACAACAAAAGCAACAACAACATCAATGACAAAAGCAACAACAACAACAACAGCAGAAGAACAACTACAACAACAACAACAGAAGAACAACTACAACAACAACAACAGAAGAACAACTACAACAACAACAACAGAAGAACAACTACAACAACACAGGGACAACAACCCCTGTGTCTTGAAGTCACCGCATAGCAGGCATAGTGTATAGAAAAAAAAAGGAAAAATGAATTTTAGTTCTAAGTAATACAATACCCCATACTTATAAATTTGTACAATATTTTCTAGTGAGCGCTTTGTATCCATTTTGCACCTTTGACTCTAATTATCACCGCCTACAGATCATCTACGTCGACAGGCCTGCTGACATCGATGGATCGCTAAGGATATGGTAGTAAGTACGGCGTAGCCGGATGTTATGGCATCAGAGATGCAATAGGGGTAACTAAAGCGCCCATAGAATTTTGTTCATGCATTCAACTGCATAAGTATTAATATTCCAAATAGTATAAAATTAATAGTAGTATAATAGTGTGAGAGCAATAGTTTACAATGAAATTACAATGTCCTTATTGAATCCCATTATCATGAATTGCCCCTTTGTATTTAACTTTAATTAAATTATAGAAATATAAGCATGGAATAATTTGTTATTATTAAAGGCACCTTAGGTTTGTAGCACCGCAGGCTTCGTAGGGTAGGATCCGAAATTGCGATAGATTCCTACAAGGTTGGGTGGGTAAAGAAGGAGAACTCTAACAGCTTAGTTCTCCAACTTTAGATAGGCTATAAGCAACATCAGTCCGTTCCATTTGTATGGCTCACATTCCTTATCCTGGTCTTCCCGTTCTTCCCTGTCTACGAAATTATTAGTGTAGCACCGTTTGTCTAGGCGGCACAATACCCACGCCAAATTTCCCTGAGCAAGGCCGCCCCAAATAGTAGACAGGAGTGTGCAAGCCGAGACGACATTATTAGTGTTCGTTACAATGGAAACACAAACCTAAAAAGTAAATTTCTCGATTTTATTTTGAAAATATATATATTTTCAACTTTTGATGCAGAATCAATTTATATAAAAAGGGCTTCATAATGTTGGAAGAAATTCGGACTTTGGACAATCATTGGCGAAGATACAACCCTTTGAATTTGAAAACAGAAACTTAAAACGTAAATTTTCTAGATTTTTTGTTGCAAATGTAACTCAAATGATTGCAATGTAACAATCTGGCAACCCTCGTTTAGCTTATCCTAAGTTTTGCATTGTCCGTTCGTTCGCATGTACTGAAACATTAATCTCTCAATAGTTCTGTAACCACTCCGTTTTTGACTGCCGAATGCGTCGCGTCATTAGACTAATAAAAGTGTGATTCCTGCATATCGTTATCTTGTTTGTATACGCTGTAAAACTGTGCGCTTGGATCTAATAACAATTTTTCAACAGGTTATGGGCCCAGTGATAAGTAAATAAGAAAACGTTGACAATAAATAGTGTAGCTGTGAAAAATGGCTGGTGCATTTATTAAGATTGATCCACTGTGTGCGGAGAACTATGACACGTGGAAACTGCAGATGCGTGCTATATTAGTGAAAAACGAACTATGGCAATATGTCGATGGAACAAAAATTTGCCCAGAAAATGTGGCAGATCGAGCAGTATGGAAAACATACGATGAAAAGGCGCGCGCGGACATATTATTATCGATTAGCCCATCGGAATTGGCTATAATTGAAGATTGTAATTCGGCAAAAGAATACTGGTTGAAATTGCAGGAGACATTTCAATCAAAGGGGCCAGTGCGAAAAGCAAGCCTGCTGAAACGAGTGGCATTGTCGCGAATGAACGAGGGCGCTAGTGCGCGCCAGCATGTAAATGAATTTTTCGACGCAGTGAAAAAATTGAAAGAAATAGGTGTCGCGATTGGAAATGATTTGTTAGTAATCTTATTGCTACATAGTTTGCCTGACTCTTATGAATGGGCCGGCGTGTCTATCCGGCGAGATTCCCCACACTTACTGGACGAAGAAAATTCCTACAGTATCGCATTTACGTATATTTGGTACAAAGGCATATGCGTTAATAAAGGGTTCAAATAAGGATAAATTTGAATCAAGATCCGAAGAATGCATACTGGTCGGCTACTCAAATACATCGAAGGCATATCGATTATATTTACCTGAGAAGCGTAAGGTAATAGTAAGCAAAGATGTCAAGTTCCTGAATGTTCCAGGTTTTAAAAGTGAGTACGCTGAGTTCTACGAACGTGATCAAAACTCAAACGGAGGTTTCGACATCAATATCACGAGTAAACCTTGTGATGGATCTAACAGCGACGATAACAGTTCAGTTGAGCGACCCAAGCAGAAGCTAGTTGAGCAGCAACGTGGCAGAGGGCGTCCCAAGATCGAGAGGACAGGCCAGCGTGGTAGGCCACGGAAAATATATCAACCACCAGCACAAGTGATCAGCAACGACGAGCAGAGCAGCTCAAGCGAGACATTCGAGGAGTGCGAAATTGCATACATGGCTGCGACAGATGATCCAACTACACTGAAAGAGGCGAAAAGCCACAAGGACAGCGTCAGTTGGACAAGGGCAATTGAAGATGAGTTTCTGGCACAGCTACATAACGCTGAACACTGGAAGACGGCGAAGCGCATCCTTCGGTACCTAAGCGGTACCAAACAACTCGGCCTGCTATTCAAGCGAACAGGCGAAGATCTGTACGGAGTCGTCGATGCTGACTGGGGCGCAAATTTGACCGACAGACGGTCATATTCTGGACAGGCGTTTATGTTAGCAGGTGCTGCTATAAGTTGGGAGGCACGAAAACAACGCACCGTCGCTTTGTCAAGCACAGAGTCCGAATACTTGGCAATGAGCGAAGCAACGAAGGAGGCCTTGTACTTGAAGGCCATACTCAACAGGATTGGCAGAAAATGTGATTCGGTTCTGCTCCTAAACGACAACCAAAGCGCTCAAAAATTGGTTAAAGGCTTTGGTTTTCATCCACGCACAAAACACATCGATGTGCGCCACCATTTCATCCAGCAGAAGCACCAGAGTGGCGACATCCAAGTTGGCTACATGCAGACGGAGCAAATGCCAGCAGATGTACTTACGAAGGGTCTTAGCAGTGCCAAGCATCATGGTTGCATCTCTTCATTGGGCATCACTAGTATTTAAGGTTAACAGAATTGTTACTTTGAGAGGGCGTGTTGCAAATGTAACTCAAATGATTGCAATGTAACAATCTGGCAGCCCTCGTTTAGCTTATCCTAAGTTTTGCATTGTCCGTTCGTTCGCATGTACTGAAACATTAATCTCTCAATAGTTCTGTAACCACTCCGTTTTTGACTGCCGAATGCGTCGCGTCATTAGACTAATAAAAGTGCGATTCCTGCATATCGTTATCTTGTTTGTATACGCTGTAAAACTGTGCGCTTGGATCTAATAACAATTATCCAACATTTTTTCAGAAATACATATTTTTCAACTTTTGAAGCAGCAACAAAATATATTCTATATAATCAATATATATAAATAAGGCTTCATTCTGTTGGAAGAAAATCGGATTTTTGGACAATTATTGGCGAAGATTTAACCGTTTGAATTTGGAAACAGAAACTTAAAGCGTCAATTTCTCGAATTTACTTAAAGAATACGTATTTTCAACTTTTGATGCAGAATTAATATATATAAAAAGGGCTTCAAAATGTTGAAAGAGATTCGGAACTGTTGACAATTATTGGCGGAGATACAACCATTTGAATTTGGAAACAGAAACTTAAAACGTAAATTTCTCGAATTCACTTCGAAGAATACGTATTTTCAACTTTTGATGCAGAATCAACATATATAAAAAGGGCTTCATAATGTTGAAAGAAATCCGAACTTTTGACAATTATTGGCGAAGATACAACCATTTGAATTTGGAAACAGAAACTTAAAACGTAAATTTCTCGAATTTACTTCAAGAATACATATTTTCAACTTTTGATGCAGAATCAATATATATAAAAAGGGCTTCATAATGTTGAAAGAAATTCGGAACTTTTGACAATTATTGGCGAAGATACAACCATTTGAATTTGGCAACAGAAACTTAAAACGTCAATTTCTCGAATTTACTTTCAAGAATACATATTTTCAACTTTTGATGCAGAATTTATATATATAAAAGGGATCCATAATGTTGAAAGAAATTCGGAACTTTGGACAATTATTGGCGAAGATACAACCATTTGAATTTGGAAACAGAAACTTAAATTGTCAATTTCTCGAATTCATTTCGAACATACGTATTTTCAACTTTTGCTACAGAATCAATATATATAAAAGGGGCATAAAAATGTTGAAACAAATTCGGATTTTGGACAATTATTGGCGAAATTTAACCGTTTGAATTTGGAAACAGAAACTTAAAACGTCAATTTCTCGAATTTACTTCAAGAATACATATTTTCAACTTTTGATGCAGAATCAATATATATAAAAAGGGCTTCATAATATTGAAAGAAATTCGAACTTTTGACAATTATTGGCGAAGATACAACCATTTGAATTTGGAAACAGAAACTTAAAACGTAAATTTCTCGAATTTACTTCAAGAATACATATTTTCAACTTTTGATGCAGAATCAATATTTATAAAAAGGGCTTCATAATGTTGAAAGAAATTTGAACTTTGGACAATTATTGGCGAAGATACAACCATTTGAATTTGGAAACAGAAACTTAAAACGTCAATTTCTCGAATTTACTTCAAGAATACGTATTTTCAACTTTTGATGCAGAATCAATATATATAAAAAGTGCTTCATAATGTTGAAAGAAATTCGAACTTTGGACAATTATTGGCGAAGATACAACCGTTTGAATTTGGAAACAGAAACTTAAAACGTAAATTTCTCGAATTTACTTCAAGAATACATATTTTCAACTTTTGATGCAGAATCAATATATATAAAAAGGTGCTTCATAATGTTGAAAGAAATTCGAACTTTGGACAATTATTGGCGGAGATACAACCATTTGAATTTGGAAACAGAAACTTAAATCGACAATTCTTCGAATTCGCTTACAGACATGCGTATTTTCAACTTATGATGCAGAATCAATATATATAAAGAAGGGCTTAATAATGTTGAAAGAAATTCGGATTTTGCCAATTATTGGCGAAGATTTAACCGTTTGAATTTGAAAACAGAAACTTAAATCGTAAATTTCTCAATTTCATTGCAAAAATACATATTTTCAACTTTTGTGCAGAATCAATATATATAAAAAGAGGCTTCATAATATTGAAAAAATGCGGATTTTGGACAATTGTTGGCGAAGATTTAACCGTTTGAATTTCAAATTCGGAATTTGGACAATTATTGGCGGAGATATAACCATTTGAATTTGGAAGCAGAAACTTAAATCGTAAATTTCTCGAATTCATTTCGAAAATACGTATTTTCAACTTTTGATGCAGAATCAACGAGTATATGAAAAGGGCTTCATAATGTTGAAAGAAATCCGAACTTTGGACAATTATTGGCGAAGATACAACCATTTGAATTTGGAAACAGAAACTTAAAACGTAAATTTCTCGAATTTACTTCAAGAATACATATTTTCAACTTTTGATGCAGAATCAATATATATATAAAAGGGCTTCATAATGTTGAAAGAAATTCGAACTTTGGACAATTATTGGCGGAGATACAACCGTTTGAATTTGGAAACAGAAACATAAATCGTCAATTTCTTGATATAATTTCATGAATACATATTTTCAACTTTTGATGCAGAATCAATATATATATAAAAGCGCTCCATAATGTTGAAAGAAATTCGGAATTTGGACAATTATTGGCGGAGATTCAACCAATCGAATTTGGAAACAGAAACTTGAATCGTAAATTTCTCGAATTCATTTCAGAACATACGTATTTTCAACTTTTGATGCAGAATCAATATATATAAAAGGGCTTAATAATGTTGAAAGAAATTCGGATTTTGGCCAATTATTGGCGAAGATTTAACCGTTTGAATTTGAAAACAGAAACTTAAAACGTCAATTTCTCGATTTCATTGCAAAAATACATATTTTCAACTTTTGATGCAGAAGCAATATATATAAAAACGCTTCATAATATTGAAAAAAAATCGGATTTTGCACAATTATTGGCGAAGATTTAACCGTTTGAATCTGAAAACAGAAACTTAAAACGTCAATTTCTCAATTTCATTGCAAAAATACATATTTTCAACTTTTGATGCAGAATCAAAATATACTAAAAGGGCTTAATATTGTTGGAAGAATTATTGGCGAAGATTTAATCATTTGAATTTGAAAACAGAAACTTAAAACGTAAATTTCTCAAATTCATTGCAAAAATACATATTTTCAACTTTTGATGCAGAATCAATATATATAAAAGGGCTTCATAGTCTTGGAAAGAATTCGGACTTTTGACAATTATTGGCAAAGATACAACCGTTTGAATTTGGAAACAGAAACTTAAAACGTAAATTGTCTCGAATTTACTTTCGAACATATATTATTCAACTTTTGATGCAGAATCAATATATATAAAAGGGCTTCATAATGTTGAAAGAAATTCGGAATTAGGACAATTATTGGCGGAGATATAACCATTTGAATTTGGAAACAGAAACTTTAGTCGTCAATTCCTCGAATTCCATCATCAATATCTATAAGAAGGGCTTGATAATGTTGAAGGAAATTCGGACTTTGGACAACTATTGGCGAAGATACAACCGTTTGAATTTGGAAACACATATTTAAAACGTCAATTTCTCGATTTCATTTCAAAAATACATATTTTCAACTTTTGATGTAGCATCAATATACATAAAAAGCACTTAATAATGTTGGAAGGAATTCTGACTTGGAACAAAAATTGGCGAAGATACAACCGTTTCAGTTTGAAAACAGGAACTTAAAACGAAATTTTCTAGATTTTTTTTTCAAATATATAAAAACGGCTTCATAATGTTGAAGAAATTCGGATTTTGGACAATTATTGGCGAAGATTTGACCGTTTGAATTTGGAAACAGAAACTTAAAAAGTAAATTTCTCGATTTTATTTAAAAAACACGTATTTTCAACTTTTGATGCAGAATCAATATATATAAAAGGGCTTCATAATGTTGAAAGAAATTCGGAATTTGGACAATTATTGGCGGAGATACAACAATTTGAATTTGGAACAGAAACTTAAAACGTTAATTTCTCGATTTAATTTCATAAATACATATTTTCAACTTTTGATGCAGAATTTATATATATAAAGGGATCTCATAATGTTGAAAGAAATTCGGAATTTGGACAATTATTGGCGAAGATACAACCATTTGAATTTGGAAACAGAAACTTAAAACGTCAATTTCTCGAATTCACTTCGAGACATACGTATTTTCAACTTTTGATGCAGAATCAATATATATAAAAAGGGCATCAAAATGTTGAAACAAATTCGAACTTTGGACAATTATTGGCGAAGATACAACCGTTTGAATTTGGAAACAGAAACTTAAAACGTCAATTTCTCGAATTTCACTTCAAGAATACATATTTTCAACTTTTGATGCAGAATCAATATATATAAAAAGGCCTTCATAATATTGAAAAAATTCGAATTTGAACAATTATTGGCCATTTGAATTTGAAAACAGATTTAATGATTTAATGATTTAATTTCATGAATACATATTTTCAACTTTTGATGCAGAATCAATATTTATAAAGGGCTTCATAATGTTGAAAGAAATTTGGAATTTGGATAATTGTTGGCGGAGATACAACCATTTGAATTTGGAAACAGAAACTTAAAACGTCAATTTCTCGAATTTACTTCAAGAATACGTATTTTCAACTTTTGATGCAGAATCAATATATATAAAAAGTGCTTCATAATGTTGAAAGAAATTCCAACTTTGGACAATTATTGGCGAAGATACAACCGTTTGAATTTGGAAACAGAAACTTAAAACGTAAATTTCTCGAATTTACTTCAAGAATACATATTTTCAACTTTTGATGCAGAATCAATATATATAAAAAGGGCTTCATAATGTTGAAAGAAATTCGAACTTTGGACAATTATTGGCGGAGATACAACCATTTGAATTTGAAACAGAAACTTAAAACGTCAATTCTCTCGAATTTACTTACGAGACATGCGTATTTTCAACTTTTGATGCAGAATCAATATATATGAAAAGGGCTTCATAATGTTGAAAGAAATTCGAACTTTTGACAATTATTGGCGAAGATACAACCGTTTGAATTTGGAAACAGAAACTTAAAACGTCAATTTCTCGAATTTACTTAAAGAATACATATTTTCAACTTTTGATGCAGAATCAATATATATAAAAAGGGCTTCATAATATTGAAAAAAATGCGGATCTTGGACAATTATTGGCGAAGATTTAACCGTTTGAATTTCAAATTCGGAATTTGGACAATTATTGGCGAGAGATATAACCATTTGAATTTGGAAGCAGAAACTTTAATCGTCAATTCTTCGAATTCGTTACGAACATCGCATTTTCAACTTTTGATGCAGAATCAATATATATAAGAAGGGCTTAATAATGTTGAAAGAAATTCGGATTTTGGCCAATTATTGTCGAAGATTTAACCGTTTGAATTTGAAAACGAAACTTAAGACGTCAATTTCTCAATTTCATTGCAAAAATACATATTTTCAACTTTTGATGCAGAATCAATATATATAAAAAGGGCTTCATAATATTGAAAAAATTCGGTTTGGACATTATTGTCGAAGATTTAACCGTTTGAATTTGAAACAGAAACTTAAGACGTCAATTTCTCAATTTCATTGCAAAAATACATATTTTCAACTTTTGATGCAGAATCAAAATATATTAAAAGGGCTTCATATTGTTGGAAGAATTATTGGCGAAGATTTAACCATTTGAATTTGAAAACAGAAACTTAAAACATCAATTTCTTAATTTCATTGCAAAAATACATATTTTCAACTTTTGATGCAGAATCAATATATTAAAAGGGCCATAATGTTGAAAGAGATTCAGAATTAGGACAATTATTGGCGGAGATACAACATTTGAATTTGGAAACAGAAACTTTAATCGTCAATTCCTCGAATTCATTTCAAAAATACATATTTTCAACTTTTGATGCAGAATCAATACATAAAAAGCACTTATATGTTGGAAGAAATTCTGATTTGGAACAATTATTGGCGAAATCCAACCCAGTTTGAAGCAAACTTAAAACGAAAATTTCTCGATTTTTTTCAAAATACATAAAGAGAGCTTCATATTGTTGAAAAATTCGGATTTTGGACAATTATTGGCGAAGATTTGACCGTTTGAATTTGGAAACAGAAACTTAAAAAGTAAATTTCTCGATTTTTATTTAAAAAACACGTATTTTCAACTTTTGATGCAGAATCAATATATATAAAAAGGGCTTCATAATATTGAAAAAAAAGCGGATCTTGGACAATTATTGGCGAAGATTTAACCGTTTGAATTTCAAATTCGGAATTTGGACAATTATTGGCGGAGATATAACCATTTTGAATTTGGAAGCAGAAACTTTAATCGTCAATTCTTCGAATTCGTTACGAACATGCGCATTTTCAACTTTTGATGCAGAATCAATATATATAAAAAGGGCTTCATAATGTTGAAAGAAATTCGGACTTTTGGCAATTATTGTCGAAGATTTAACCGTTTGAATTTGAAACAGAAACTTAAAACGTCAATTTCTCAATTTCATTGCAAAAATACATATTTTCAACTTTTGATGCAGAATCAATATATATAAAAAGGGCTTCATAATATTGAAAGAAATTCGGACTTTTGGACAATTATTGGCGAAGATACAACCGTTTGAATTTGAAAACAGAAACTTAAAACGTCAATTTCTCGAATTTACTTCAAGAATACATATTTTCAACTTTTGATGCAGAATCAAAATATATTAAAGAGGCTTCATATTGTTGGAAGAATTATTGGCGAAGATTTAACCATTTGAATTTGAAAACAGAAACTTAAAACATCAATTTCTTAATTTCATTGCAGAATCAATATATTTAAAAAGGGCTTCATAATGTTGAAAGAGATTCGGAATTAGGACAATTATTGGCGGAGATACAACCATTTGAATTTGGAAACAGAAACTTAAATCGTCAATTTCTCGAATTCATTTCAAAAATACATATTTTCAACTTTTGATGCAGAATCAATATACATAAAAAGCACTTAATAATGTTGGAAGAAATTCTGATTTGGAACAATTATTGGCGAAGATACAACCGTTTCAGTTTGAAAACAGAAACTTAAAACGTAAATTTCTCGATTTTTTTTTTCAAAATACATAAAAAGGGCTTCATATTGTTGAAAGAAATTCGGATTTTGGACAATTATTGGTGAAGATTTGACCGTTTGAATTTGGAAACAGAAACTTAAAAGTAAATTTCTCGATTTTATTTAAAAAACACGTATTTTTCAACTTTTGATGCAGAATCAATATATATAAAAATGGCTTTATAATGTTGAAAGAAATTCGGAACTTTGGACAATTATTGGCGGAGATACAACAATTTGAATTTGGTAACAGAAACTTAAAACGTAAATTTCTCGATTTAATTTCATGAATATATATTTTCAACTTTTGATGCAGAATCAATATATGTAAAAAGTGCTTCAAATTGTTAAAAGAAATTCGGAATTTGGACAATTATTGGCGGAGATACAACAATTTGAATTTCTAAACAGAAATTTAAAACGTCAATTTCTCGATTCCATTTCAAAAATAGATATTTTCAACTTTTGATGCAGAATCAATATATATAAAAAGGGCTTCATAATGTTGAAAGAAATTCGAACTTTTGACAATTATTGGCGAAAATACAACCGTTTGAATTTGTAAACAGAAACTTAAAACGTCAATTTCTCGAATTTACTTCAAGAATACATATTTTCAACTTTTGATGCAGAATCAATATATATAAAAAGGGCTTCATAATGTTGAAAGAAATTCGAACTTTTGACAATTATTGGCGAAGATACAACCGTTTGAATTTGAAAACAGAAACTTAAAACGTAAATTTCTCGAATTTACTTCAAGAATACATATTTTCAACTTTTGATGCAGAATCAAAATATATGAAAAGGGCTTCATAATGTTGAAAGAAATGGTACTTGTGACAATTATTGGCGAAGATACAACCCTTTGAATTGGAAACAGAAACTTAAAACGTCAATTTCTCGAATTTACTTAAAGAATACATATTTTCAACTTTTGATGCAGAATCAATATATATAAAAAGGGCTTCATAATGTTGAAAGAAATTCGAACTTTTGACAATTATTGGCAAAGATACAACCGTTTGAATTTGAAACAGAAACTTAAAACGTAAATTTCTCGAATTTACTTATAGAATACATATTTTCAACTTTTGATGCAGAATCAATATATATAAATAGGTTTTATAATGTTGGAAGAAATTCGGACTTTGGACAATTATTGGCGAAGATACAACCAGGTGGAAATTGAAAACAGAAACTTAAAACGTAAATTTCTCGATTTATTTCAAAAATACATATTTTCAACTTTGAGCAGAATCAAAATATATTAAAAGATCTGCTTAATGTTGGAAGAAATTCGGACTTTTGGCAATTATTGGCGAAGGTCAATTTTTCAACTTTCGATGCAGAATCAATATATGTATATGAAAAAGACTTCATAATGTTAAAAGAAATTCGGACGTTGGACAATTATTGGGAAAGATACAACCATCTCAATTTGGAAACATAAACTTAAAACGTCAATTTGTCGATTTAATTTTCAAATTTTGATGCAGAATCAATATAGAGTCAATGTATATGAAAATGGCTTCTTAATGTTGGAAGAAATTCGGACTTTTGGCAATTATTGGTGAAGATAAAACCATCTGAATTTGAAATAGAAACCTAAACCTCAATTTCTCGATTAAATTTCAAAAATACATATTTTCACTTTTGAGGCTGAATCAATATGAGTCAATGTATATGAAAATGGCTTCTTAATGTTGGAAGAAATTCGGACTTTTGACAATTATTGGCGAAGATCCAGCCGTTTCAATTTGAAAACAGAAACTAAAAAAAAAATTCAGATTTTTCAAAAATACATATTTTCAACTTTTGAGCAGGATCAAAATATATTAAAGGTCTTCATAGTGTTGGAAGAATTATTGGCGAAGACTTAACCGTTTGAATTGGAAATCAGAAACTTAAAACGTTAATTTCTCAATTTCATTGAAAAATGCATATTTTCAACTTTAATGCACAATCAATAAATATTCAAAGGGCTTCATAATGTTGGAAGAAATTCGGACTTTTGACAATTATTGGCGAAGATCCAACCGTTTGAATTCGAAACACAAACTTAAAACGTAATTTCTCGATTTTATTTCAAAAATACATATTTTCAACTTTTGATGCAGAATCAATATATAAATAAAGCGCTTCATAGTGTTGAAGAAATTCGTCTTTGGACCCTTATTGGCGAAGATCAACCGTTTCAATTTGGAAACACAAACTTAAAACGTCAATTTCTCGATTTCATTTCAAAATACTATTTCAACTTTTGATGCAGAATCAATATACTCGTATATGAAAATGGATTCTTCATGTTGAAAGAAATTCGGAACTTTGGACAATTATTGGCGAAGATACAACCATTTGAATTTGGAAACAGAAAGTTAAAACGTCAATTTCACGAATTTCACTTGCAAGAATACGTATTTTCAACTTTTGATGCAGAATCAATATATATAAGAAGGGCTTAATAATGTTGAAAGAAATTCGGACTTTGGAATATTATTGGCGAAGATACAACCGTTTGAATTTGGGAAAGAAACTTAAAACGTTAATTTCTCAATTTCATTGCAAGAACATATTTTCAACTTTTGATGGAGAATCAATATATATAAAAAGGGCTTCATAATCTTGGAAGAAATTCGGACTTTTGAAAATTATTGGCGAAGATCAACCGTTTGAATTTGGAAACACAAACTTAAAACGTCAATTTCACGATTTTATTTCAAAAATACATCTAATCAAATTTTGATGCAGAATCAATATATAAATAAAGGGTTTCATAGTGTTGAAAGAAATTCGGACTTTGGACCCTTATTGGCGAAGATACAACCGTTTGAATTTGTAAACGAAATTTAAAACGTCCATTTCTGGATTTCATTTCAAAAATACATATTTTGAACTTTTGATGCAGAATCCATATATACAAAAAGGCCTTCATAATGTTGGAAGAAATTCGGACTTTCCACAATTATTGGCGAAGATCCAACCATCTAGGCTTGGAAATAGAAACTTAAAACGTAAATTTGTCGATTTGATTTTAAAACTAATTTTTAAATTTTGAAACAGAAATTTAAAACGTCAATTTCTCAATTTCATTGCAAAAATAATTATTTATTTCAACTTTTGATGCAGAATCAATATATATGAAAAGACTTAATAATGTCGAAAGAAATTCGGACGTTGGACAATTATTTGCGAAGATACAACCACCTGAATTTGGAAATAGAAACTTGAAACCTATATTTCTCGATTTAATTTCAAAACTACATATTTTCAAATTTTGATGCAGAATCAATATATATGAAAAGCGATTCTTAATGTTGGATGAAATTCGGACTTTTGACAATTATTGGCGAAGATAAAACCATCTGAACTTAAAAATAGAAACTTAAAACGTAAAATTTCTCGATTAAATTTCAAAAATACATGTTTTTCAACTTTTGATGCTGAATCAATATATATTAAAAGGGCTTCTCAATGTTGAAAGAAATTCGGACTTTGGTCAATTATTGGCGGAGATACAACCATCTGAATTTGGAAATAGAAGCTTGAAACCTATATTTCTCGATTTTATTTCAAAAATACATACTTTCAACGTTTGATGCAGAATCAATATATATAAAAAGGGCTTCATAATGTTGAAAGAAATTCGGACGTTGGACAATTATTGGCGAAGATACAACCATCTAGGCTTGGAAATAGAAACTTAAAACGTCAATTTGTCGATTTAATTCAAAACAAATTTTTAAATTGTGAAACAGAAATTTAAAACGTCAATTTCTCAATTTCATTGCAAAAATAATTATTTATTTCAAATTTCGATGCAGAATCAATATATATATGAAAAAGACTTAATAATGTTGAAAGAAATTCGGACGTTGGACAATTATTTGCGAAGATACAACCATCTGAATTTGGAAATAGAAACTTGAAACCTATATTTCTCGATTTAATTTCAAAACTACATATTATCAAATTTTGATGCAGAATCAATATATATGAAAAGCGATTCTTAATGTTGGACGAAATTCGGACTTTTGACAACTATTGGCGAAGATACAAATTTTTCAAGCAGAATCAATATATGTATATGAAAAAGACTTCTTAATGTTAAAAGAAATTCGGACGTTGGACAATTGTTGGCGAAGATACAACCATCTGAATTTGGAACAGAAACTTAAAACGTCAATTAGTCGAATTAATTTCAAAACTACATATTTTCAAATTTTGATGCAGAATCAATATATATAAAGGATTCGTAATGTTGGAAGAAATTCGGACTTTGGACAATTATTGGCGAAGATACATACCATTTGAATATGGAAACACAAACTTAAAACGTAAATTTTTCGATTTTATTTGAAATACATATTTTCAACTTTTGATGCTGAATCAATTATATGAAAAGGGCTTCTCAAGGTTGAAAGGAATTCGGACTTTGATCAATTATTGGCGAAGATACAACCATTTGAATTTGGAAACAGAAACTTAAATCGTAAATTTCTCGAATTCATTTCGAAAATACGTATTTTCAACTTTTGATGCAGAATCAATATAAATATCAATCAGATTTTAGCGCTGCAGTGGACGGTCACATGATAATTTTCTTAGCGAGAAAAAAATATAAAATCAAAAAGCGAGAATTTTATTTGTATTAGTTTTTCATTTATTTTTTGTGTTGTACTTAAACAATCGATTTTCGCGTCGCATCCCTTCAATAAGTGTGATTTGTGCGTATGCCGCCACCACTCTGCTAGAGTGCGTGTGCTTGGTGGCCGCATATTCAGCCAATATGAGCGACATCTCCTATACCGCCACTGACGGTGATGCGCCAGATACTGCTGTTCCTTGGTGCTCGCCTTCTGTTGCCTTACAGACCAGCGAACTCCGCTATAATCTGCGGGCTCGCCTGGCGAGCAGTAACAGCAACAATAACAACAACGCAAATAACGCAAATACTAACAATTCCAAGAACTACAACAACTACATCATCAAGAACACCGTCAACAACAAAAACAATGTCCACAAAAACATTAAAAACACTGCCAACAACAACACTAACAAAAATACCAAAAATAACACAAATGTTATCGTCAACAATTTCAACTGCAACAACGCCAACAAAAAAAGGAAAATTGCGATAGTTGAAGATGAAATTGACTTGGATGCAGTGCCGCCTTCTTCTGCTGGAGCTCGTGCACCGCCACATGCGCTTGAGGATCTGCTGTCAGATTCTGACGCAGATGTCGAGTCGGTCGACATGGAAGAGATGGTCCCGCTGACTGCGTCTACTAGTAATGAAGTTACTCACGATGAGGACCCCAATCTAAGCACTGCCGCTGAGATACGCGATTGTTCCCTATCAAACGCACCAAATGTTGACTCTGTTGAAGTTCGGCCAACAAGACCATCTAAACCTCCCCCACTCATTGCTGAGGGTATCACCAACGTTGTTGGACTGCTGAAAGCACTAAATGCTGTTACGCCGCCTGACAGCTTTATGCTCAAATTAGGTGGTGGTGGTACAGTCAGGGTAATGCCAAATGGTATTGACGCCTACAGGGCAATTCAGAGATTGTTCACGGATAAGCGAATCCCGTTCATTCATACCAATTGAAAGAAGATAGAGGTTTCCGCTTGGCCCAAATTTCCTGATTGCTGGAGACTGGAATGCTCAACACCATCTCTGGGTGCAGCGTTGGACACTCGCCGTGGAATCGCGCTTGCGGATTGCGTGAGAGACTCCAACCTCCAAGTACTTGCCACAGGAGGTGCACTATTCGTACGGCAACCATAGGCCAGCAGCAATTGACTTTGCTGTGTACGCTGGGATCCGGTCTGACTGTCTTGGTATATCCGAGAGAATTGAGCTAAACTCCGATCACATCCCCTTGATGGTGGAGTACAGAGTGGCTGCAGCTCTGAATACTCCCAAAAGACGCCTTCTGCCACGCAAGGCAAATATCACCCGATTCCGGCAGAGGTTGGAGCAGCTTGTCAATTTGAACATGGAGCTGAGTTCACCGGCTGATATTGACGACGCAGCGGAGTTATTCCTGCGTAATATTAACGTGGCAGCGGAATACTCCATGCTTGGCCAACTACCTTGTTCGCCTCCCAGTCCAGCCCAGCCTCTTTTAAAACCAGAGATTTTGGATCTGGTAAGACACAAGAGAGCACTGCGTCGTCAATATATGCGCTCACGCAATCCGTTGGATCTAAGGGACTTTAGGCGGGCTGCGTACGAGCTGCGAAAAGCTACTGTTTGTCACTAAGAGCAATATTTCCAAGATATGCTCCGCAATGCTAATCCCAATAAGGATCATGGATTCAATTTGTGGAAGGCAACGCGTTGTGTCAAGCGGCAGCCACTCAGGCGGATCCCCATTATGCGACCTGAGCAACACTTGGTGTCGATCGGATGCAGATATTGCATCGGCGTTTGCAGACGAGCTGCAAAGTCGCTTCACGCCCTTTGCACTAGCATCGCCCAGCCAGGTACAGGACAATAAAGCATTTTTAAATGCAGATCTAGATACTGTACAACTTATCACCCCTATCGCCCCAACTGAGGTCCGTTTACGATTCGCAGGCTTAAGTCCACTAAGGCCCCTGGCTATGATGGCATTGACGGCAGAGTTGCTAAGGCCCTCCCAGAGAAGGGAGTCATGTTCTTGGTGCTACTTTTTAACTCCACTTTCCCCATTACCCGTGGAAGTGCGCCTGTGATTGCGATGATTCCGAAACCTGGCAAGCCGGATAATCTTGTCTCGTCATATCGACCGATAAGCTTGCTGTCCACTTTCTCCAAAATATTTGAAAAAATATTTCTTGGAAGATTGTCGGCAGTAAGAGGCTTTCAGAGGGCCATTCCTGATCATCAGTTTGGCTTCAGGCATCACCACGGTACACCAGAGCAAGTTCATCGAGTAGGACAGCACGTCCTCGAGGCCTTGGAAAATGAGCAGTACAGCCGTGCCGTCTTTCTGGATATCCAGCAAGCATTTGATCGCGTATGGCATGATGGCCTGCTTTTAAGCTTAAGTCTCTGCTACCACTGGCGCAGTATTTACTGCTCAGGTCTTACCTGTTTGGCCGTTCTTTTATGGTTGAAGTTAGGGGCGAGCGATCAAACATCCGCCGCATTGGAGCTGGTATACCGCAGGGTAGTGTCCTTGGACCTGCCTTGTTCACATTGTACACCGCGGACTTGCCGATACCAGTAGCCAGAAACACGCTGCTTGCCACATACGCGGATGACACTGTGTTCCTTGCTAACTCCACCACTGCTTGGAGAGCAGCTGCGGTTACCCAGAGGTTCTTGGATGGTTTTAGTACTTGGGCCAACCGGTGGAACATCTGCGTCAATGGGAGCAAGTCTCAGCACTGCACGTTCGCGCTCAGGAATGGTAATTGTCCAACTGTCCGACTCAACAACACGGTCATACCTCAGGAGAACCATGTTCGCTACCTGGGTATGTTTTTGGACGAGGAAACTTACCTGGCGCAAACACATCCAGATCACTGCAGCTGCGTGTAGATCCAAAAAAACGAAACTCCACTGGTTGCTGAAGCCATCAAGCAACTCAGCTTGAGCAACAAGCTGCTGGTGTACAGGAGCATCATCATGCCTACATGGACATATGGAATTCCATTCTGGGGCACAGCCGCAAAATCCTGGATTAATCAAATTCAAGTTTTGCAGAACAAGGTGCTCAGAGACATCTCTGGTGCTCCATCATATGTGAGCAACAGAACTCTGCACAACGACTTCGCATTACCGACAGTCAGTCAACAAATCAACAGACATACAAATCGGTATAATGACCGTTTGCACAACCACGTCAACCCTTTGGCCTGCACAATTGGGTCAAATAACTCGCAGGAGGTTGAAGCGCCTCCACACCAGCGACCTCTGGACTGTAGGGCGTTAAATTAATGTGCCACAAATGTAATATTTGATGTTATTTATTAACTGCTAAAACCTGTTCTATGTTTATGTTATAGATTGTAATTCCACTGCTATTTTTCATTCATATCTCTACAAATCAATGTTTTATAGCCTTTCAATAGGTTGATTAATGTTTAAATAAATTGGTACATAAAAAAAAAAAAAAATCAATATATATAAAAATGGCTTAATAATGTTGAAGAAATTCGGACTTTGGACAATTATTGGCGAAGATTCAACCGTTTGAATTTGAAAACAAACTTGAAACGTAATTTTCTCGATTTTATTTCAAACATAAATATTTTCCAATTTTGATGCAGAATCAATATATATTAAAAGGTCTTCATAATGTTGGAAGAAATTCGGACTTTTGACAATTATTGGCGAATATACAACCATCTGAATTTGGAAATAGAAACTTAAACGTTAATTTCTCGGTTTAAATTCAAAACTACATATTTTTAAATTTTGATGCCGAATCATATGAAAAGGGCTGCTTACTGTTGGAAGAAATTCAGAATTTTTACAATTATTGTGAAGATACAACCCTTTGAATTTGGAAACAGAAACTTAAAAATTCAATTTCCAATTTCATTGCAAAGATACGTATTTTCAACTTTTGATGCAGAATCAATATATATAAAAAGGGCTTCATAATGTTGAAAGAAATTCTAACTTTGGACAATTATTGGCGAAGATACAACCATTTGAATTTGGAAACAGAAGTTAAAAAGTAAATTTCTCGATTTCATTTCAAACAAACATATTGTTCAACTTTGATGCAGAATCAATATAAATAAAAGGGCTTCATAATGTTGAAGGAAATTCGGAATTTAGACAATTATTGGCGGAGATACAACCATTTGAATTTGGAAACAGAAAGTTAAAACGTCAATTTCTCAATTTCATTGCAAAAATACGTATTTTCAACTTTTGATGCAGAATCAATATATATAAAAAGGGCTTCATAATGTTGAAAGAAATTCAACTTTGGACAATTATTGGCGAAGATACAACCGTTTGAATTTGAAACTGATATTTAATTCGTCAATTTCTCGATTTCATTTCAAAAATACATATTTTAAACTTTTGATGCAGAATCAATATTTAAAAAAAGGGCTTCATAATGTTGGAAGAAATTGGACTTTTGACAATTATTGGCGAAGATACAACCGTTTCAATTTGAAAACAGCAACTTACAACGTAATTTGCTAGATTTTTTCAGAAATACATATTTTAAACTTTGAGCAGAATCAAAATATATTAAAGGGCTTCATAATGTTGAAAGAAATTCGGATTTTGGACAATTATTGCGAAGATTTAACCGTTTGAATTTGAAACAGAGACTTAAAACGTAAATTTGTCGATTTCTTTGCATAAATACATATTTCGAAATTTTGATGCAGAATCAAAGTATATAAAAAGTGCTTCAAAATGTTGAAGAAATTCTGACTTTTGACAATTATTGGCGAAGATCAAACCGCACGAATTTGGAAACATAAACATAAAACGTCAATTTCTCGATTTCATTTCAAAAATACGTATTTTCAACTTTTAATGCAGAATCAATATATATAAAAATTACTTCATAATGTTGAAAGAAATTCGGACTTTGGACAATTATTGGCGAAGATTCAACCGTTTGAATTTGAAACAGAAACCTAAAGCGTAAATTTCTCGAATTCGTTTCGAAAATACGTATTTTCAACTTTTAATGCGGAATCAATATATATAAAATGGCTTAATAATGTTGAAGAAATTCTGACTTTTGACAATTATTGGCGAAGATACAACCATCTGAATTTGAAAAGAAACTTAAAACGTCAATTTGTCGATTTAATTTTAAAAAATACATATTTTTAACTTTTGATGCAGAATCAATATATATAAAGGGCTTCATAATGTTGGAAGAAATTCGGAGTTTTGACAATTATTGGCGAAGATACAACCCTTTGAATTTGGAAAACAGAAACTTAAAAAGTCAATTTCTAAATTTCATTTCAAAAATACGTATTTCAACTTTTGATGCAGAATCAATATATATAAAAATGGCTTAATAATGTTGAAAGAAATTCGGACTTTGGACAATTATTAGTGAAGATACAACCATTTGAATTTGGAAACAGAAAGTTAAAACGTCAATTTCTCGATTTCATTTCAAGAATACCTATTTTCAACTTTGATGCAGATCAATATACATAAAAGGGCTTCATAATGTTGAAGAAATTCGGACTTTGGACAATTATTGGCGGAGATACAACCATTTGAATTTGGAAACAGAAAGTTAAAACGTAATTTTCTAAATTTCATTGCAAAAATACGTATTTTCAACTTTTGATGCGGAATCAATATATATAAAAGAGCTTCATAATGTTCAAAGAAATTCGGAATTTGGACAATTATTGGCGGAGATACAACCATTTGAATTTGGAAACAGAAAGTTTAAACGTTATTTTCTAAATTTCATTGCAAAAATACATATTTTCAACTTTTGATGCAGAATCAATATATATTAAAAAGGCTTCATAATGTTGAAAGAAGTTCGAACTTTGGACAATTATTGGCGAAGATACAACCCTTTGAATTTGGAACAGAAACTTAAAACGTCAATTTCTCGAATTTACTTCAAGAATACGTATTTTCAACTTTTGATGCAGAATCAATATATATAAAGGGGCTTATGATTATTGGCGAAGATTCAACCGTTTGAGTTTGAAAACAAAACTTGAAACGTAATTTTCTCTATTTTATTTCAAAAATAAATATTTTCAAATTTTGATGCAGAATCAATATATATAAAAAGGTCTTCATAATGTTGGAAGAAATTCGGACTTTTGACAATTATTGGCGAAGATAAAATTTTCAACTTTCGATGCAGAATCAATGTATACAAAAATACTTCATAATGTTGAAGAAATTCGGACGTTGGACAATTATTTGCGGAGATTCAACCGTTTGAATTTGAAAACAACACTTGAAACGTAATTTTCTCGATTTTATTTCATAAATAAATATTTTCAAATTTAGATCAGATTCAATATAAAAAATACTTCATAATGTTGAAAGAAATTCGGACTTTGGACAATTATTGGCGAAGAATACAACCATCTGAATTTGGAAATAGAAACTTAAAACGTCCATTTGTCGATTTAATTTTAAAATACATATTTTCAACTTTTGATGCAGAATCAATATATATAAAAAGGGCTTCATAATGTTGAAAGAAATTCGAACTTTTGACAATTATTGGCGAAGATACAACCGTTTGAATTTGGAACAGAAACTTAAAACGTCAATTTCTCAATTTCTTGCAAAAATACATATTTTCAACTTTTGATGCAGAATCTATATAACAAGTGATTCATAATGTTGGAAGAAATTCTGACTGTTTGGTCAAACTAATTTAAATACTACTGACAATGAATGTTCAGCTGTTAATTTGTTAATTTATCGCTACTTAACATAACTCTGTTAAATCTTATTCACTTATGTAAACCCTTAGTTGTAATTTTGGTAAATATCGATAGTTATCACTATCGAAGAGTCTGAATTGGAGATTCAAGCAAGCCAGACGCGCGCTTTTGTTTCGGTCATATAAAAAGTTGCTAAATTAAATAGTTTAAGCACCGCCCAGATCTGAAGTTTCATGTTTGCATAAAAAACGCTTTATGCACCGAACATTTTGGCGCCCAACAAACAAATTATTAATAAACAATTGGACAATTTCGCATTTCGTAACGTTAGCAAATTCCGCTTGCGCGTATACACCAACTAAACAAATTCGCCTTGGCTTCCAATTGCTTGGTTGCAACATTTAAAGCATCAAACTTGTCAAAAATGTGAAAATCGTTAACTAGAACCAACACAAAGTTCGTCGCAGCAGCAATCACACACATGCACATAACTCAAAGTAACGGTTATTGCATTGTGTCTCTATATTCGTTGTGCAGACTGTCGGCGCCGTTTTCGCTCGTCGTCTACTTTGTTCGCCGTTAGTTTTCGGTGAATTTTCGATCGTCTTCTTTCACACCGTCGCTGCTCTTATCGCATATTTCGCTACTGCTAAACGCCCAGTGCGCTGCTCGCAATCGTCGCTTCAGTCGCTGCCTTTAGTGGTTTATCCCAAATTCGTTCTTCGTTCGTTTGTGTAAGAGCTGCAACTGCGATCGATACTGTTGTAGTTAACATACACACAACAATCATTTCGTCGTTTTTGGCGACGTCAAGCAGAACTCAAGCTCCGCGCCGAATTCTCTTCGACTTCAATACACATCTGTAAATATGTCGCATTCCTTGGAAGACTACCGACGCCAGCGCGCAAATATCAAACGGAACATTTCCCGCATTAAAACCTTGGTCGATGGACAATCTGGAGATTCTTCTAAAAGATCACCTGCGGATCTTCAATGTCGTTTAGGCATTTTGGAATCGTACTTTAAGCAATCGTTGGCTATTCAATCGGAAATAGAAACTCTGGATTCAAATGATAATGGGCGCGCTGAACTGGAAGACAACTATGTACACATCAAGTTGGCAATTAAGAAATTGCTTGGTGAAGACCTAAATAGTACAGTCGTTGATGACGCTACATCACACGTTGCTTACCATCCTCAACTATCACGTCTGCCTTGTTTGGCCTTGCCCACATTCGATGGCAATCATCTGGACTATAACAACTTCATGTGCTCGTTTAATCAAATCGTGAAAGGAGCGCAAATAACAAACATTGAGAAGTTTAACTATCTACTCAACTGTTTAAAGGGTGCTGCACTGGAGTGCGTGAAGGCATTTCCAGTCACCAATGAAAACTACGCTAAGGCATTAGAAAAATTAAAGTCTCGATATGACAAGCCAGCATTGATATTTACAGAGACAATATCGTCTATTTTTCAGTTGCCTTCAGCTAGTTCATCAAACGCTACGCAGCTACGTTCGTTAATTGATAATGCATCGGCATTATTTAGTTCACTTTCGTCCTTGGGCTCTGACATCGACATAGCGCAAGCCATGTTAATCTATGTGGTTCTGGATAAATGCGATCAGGAAACTAGAAACAAATGGAATTTATCGCTGGATTATACAACAATCCCAACTTGGGCTCAGTGCGTACAAGTACTGGAGCGTCATTCTCAATTCCTGTTGTCCAAAGGTACAACAATTAACCAAACGGATTCAAAACAGATTCGTAATCCTGGCAAAGGACATAACTCGTCTTTCCTACTTACCATCGCTGCTTGTGCATTGTGCTCAAGCTCAACTCACAAATTGATGGCTTGCGAACAATTTCAAACATTGGATTCGCTGCAACGTTTTGATGTCGTCAAACGTCACCGACTGTGTCTTAATTGCTTGTCTAAGGGTCATCAAATGGCCGATTGCCCTTCAAAAAATCGCTGTCGCCATTGTCAGAGATCGCACCACACTTTGCTACACAACAAACTACGTTCAACAACACAACCAAGCTCTTCCCCAGCCACCGAAGCAGTAGCACACAACCATTCGCAAATCAAAAAACCTTATCAATCTCAGGTTCTTTTAGCAACGGCTATGGTCCTGGTCAGAGATGCAACTGGCACCTACAGACTAGGCCGTGCTCTACTGGACTCATGTTCGCAGGTGAATTTCGTCACCGATTCGTTTGCTCAGAAGCTTCGTCTAAAAAGAGAGAAACATGATGTGCAAATCAGCAGTATTGGCCATGCACGTACAGACATCACTTCTCTTGCAACTACATCAATAAGGTCTCGTTTGTCGCCCTCTGAAGTTTCGTTAGATCTTTGCGTCACCTCGCATATAGCCTATCAGCCGGACATCAATATCGACATTTCTAAATGGAAAATGCCAGAAAATATTGTTCTGGCAGATGAGAAATTCTACCAGTCTCGACACATCGACATGCTTTTAGGAACAGAAGCATTCTTCGACATTCTATCAGTGGGCCAAGTTAAACTTGGTACAACTGGACCCATGCTCCAAAAGACGCTGTTTGGATGGGTAGTGACAGGAAAGTGTGATCCGCAACAGTCTCGAGAGCTTGCTGCTAGTTTTAAGCTTGGTGCCACTTCAATTGACGATCACCTTAAACGCTTATGGGAAATTGAAGCAACTGAAACTTCAAATGTGCTGTTGAAACCAGAACATCGAGCTTGTGAGGAACACTACGTAAAAACGACTGTTATAAATGACAGTGGTCGCATTGTTGTAAGGCTGCCGCTTAAGAAAAATCCCACTCAACTTGGTCATTCATTCGACATAGCACGCCGCAGATTTCTCAGCTTGGAACGCCGTTTGACACAATCTTCGAACTTCGCTTACAGTATTGTCAATTCATGGAGGAGTATGAACGTTTGGAACATATGTCGCTGGTCACAGAACCAAACTTATCGGAACCTCAATACTACATACCTCACCATTGCGTTTTGAAGCCCAGCAGCGAATCCACAAAGCTTCGAGTGGTCTTCGACGCCTCGTGTCGAACGTCCAATCAAACTTCGCTCAATGATCATTTACTTGTCGGCCCGACTCTCCAAGATGATTTATATTTGCTGTTGTTGCGTTTCAGATTACATCGTTATGCCATAACAGCTGATGTAACCATGATGTACAGGCAAGTAAATGTTGATTTAAATGATCGCAAATACCAGTCACATACTCTGGCGAGCTCTTCCAGATGAACCACTTCTGCACTTATCAACTCAACACGGTTACTATGGAACAGCCTCGGCGCCATCTAGCCGTACGCAGCCTGCATTATTTGGCAGATCTGTGTCGAACTGAGTATCCAATCGGTGCTGCAGTCATTGAATCGTAGTTCTATGTAGATGACCTTTATCTGAGGCGAGGACATAGAAACTCTTCGCACAATCAGATCAAGTCACGGAAATTCTGCATCGTGGTCACTTTAACCACGTAACCATGTCCTGGAGAAACTAGCGAACATCAGCTCATACAATCGTTGTGTTCGCACTGTCGCTTAAATGCTTCGCTTCGTTCAAATCACACATATGAAACGTAAATTCGAAACAACTTTGTCATCCGAGGAACTACGCAATGCATCCTATTGCATAATTTGGAACATCCAGCAACTATCATTCGTCGAAGACATTCGCCAACTGCAAAGGGATCAACCACTTAGGAGCCATCTAAAGTTTCTCAATCCTTTTCTAGATCGCTCCACAGGATTTTCACTTATCAGAGTTGGCGGCCGGCTAGACAACGTTGAATTTGAGAACTTCGAAAAAATCCGATATTGTTGCCCAGTAAATCGCACTTCGTCTGGATCTATGTGCGGCATCTACATCTTCGCAACTGCCATGCTCGACCTAAAGCTTTAGTGGCACTCATTCGATTGGAATATTGGATCGTAAACGACAGAGACTTGGCACGTCGCATCATGCGCACCTGCATGGCGTGCGTTCGGTACAAGCCAAAACTGGAAAGGCAGCTTATGGGATCGCTGCCAGTGGAGCGCCTTCGACCGGACCACCCATTCCAACGCTGTGGATATCGACTTCTGTGGGCCAATAAATACGTATGTTCGCATACGAGGAAAGGGTCCCACAAAATCTTACTTGGCCGTATTCATTTGTTTTGCATCCAAGGCGGTGCACATCGAAGTGGTCTCTCAATTATCCACGAAAGCATTCTTGGCTGCACTCAAACGAATGGTTGCTCGGCGAGCGCTGCTCACTGACATCTATTGTGATAATGGAACTAACTTCGTGGGTGCAGCAAATGAGCTAAAGGCTTTGAAACAATTTTTGTTTGATCAATCTACTCAAGACGCAATATCAGAGTATTGTGCTTCGGATTTCGTGTCGTTTCATTTTATTCCGCCCAGGGCACCCCACTTTGGCGGACTCTGGGAAGCAGTAGTTAAGAGCGCAAAGGGATTGCTGCACAAGACGCTATCGAACACTTGCCTAACATTTGAGGAGCTCTGTACGATCACAACAGAGATCGAAGCTGTCCTCAATTCTCGCCCATTGTCACCTATGTCGCCTGATCCCAACGATCTATCAGCAATCACCCCAGGACACTTTTTAGTTGGAAAATCGCTTCGGGCGCTTCCTGAACGCACGATAGCAATGCCTCATCTCAACAATTTGGAGCGGTTTGACGTGATAACCGCTGCTAAACAGCAATTTTGGCGTTGTTGGTCATCAGATTATATTCACGAGCTTCGTGCTCGAACCAAATGGACATCATCGTCGGCAAATCTCACTATTGGAACCATGGTCATAATCCAGGACGACAATCTTCTGCCTCAGCAATGGAAGCTCGGCCGCATCGAATCACTTGTGCCTGGAAAGGATGGTCATGTTCGAGTTGTTCATCTTCGTACAGCCAATGGCATCTGCTGCCGACCAATACACAAATTGGCTATCTTACCGATGGAGGCTTGATATGTTGAAAGCAGATCCTTTCAAGGTGGCCGGGATGTTTGGTCAAACTAATTTAAATACAACTGACAATGAATGTTCAGCTGTTAATTTGTTAATTTATCGCTACTTAACATAACTCTGTTAAATCTTATTCACTTATGTAAACCCTTAGTTGTAATTTTGGTAAATATCGATAGTTATCACTATCGAAGAGTCCGAATTGGAGACTCAAGCAAGCCAGACGCGCGCTTTTGTTTCGGTCATATAAAAATTTGCTAAATTAAATAGTTTAAACACCGCCCAGATCTGAAGTTTCATGTTTGCATAAAAAACGCTTTATGCACCGAACACTGACTTTCCACAATTATTGGCGAAGATCCAACCATCTGAATTTGGAATTAGAAACTTAAAACGTCAATTTGTCGATTTAATTTCAAATACATATTTTCAAATTTTGATGCAGAATCAATATATATGAAAAGGGATTCTCAATTTTGGAAGAAATTTGGACTTTTGACAATTATTGGCGAAGATACAACCGATGGAATTTGGAATCAGAAACTTAAAACGTCAATTTCTCAATTTCATTGCAAAAATACATATTTTCAACTTTTGATGCAGAATCTATATATATAAAAAGTGATTCATAATGTTGGAAGAAATTCTAACTTTCCACAATTATTGGCGAAGATCAAACCATTTGAATTTGGAAACAGAAACTTAAAACGTAAATTTCTCGATTTAATTTCGAAAATATATGTATTCAGCTTTTGATGCCGAATCAATATATATAAATTAGGTTTTATAATGTTGGAAGAAATTCGGACTTTGGACAATTATTGGCGAAGATACAACGGGTGGAAATTGAAAACAGAAACTTAAAACGAAATTTTCTCGATTTTATTTCATAAATACATATTTTCAACTTTTGATGCAGAATCAATATATATTAAAAGGTCTGCATAATGTTTTCGGACTTTGTACAATTATTGGCGAAGATACAATTTTTCAACTTTTCGATGCAGAATCAATATATGTACATGAAAAAAGGGCTTCATAATGTTGAAAGAAATTCGAACTTTTGACAATTATTGGCGAAGATACAACCATTTGAATTTGGAAACAGAAACTTAAAACGTAAATTTCTCGATTTAATTTCAAAATACATATTTTCAACTTTTGATGCAGAATCAATATATATGAAAAGGGATTCTCAATGTTGGAAGAAATTCGGACTTTTGACAATTATTGGCGAAGATAAAACCATTTGATTATCGAAACAGAAACTTAAAACGTCAATTTCTCGATTTTATATTGAAAATACATATTATTAACTTTTGATGCAGAATAAATATATATCAAAATGGCTTAAAACTTTTGAAAGAAATTCGCAATTTGGACAATTATTGACGGAGATACAACCATTTGAATTTGGAAAGTTAAAACGTCAATTTCTAAATTTCATTCAAAAATACGTATTTTCAACTTTTGATGCACAATCAATATATATAAGAAGGGCTTCATAATGTTGACAGAAATTCGGACTTCTGGACAATTATTGGCGAAGATACAACAGTTTGAATTTGGAAACAGATATTTAATTCGTCAATTTCTCGATTTCATTTCAAAAATACATATTTTCAACTTTTGATGCAGAATCAATATATATGAAAAGGGCTTCATAATGTTGAAAGAAATTCGAACTTTTGACAATTATTGGCAAAGATACAACCATTTGAATTTGGAAACAGAAACTTAAAACGTCAATTTCTCGAATTTACTTCGAAAATACATATTTTCAACTTTTGATGCTGAATCAATATATATGAAAAGGGCTTCATAATGTTGAAAGAAGCTCGGAATTTGGACAATTATTGGCGAAGATACAACCATTTGAATTTCAAAACAGAAACTTAGATCGTCAATTTATCGAATTCATTTCGAACATACGTATTTTCAACTTTTGATGCAGAAACAATATATATTAAAAGGGCTTCATAGTGTTGAAAGAAATTCGGACTTTGGACAATTATTGGCGAAGATTTAACCGTTTGAATTTGGAAACAGAAACTTAAAACGTAAATTTCTCGATTTCTTTGCATAAATACGTATTTTCACCTTTTGATGCAGAATCAAAATATATAAAAGGGCTTCATAATGTTGAAAGAAATTCGAACTTTTGACAATTATTGGCGAAGATACAACCGTTTGAATTTGGAAACAGAAACTTAAAACGTCAATTTCTCGAATTTACTTAAAGAATACATATTTTTAACTTTTGATGCAGAATCAATATATATAAAAAGGGCTTCATAATGTTGATTAACCGGTTTCAATTTGGAAACAGCAAACTTAAAACGTAAATTTCTCGATTTTATTTCGAAAATATATGTTTCAACTTTTGATGCAGAATCAATATATATAAAAAGGGCTTCATAATGTTGAAAGAAATTCGCAATTTGGACAATTATTGGCGGAGATATAACCATTTGAATTTGGAAACAGAAAGTTAAAACGTAAATTTCTCGATTTCATTTCAAAAATACGTATTTTCAACTTTTAATGCAGAATCAATATATATAAAAATTGCTTAATAATGTTGAACGGAAATTCGGACTTTGGACAATTATTGGCGAAGATTCAACCGTTTGAATTTGAAAACAGAAACCTAAATCGTAAATTTCTCGAATTGGTTTCGAAAATACGTATTTTCAACTTTTGATGCAGAATCAATATATATAAAAATTGCTTAATAATGTTGGAAGAAATTCGGACTTTAACAATTATTGGCAATATACAATTTTCAACTTTCGAAGCAGAATTAATATATATAAAAAAGACTTCATAATGTTGAAAGAAATTCGGTCTTTGGACAATTATTGGCGAAGATACAACCATTTGAATTTGGAAACAGAAACTTAAAACGTCAATTTCTCGAATTTACTTCAAAACTACATATTTTCAAATTTTGATGCAGAATCAACATATCTGAAAAGGGCTTCATAATGTTGAAAGAAATTCGAACTTTTGACAATTATTGGCGAAGATACAACCCTTTGAATTTGGAAACAGAAGTTTAAAAAGTCAATTTCTAAATTTCATTGCAAAAATACGTATTTTCAACTTTTGATGCAGAATCAATATATACTCGTATAAAAACGGCGTCATAATGTTGAAGAAATTCGGACTTTGGACAATTATTGGCGAAGATCAACCAGCGTGAATTTGGAAACATAAACATAAAACGTCAATTTCTCGATTTCATTTCAAAAATACATATTTTCAACTTTTGATGCAGAATCAATATATATATAAAGGGCTTATGATTATTGGCGAAGATACAACCATTTGAATTTGAAAACAAAACTTGAAACGTAATTTTCTCTATTTTATTTCTAAAACAAATATTTTCAACTTTTGATGCAGAATCAATATATATTAAAAGGTCTTCATAATGTTGGAAGAAATTCGGACTTTTGACAATTATTGGCGAAGATAAAATTTTTCAACTTTCGATGCAGAATCAATGTATACAAAAAATACTTCATAATGTTGAAAGAAATTCGGACGTTGGACAATTATTGGCGAAGAAACATCCATCTGAATTTGGAAATATAAACTTAAAACGTCAAATTGGCGATTTAATTCCAAAAATACGTAGTTTCAACTTTTGATGCAGAATCAATATATATAAAAATGGCTTAATAATGTTGAAAGAAATTCGGACTTTGGACAATTATTGGTGAAGATACAACCATTTGAATTTGGAAACAGAAAGTTAAAACGTAAATTTCTCGATTTCATTTCAAGAATACCTATTTTCAACTTTTGATGCAGAATCAATATACATAAAAGAGCTTCATAATGTTGAAAGAAATTCGGAATTTGGACAATTATTGGCGGAGATACAACCATTTGAATTTGGAAACAGAAAGTTAAAACGTAATTTTCTAAATTTCATTGCAAAAATACGTATTTTCAACTTTTGATGCGGAATCAATATATATAAAAGAGCTTCATTATGTTCAAAGAAATTCGGAACTTTGGACAATTATTGGCGGAGATACAACCATTTGAATTTGGAAACAGAAACTTAAAACGTCAATTTCTCGAATTTACTTCAAGAATACATATTTTCAACTTTTGATGCAGAATCAATATATACTCGTATAAAAACGGCTTCAATGTTGGAAGAAGTTCGGAATTTGGACAATTATTGGCGAAGATCAAACCGCGTGAATTTGGAAACATAAACGACAATTTCTCGATTTCATTTCAAAAATACGTAGTTTTCAACTTTTGATGCAGAATCAATATATATAAAAGAGGGCTTATGATTATTGGCGAAGATACAACCGTTTGAATTTGAAAACAAAACTTGAAACGTAATTTTCTCTATTTTATTTCAAAAATAAATATTTTCAACTTTTGATGCAGAATCAATATATATAAAAAGGTCTTCATAATGTTGGAAGAAATTCGGACTTTTGACAATTATTGGCGAAGATAAAATTTTTCAACTTTCGATGCAGAATCAATGTATACAAAAAATACTTCATAATGTTGAAAGAAATTCGGACGTTGGACAATTATTTGCGGAGATTCAACCGTTTGAATTTGAAAACAACACTTGAAACGTAATTTTCTCGATTTTATTTCATAAATAAATATTTTCAAATTTAGATCCAGATTCAATATATATAAAAAATACTTCATAATGTTGAAAGAAATTCGGACTTTGGACAATTATTGGCGAAGATACAACCATCTGAATTTGGAAACAGAAACTTAAAACGTCAATTTCTCGAATTTACTTCTAGAATACATATTTTCAACTTTTGATGCAGAATCAATATATAAAAAAGGCTTCATAATGTTGAAAGAAATTCGAACTTTTGACAATTATTGGCGAAGATACAACCGTTTGAATTTGGAAACAGAAACTTAAAACGTCAATTTCTCGAATTTACTTCAAGAATACATATTTTCAACTTTTGATGCAGAATCTATATATATAACAAGTGATTCATAATGTTGGAAGAAATTCTGACTGTTTGGTCAAACTAATTTAAATACAACTGACAATGAATGTTCAGCTCTTAATTTGTTATTTTATCGCTACGTAACATAACTCTGTTAAATCTTATTCACTAATGTAAACCCTTAGTTATAATTTTGGTAAATATCGATAGTTATCACTATCGAAGAGTCTGAATTGGCGATTCAAGCAAGCCAGACGCGCCTTTTGTTTCGGTCATATAAAAAGTTGCTAAATTAAATAGTTTAAACACCGCCCAGATCTGAAGTTTCATGTTTGCATAAAAAACGCTTTATGCACCGAACATTTTGGCGCCCAACGTGAGTGTTTAAACGAATTATTAATAAACAATTGGACAATTTCGCATTTCGTAACGTTAGCAAATTCCGATTGCGCGTATACACCAACTAAACAAATTCGCCTTGGCTTCCAATTGCTTGGTTGCAACATTTAAAGCATCAAACTTGTCAAAAATGTGAAAATCGTTAACTAGAACCAACACAAAGTTCGTCGCAGCAGCAATCACACACATGCACATAACTCAAAGTAACGGTTATTGCATTGTGTCTCTATATTCGTTGTGCAGACTGTCGGCGCCGTTTTCGCTCGTCGTCTACTTTGTTCGCCGTTAGTTTTCGGTGAATTTTCGATCGTCTTCTTTCACACCGTCGCTGCTCTTATCGCATATTTCGCTACTGCTAAACGCCCAGTGCGCTGCTCGCAATCGTCGCTTCAGTCGCTGCCTTTAGTGGTTTATCCCAAATTCGTTCTTCGTTCGTTTGTGTAAGAGCTGCAACTGCGATCGATACTGTTGTAGTTCACATACACACAACAATCATTTTCGTCGTTTTTGGCACGTCAAGCAGAACTCAAGCTCCGCGCCGAATTCTCTTCGACTTCAATACACATCTGTAAATATGTCGCATTCCTTGGAAGACTACCGACGCCAGCGCGCAAATATCAAACGGAACATTTCCCGCATTAAAACCTTGGTCGATGGAC
>JAWNMP010000166.1:0-31352 GCA_035043875.1 Drosophila paucipuncta
TGCTTTGGAGTACCTGAAACTCTGGTTAGCGTTAATGGTACGCAGTTTAAAGCCAATGATTTTAATGTGTTTTTAACGAAACTTGGAATACGACATGTATATACAGCACTATATTCGCTCCAGAGCAACGCTGCAGAACGGGTGAATCGCTCTCTGTTAGCCGCAATTCGTGCCTATCTTAAAACGGAACAAACAGAATGGGATGTAAATCTTTCGGCTATTTCGTGCGCATTACGTTCTTCATTGCATCAATCTTTAGGTTGCTCTCCATATAAAGCCCTATTTGGGTTAGACATGATAACCCATGGCGGTGATTATCGGCTCCTAAAACAATTATCCCTGTTAGAAGAGCCCATAATGCCATTACAACGCACTGACAACTTAGCCTTGCTGCGCAAAGATGTTCAACAGAACATTCGTCGAGCGTTTGACCGTAATGTAGCGCAGTATAATTTGCGGTGTAAGCCTGTATCCTTTAAGGATGGTCAAGAAGTCTTTAGAAGGAATTTGGCCCTTAGCAAATTCTCACATGACTTCAACGCCAAAATTAGGACCAAAATTTGTGAAATGTCGAATCAAGAAAAACTTGGCAATAGTTTTTATCTCTTAGAAGATTTACAAGGACGTGAAATAGGAACTTATCACGCAAAAGATATTCGCATCTAATTCCCGCTAATCTTCCAGCTATCGTGTCATATTATCGTGTGTGTAATGGTCAGCACGCCACTTAAAAAATATATAGTTGCAGCGCTAATCGTTTGCGACAAATTTGTCGCCTGCGCTGTAACGAATAGTAGCAAAGCAGTGCATCTGAGCACGCAAAAGCTGAGCCTCACAAAATAAACTTTTACGCAAACGGAGCATGCTCAAGGTTAGCGATAGATCGCTTAAGGGAGCTTTCGAAACTCAGCCAACTTTGTTGTCCCGCATCCGGCGGTTGACCGCATCCAGGTATAAAAGGGAGCTGATCACAGCTAAAGCCCTTCTCCTTTTTAAAAATTATTGCAACGTGCGGATGCAGCTCAACCTAAAACGTCGGTCGGCGGAAATTTATATAACACGTGGCGGCTGAACAAAAAAAAAATAAAAATAAAATAAATTAAATAGTGCCGAATTCTTTCACACAAAACCACAAAGAACACCAACCATTGTGCAAGAAAAAAAAACGAACCAACCAAATAATTATAACCGCCCCATATATACTTGGGAACGTGACACGTATCATCCCGTGCCCGGCCAGGACGGCCGCAACCCAAAGCCCTCCAGGCGGAAAGGCACCACCGCTGGACCCATCCGAAACCTCTGGAAGCCATCAAGAAGCCCGTGGCCCCGATCGCTACTCCATGACGCGAGGAAGAAGCCCCATTTTTGTCACCCTGGAGACGGAGACAGCTCATCAGCAGCAGCAGCCACACCGGCGAATTAATTAATGCCATAAAAAAGGAAATGCCCAAAAATATAATAACGTAAAATACCAAAAGGCCAGGAAATTAAAATCAACATCATTAAAACTATCGATTTAGAAAAAATTGTAAAATATATCAAGCAAGAAAGTTAGAATTTTTTTATCATAAATAAGCGCAGAGCTTCCAACTCAAAGCGATAAAAGTGACGCGCTGTGTATTTTGTATAAGTGCAATACTAATAAAATCCCATAGTAAAGTCATAAAACCACAAAAAATATGCCAAATAACTCCCCCTTATTAATGTTTTTTTTTGTGTGATTGAATAATTAATTAAGTTTCAGTGAGAAAAAATATACATCCATATAAAACTACGACTACAAGAAATCACCCAATCGTTGGAAGGCCTTTCATCTGAGAAAACGTAAGTCAAAAATCTACTTTTCCTGAAATTTGGTAAAATTCGGTGCCAATAAACGTACTTTTGTACGGAATCTAGCTATCAATTTAAAAAAAGGCAAATTTGAGAGGCACCGCATTTTTACCAAAAGATTTTTTTATTCGAGCAAACAAAACAAGAAATTAATAAGAATCCCTAAGCCATAACAAACAAATAACCACCTAAAAAGAAAAACAAAACCTAATCCGCACTAATAATTAAAAACTGGGTAACGTATACATACACAGCTTATCTCAGGCTAAGCTTGAAGCTTTCGCCTAGGGGAGCTTTCGGCTTAGAATATAGCTTTGGAGCTTTGGAAGCTTAAAGACGGTGGCGCATGCGCAATAGGTGGCGCAATTCAACAGCTTTTGTTTTGTCTTTAATTATATTGACATACTTATATATATACAAATTATATGCACACTTGGCACTCAAAAAAAAAGGAAAACCACTTAAAGTCAAACATAGCAAAACATAACATTACCAAATATTATAACAGAAAAATAAGTAAATAATTCCCTATTTAGAAGCAACTAGACCAAATTGTAACTAGTAATAAAATAAATTTACTATAATTAAAAAAATAAAAATAAAGATGATTTGCCTCTGCAAAGTAAAATTGAATTTTCTTATATATTTTTTTAATTTTGTATCCAACCATTGTATTCACTTAAGCTTAATTTTTGTTATAAATGAAAAAAATAGTATGAATATATTTAAAAAAACTAGACCGAGTATTGTAAAGGAACAATAAATCACCATTACAACAAAAAAAAAAAAAAAAAAGGGAATCTTAAACAAGAATGTGCAGTGAATACGGAATGAAGAATATGAATACTACCAATGATGGAGTAATTGTCGAGATATATGGGGCCAACCGGAATGATATAATGAGATAGAAACATTTTTTTTGGGAATCTCACAACTCGCCTTTGGAGATTCATGGTTGGGTGGGTAGAAACTGCGAGGATCGAATGCCATCTGAGATCCCGCTACATTTGCTTTAGATAGTCCAGCATATATTAGAATATTCACCTTTAATATTAGTATTTCGTCCGATCTTTGTTTATATTTTTTTACATTTCGAAGTCTAGCACTTCCTATTTACTACCGCAGGACTCTAATTTAAACATTATGTAATAGAGCCACAGGTCACAGCAACCCATCCCATTCCTCCCGAAAGAGCTAGGGTATCAAGGGTCCCGACCTCAGCTGTGATCCTGTAGCTCCGTAGTAGTTGTATTGGGTTTTTGTTATATACCCTACTGAAGCCAGTTCGGTGAAATATCCGTTCCGAAGTGGTTAAGAATAATCAAAACGTCACATAAGTGCTGGCGCCCAACGTGAGGCTCTGCTGATATCGATAGTTTGATCACATAGTGATTTTGAAGATGAATCCCAAAAAAAAAGAAAAAAAGAAGGGAATCTTAAAAAGAATGGCAAGATGAATACCGAGTTCGCATGCAAAAATGCATTAGTATTAATTAGTAAATAAAAGCCTTCACAGTGACAAGTGTTGAATTAGCAGCTTCACATCCCCAAATTGTGAGCAATGAAGTTTATTCTACTTTCAGTGACACCCAAGGGAAGTGGATGGTTTATGAGTGAGGAACCAAAATGTGGATCTTGGACCTCTAGTATTAGCTAAGATTGAATACATTGCCGATACACATAGTTGGTGGGCCCTTAAACTAATCCGCATGTCGAAAGTAAAATTAATGGTTCGTTAGCACCACTATTCCAGCGCTCACAGCTTAGGCTCACAGTAGAATTTTCGGTTATTTTTTGATTGATTAGGCCAGCTGCTGGTAATACGTCGAAATACTGTGGTAACTGTTCTGGAATTTTGCGTATTTAGCTAAGATTGAGTCACCCTGCCGAATAAGGATGCAGCAGAAATTTTCGATGCCCAGTCCAGTAGCGGTCCTAATGGATTGAATTTGGTAATCACATCCGTTAAAGGGCAAGATTGGAAGATTGTATTTTTGTTGTTGATCGTTTGACAATACCGCCTAACTTTTTCTCTGGAACTAAGAATCTCATTACCGAGAAGAGGGAAGCGGATATAAATTGCTTACACGGTCGGCAACAAGTATCGATCTATCTGATAAAGTTACAATAGCCCAAAATTACTTTTGAAATTACCTGTCTATATTTGCTGGCTATCTAAACATATGAATGTATGTATGTATATACATATGTATATGCTGATGTATACGGATGTATATATGTAGGTATTTAGTGTATATATATGTAGATATAAACATAAAATTATTTTTCTCTCTATTCATTATATACATTAGGTATGGCCACCATTGGAAAAGTTTATTTTGAAGTAGTATGCCCCTAGAACATACTCCCATGCCAAGTCCCGCGTCAGTCGATACTGTAGAAAAGAAATGCAATATTTGTCGTCATATTCTGACAAATACCCAATCCTGTTATATTACCAATTGTAAGCATATTTTTCATAAAAATTGTCTAGAGAATTGGTTACAAACCAACAACAGTTGTCCGGATTGCGCCAAGGAAACCGAGGCCCAAAATCTTAAAGTGGTTGTAGGAAACTGCTCGCCTCGGTTGAAGCAAGTATAACCTTTAGTCGCAGGTCCAAGTACTTGGGTAGTGACGGAATTTAGCAAAATCAATGATGGATGTATCTACTCATAAAACGGTATCAGATCCCCGAGTAAGTGAAAGGACTGAAGCGCCATTATTAGATCTCAGAAGCAACGGTACAAATCCAGTAGAGCCACCTACAAGGCGTTATCAAAACACAAGAAGAGGACGCCCAGCTCGTTCAGCCAACACTCGTCAAGAAGAACCAGTGGCCGTGGATTATTCCATTATACAGAACATGATTGAGCAAACCGTATCAGGTTAATGTCATCCTTAAGGTGAGCCCTCGTTATCCTACGCATGTTCCAACATCACCGTTAGCCCAAAACTCGTTAGCCAGTCGCACCTCGGTATACCCAAGTAAGGCGGTTGAGATAATGAGAAATGGAATCTACATTTCGATGGTTCGGATGTAGGATTGAGTGTAGATGAATTCATGTATCGCGTGAAAGTGCTCACCGATGAGACTATGGATGGAGATATAACTGCGATATGCAAACACATACATTTCTTTTCAAAGGAAAAGCACGAGATTAGTATTGGCGATATCACAAACAAGTGGATCGTATTACCTGGGCAGACTTTTTTCTAGCCTTACGCCAACAATATCGAGATTATAGGTCAGAGTTTAGCAGCAAGGAACAAATACGTTCGCGTAAACAAAACAAGGGAAACTTTTGAAAACTTTTATGAGTGATGGTTTCACTCATAGATAAATCATCTGTTCAAATCGAGGAAGAGGAGTTGGTCTGAAATTCTTAAAAATAATTTGTTGTCAGAAGCACGTCACAAGTTGTTATATGAACAAGTACATTCTGTAGGTCAGTTGCGAAGATTAGTGCAGATGCACGAAAATCTAGTAAATGAGCTGAACAATCGCAACGAAGGAGTTTCAGGACGCAGCCGCCATTGCAGCGCCGACAAGTTTATGCGGTCGAAGAACTTGAGATGGAAGCCGAGGTTAAGGGAGAAGAAGAGATCGCTGCTATTCATCATGCAAATATTATTTGTTGGAATTGTGTTGTGAAGGGACACGTCTGGGAGAATTGCCTCGCCCAGCGCCCCACATTTTGCTATGGTTCTGGTGCTCTAAACGAGTATTAGCCACAATGCAAAGTATGTATTCAGCGTCGGTCGGAAAACCGATAGAAGCGTGCATCCACCAACAACAGGATGCCCCTATCCAAATAGAAACAGATTATACCAGCCCTGTCCTTTGTAGTCCCGCTGTTTCCTCACCTGCTATAACAATTTTAAAAAGATCCCCGGATGCGAAAAATATCCCGGAGGACTTTTTACGTTTTCGCACTATCATGAGCGGCTAAGAAATTATTTAGAAGTTTGAAATAGAATCTTCAATGAAAAGAGTCCTTCAAGTTCAAGAAATAAATTGCGTCGTCAGAACTATTTTAAGCGAATGAAAAATTCGAGAAAATTATTAGTATCCACTATTTTCAACAACCGAAACGATTCGCGTTGCTATGCGGAAGTGTCGTTTCTAGAATTTACAGAATTTGGTCTGCTAGACACCGGTGCGAATGTAAGTTGCATTGGGTCTTCACTGGCTAAGGAAAAGTTTACTGATCTACCCGAATTTAAGTCCCTGAAATCTTATATAAGCACAGCGGATGGGAAAGCTCACGAGGTTCTTCGGGTTATTACCGTTCCAATGTCTTATAAGAAGATGACAAAACAAATGCAGCTGTATATAATTCCCTCAATCAAACAAAGAGTCATATTAGGGATAGACTTTTGGAAAATTTTTGCACTAGCTCTTAACGTGATTAGCGTCATGGAATTGCCCTATAAGCAGTCAGAGAAAACCCCTCAGCTCAATAAAGAAGAATCAAACTCATATCCTTTGACAAATATACAGTTACAACAGCTAGAAGTAGTGAAAAACCTTTTCCCAAATTGTCAGGAAGGTTTAGGCCGCACTAGTCTAATCCAACATCGCATCGACGTCGGAGAAGCACGACGGTAAAACAGCGCTTTACCCAGTTAGCCCAGCAGTTGAAAAACTGCTTTATTCTGAAATAGATCGTATGTTAGAACTGGACGTCATAGAGCCCTGTTCCAGTGCTTGGAGCTCACCTATGCGTTTAGTTATAAAACCTAATAAAATCCGTTTTTGCTTAGATGCTCGGAGGCTCAATGAGGCCACAAAGAAAGATGCCTATCCGTTGCCGAGTATCGAAGGAATTTTTCACGAATGCCTAAGCCCAATATAATTTCAAAATTAGATCTAAAGGATGCATATTGGTAAATAGAGTTAGAAAAAGATTGCAGGCCATTGACAGCTTCACTATTCCAGGTGACCACTGTACCAATTCAAGGTCATGCCATTCGGCCTGTGCAACGCGCCTTCAACAATGAGTCGACTTATGGATGAGATTATACCCCCGATCTTCGACATTGCATCTTTGGATACCTAGACGATGTATGCATAATCTCCGACACTTTTTCAGAACATCTTGCAGTATTAATGCGACTAGCCGAACAATTTCCGTAAAGCTAACTTGACTTTAAATATTGAGAAAAGCCATTTTTGTGTACACAGAGTGAATTATTTAGGTATGTAATCGGTAGTGGTGGTATCTGTACCGATTCCGAAAATTGAGTGTATTAGAAATTGGCCACCACCCAAAAACCTCAAACAAGTTCGAGGATTCCTCGGCGTGTGTGGATGGTATCGTCGTTTATTTCAAACTATGCTGAATTAACGTGTCCTATTACCGATGTATTATCTATTAAAAAAAGTTTCTTTGGCCCGCAGAGGCTCAAGAGGCGATGGAAAAACTTAAAATGGTACTCACTTCTACCCCGGCTTTACAAAACCCCGATTTTACCAAAAAATGTATCTTCATTGCGATGCTAGTAACTACGGAATAGCAGCTGTCCTTGTCCAGTTATCGCCGGAAAATGAAGAAATGCCCCTTGCGTTTATGTCAAAAAAATTAAGTCGTGCTCAAAGAAATTATAGTGTAACAGAGCGAGAATGCTTAGCTGTTATATTGGCTATTGAAAAGTTTAGATGCTTGATTAGGAGTTATCAAGAATTCGCAAGATAAGCTGACACTCAAGATCATCGTGCCGGATGCATTATCAAGATCTGTGACGATGAATTGCGAGGTAGGAATTAGATTTGACTCAGGCTTCAAATTGAAATCTTCGTGATTATCAAGCCTTAAAGAAAATTACTCTTCAACAATCATTTCCAGACGTTAAAGTAGATAATCAGTTTATTTATATGAAAAGTGAACATGGTAGCGGAATCGACGCGCAAGATAAGAGTATATGGAAGTTAAGGGTTCCAGCTCGATTGCGAAACCAGGTTTTGATGCAAGCTCACGACAACGTCAGCTCATCTCACTGTGCAATGCAAAAGACCATAGAAAAGTTAAGAAGAAATCTTTACTGGCCTGGGTTGGCAAATGACGTACGTAATTATATTCGCAACTGTGAGACTTGCAAAGAAACAAAAGCCCCAAACTACGTCCTTCGGCCTCCAATGGGATTGTAAGCCACACCTGCCGACCGTTCCAAAGACTATATGTTGATTTATTAGGTCCGTATCCACGAAGTAAGAGTGGTCATGTCGGATTGTTAATTGTATTAGACCATTTTAGTAAATTTCATTGGCTTCATCCGCTAAACAAATTCACATCGTTGGCTATTCAGGACTTTCTATTAAAACACGTGTTTCATTGCTTTGGAGTACCTGAAACTCTGGTTAGCGTTAATGGTACGCAGTTTAAAGCCAATGATTTTAATGTGTTTTTAACGAAACTTGGAATACGACATGTATATACAGCACTGTATTCGCTCCAGAGCAACGCTGCAGAACGGGTGAATCGCTCTCTGTTAGCCGCAATTCGTGCCTATCTTAAAACGGAACAAACAGAATGGTATGTAAATCTTTCGGCTATTTCGTGCGCATTACGTTCTTCATTGCATCAATCCTTAGGTTGCTCTCCATATAAAGCCCTATTTGGGTTAGACATGATAACCCATGGCGGTGATTATCGGCTCCTAAAACAATTATCCCTGTTAGAAGAGCCCATAATGCCATTACAACGCACTGACAACTTAGCCTTGCTGCGCAAAGATGTTCAACAGAACATTCGTCGAGCGTTTGACCGTAATGTAGCGCAGTATAATTTGCGGTGTAAGCCTGTATCCTTTAAGGATGGTCAAGAAGTCTTTAGAAGGAATTTGGCCCTTAGCAAATTCTCACATGACTTCAACGCCAAATTAGGACCAAAATTTGTGAAATGTCGAATCAAGAAAAACTTGGCAATAGTTTTTATCTCTTAGAAGATTTACAAGGACGTGAAATAGGAACTTATCACGCAAAAGATATTCGCATCTAATTCACGCTAATCTTCCAGCTATCGTGTCATATTATCGTGTGTGTAATGGTCAGCACGCCACTTAAAAAATATATAGTTGCAGCGCTAATCATTTGCGACAAATTTGTCGCCTGCGCTGTAACTAATAGTACGCAAAGCAGTGCATCTGAGCACGCAAAAAGCTGAGCCTCACAAAATTAAACTTTTACGCAAACGGAGCATGCTCAAGGTTAGCGATAGATCGCTTAAGGGAGCTTTCGAAACTCAACCAACTTGTTGTCCCTTGCATCCGGTTTGAGCCAGGCATCCAGGTATAAAAGGGAGCTGATCACAGCTAAAGCCCTTCTCCTTTTTAAAAATTATTGCAACGTGCGGATGCAGCTCAACCTAAAACGTCGGTCGGCGGAAATTTATATAACACGTGGCGGCTGAACAAAAAAAAAAATAAATAAAATAAATTAAATAGTGCCGAATTCTTTTCACACAAAACCACAAAGAACACCAACCATTGTGCAAGAAAAAAAAACGAACCAACCAAATAATTATAACCGCCCCATATATATCTTGGGAACGTGACACGTATCATCCCGTGCCCGGCCAGGACGGCCGCAACCCAAAGCCCTCCAGAAGCGGAAAGGCACCACCGCTGGACCCATCCCGAAACCTCTGGAAGCCATCAAGAAGCCCGTGGCCCCGATCGCTACTCCATGACGCGAGGAAGAGAGCCCCAGTTTTTGTCACCCTGGGAGACGGAGACAGCTCATCTGCAGCAGCAGCCACACCGGCCAATTAATTAATGCCTTTGAAAAAAATATAATAACGTAAAATACCAAAAGGCCAGGGAAATTTAAATCAACATCATTAAAACTATCGATTTAGAAAAAATTGTAAAATATATCAAGCAAGAAAGTTAGAATTTTTTTATCATAAATAAGCGCAGAGCTTCCAACTCAAAGCGATAAAAGTGACGCGCTGTGTATTTTTGTATAAGTGCAATACTAATAAAATCCCATAGTAAAGTCATAAAACCACAAAAAATATGCCAAATAACTCCCCCCTTATTAATGTTTTTTTGTGTGATTGAATAATTAATTAAGTTTCAGTGAGAAAAAATATACATCCATATAAAACTACGACTACAAGAAATCACCCAATCGTTGGAAGGCCTTTCATCTGAGAAAACGTAAGTCAAAAATCTACTTTTCCTGAAATTTGGTAAAATTCGGTTCCAATAAACGTACTTTTGTACGGAATCTAGCTATCAATTTAAAAAAGGCAAATTTGAGAGGCACCCGCATTTTTACCAAAAGATTTTTTATTCGAGCAAACAAAACAAGAAATTAATAAGAATCCCTAAGCCATAACAAACAAATAACCACCTAAAAAGAAAACAAAACCTAATCCGCACTAATAATTAAAAACTGGGTAACGTATACATACACAGCTTATCTCAGGCTAAGCTGAAGCTTTCCCCTAGGGAGCTTTCGGCTTAGAATATACCTTTGGAGCTTTGGAAGCTTAAAGACGGTGGCGCATGCGCAATAGGTGGCGCAATTCAACAGCTTTTGTTTGTCTTTAATTATATTGCATACTTATATATATACAAATTATATGCACACTTGGCACTCAAAAAAAAAGAAAACCACTTAAAGTCAAACATAGCAAAACATAACATTACCAAATATTATAACAGAAAAATAAGTCAATAATTCCCTATTTAGCCATGGCATACTAAAACAAATTTACTAGTAATAAACAAATTTAATTATAATTAAAAAAATAAAAATAAAGATGATTTGCCCTGCAAAGTACCATTGAATATTTCTTATATATTTTTTAATTTTGTACTTCAACCATTGTGTTCACTTAAGCTTAATTTTTGTTATAAAATGAAAAAAAATATGTATGAATATATTTAAAAAAACTAGACCGAGTATTGTAAAACAGGAACAATAATATCACCATTATAACAAAAAAAAAAAAAAGAAATATATATACCTTTACATATCCCATAACTTTTAAGCTCCTCATTTGTGTTAACTTTAAGTAGAGTAAGATTAGAACCGCACAAAATGAATAATGAGAGCAAATAAAATTCAGAATGTATTCAGTAAAACCAATGATGGAGTAATTGTCGAGTATATGGGGCCAACCGGAATGATATAATGAGATAGAAACATTTTTTTTGGGAATCTCACAACTCGCCTTTGGAGATTCATGGTTGGGTGGGTAGAAGCTGCGAGGATCGAATGCCATCTGAGATCCGCTACATTTGTTTAGATAGTCCAGCATATATTAGAATATTCACCTTTAATATTAGTATTTCGTCCGATCTTTGTTTATATTTTTTTACATTTCGAAGTCTAGCACTTCCTATTTAGTACCCAGGGACTCTAATTTAAACATTATGTAATAGAGCCACAGGTCACAGCAACCCATCCCATTCCTCCCGAAAGAGCTAGGGTATCAAAGGGTCCCGACCGGAGCTGTGATCCTGTAGCTCCGTAGTAGGTTGTATTGGGTTTTTGTTATATACCCTACTGAAGCCAGTTCGGTGAAATATCCGTTCCGAAGTGGTTAAGAATAATCAAAACGTTACACTTGTTTCATTAAATCGACATCAGATGCGTCGCTAGTCAGCGGGACGGAACTGAGGAACTGCGTTTAATAAAAAAGAGACTAATAAGAATAAAAAAGAGACTAATGCACAGCAAATACGCTATGTAATACTTGTTATCTAAAAAAAAAACTTAATTCCATATATATATATATATATATAAGCCTTAAATATATGTAACGCATTCTAAAGTTGAATTTGAGCGTGAGGCTATATAGAAATGCTAAAAAAAATTGAATTTAAATTGAATAATGATAATAATTAATTAGGAAAAAAAAGAGAAAATGTACTCATAGATTATAGCTCAATTATATAATAGAAAATAAAATTAAGAGTAATGTTCACAACCTAACGAATTAAGTTAAGAGAGAATACATGAATTTGAAAGCAATTTAAAATGAGGAGTTAAGGAGTAGTATTCGTCTGTCGAGTATCCATGCTAGGTTTTTACAGAATGTGGTAGGATTTTAAAAGTCCGTCCAAGGGATAATGTAACAAAATTTATATCATTATCATGGTAGGGTGGGTAAAGAAGAGGGAAAAATCCGGCGAGCTAGTACGAGCATAGCGAGAGTGCGCATCTCGAGCTCAACAATACACCGGTCGCTTGAATTGGCAGTTCCATCAGCCAATCATTAGTAAGACCAAATAAGTTATCCTAAAGAAAATAGCTTATACAAAAAGAAATAATACCCGGGTACTACTACAGCTTAAAAAGCAGACCATCATGCCATACGTGTTCAAATGCCTGCTGGATATCCAGAAAGACGGCAGAGCTGTACTGCTTATTTTCCAAGGCCTCGATGAACTTGCTCGGGTGTACCACGGTGATGCCTGAAGCCAAACTGATGATCAGGAATGGCCCTCTGGAAGCCACTTACTGCCGACAATCTTCCAAGAAATATTTTTTCAAATATCTTGGAGAAAGTGGACAGGAAGCTTACCGATATGACGAGACAAGATTATCCGGCTTACCAGGTTTCGGAATCATCACAATCACAGGGCACTTCCACGGAGTGGGGAAGTAGTGGATGCGAACCATGGAGTTAAAAAGTAGCACCAAGAACATTACTCCCTTCTCTGGGAGGGCCTTAGCAACTCTGTCGTCAATGCCATCATAGCCAGGGGCCTTAGTGGACTTAAGCCTGCGAATCTGTAAGCGGACCTCACCAGGGGCGATAGGTGTGATCGATTGTACAGGATCGAGGTCTGCATTTAAAAATGTTTAAGTATCCTGTACCTGGCTGGGTGATGCAATTGCAAAAGGCGTGCAACGACCTTGCAGCTCATCCGCAAATGCCGATGCAATCTCTGCACCTCTGCATCGACACCAAGTGTTGTCCGGTCGCATAATGGGGATCCGTCCGAGTGGCTGCCGGTTGATACAACGCGTTGCCTTCCTTGGGATCGGCATTGCGGCGCATATCCTGGAAATATCTGTTCTTAATGTCAAACAGCAGCTTTCGCAGCTCGTACGCAGCACGCCTAAAGTCCCTTAGATACTCTCTTATGCCTTACCAGATCCAAAACCTCTGGTTTTAAAAGAGGCTGAGTTGGACTGGGAGGCGAAAAAGGTAGTTGGCCGAGCATGGAGTATTCCGCCGCCACGTTAATATTACGCAGGAATAACTCCGCCGCCACGTTAATATTACGCAGGAATAACTCCGCGGCGTCGTCAATATCAGCCGGTGAACTCAGCTCCATGTTTAAGGTTACAAGCTGCGCCAACCTCTGCTGGTTGTGTGATGTTTGCCTTGCGCGGCAGAAAACGTATCTTGGGAGCATTCAGAGCTGCAGCCACTCTGTGCTCAATGATCCAAGGGATGTGATCGGAGTTAAGCCCAATTCTCTCGGATAAACCAAGATAGTCAGACCGGAACCCAGCGTATACAGCAAAGTCAATTGCTGTTGGCCTATGGTTGCCGTACTAGTAGTGCGTTGCACCTCCCGTTGCGTTGGAGGTTGGAGTCTCTCACGCAATCCGCACGGCGAGTGTCCAACGCTGCACCCCAGAGATGGTGTTGAGCACTCCAGTCTCCAGCAATCAGGAATCAGGGCCAAGCTCTTCGTAGAGACACTTACATTCTTCTATTTCCCACACAAAACGTGGTGGACAATAGACAGCCGCCAAGACTACTTCGCCTTGATCACTAGCGACTTTAACGACAGCACATTGTGTGCATGGCCAACTTAATGAAGTCAGCGCATGGTATTGCAGTTAAGATTTTATGATCACGCATGCGATCCGAAGGATGATTGGCAAGGTGAATATCGTAACCTGGTAGCCTGTAGTGCGATCTGGAGCAGTAGTGAGTCTCGCAGACCAACACTACATCTATTTGAGGCTGTCCAATAAATAACTCCAACTCATTGGCGTTATTTGCAAGGCCATTGGCGTTCCACACGCCAATGAGCAACCCAATTTGGCTTATCTGTTTGCAAGTGCAGCGTGCAACAGGCCATCATCGCCTTAAAACTTTTCGAACTTTTCTGCTCATGGTACAGATGAGGCTGGTGTACTAGCTGAAATTGCTGCTGTGGTGACTGCAGATTTTGCTGGCGCTGTGTCTGCTGGTATTGTTGTTGATATCGTGGTTGTTGCTGCCGTTCTTGCTGTATGTCCTTTTGCTGTAGGTGTTGCTGCTGTGGGCGTTGCTGCTGCTGGTGTTTCAGCGAGTGTTCCTGTTGTTGATGAGTGTACTCTCGATACCTAAGCATCTGGCGAATTTTGTGACGTCCAGTTTTTCTTGTGCACTATTGCTCAGGAACCTGCGAAGCAACGCCATATGGCGGTCAGGGCATTCGACTGAAATGCGCACCTGAGAGATGGAGTGAAGATTGTAAACCTCCTTGTTATTTGCAGCCGGCTCCAACTTCAAATAAAATAGGTTCAGCTCCTTCTTGGTAACGGGGCTTATAATAGTTTGGACACCACGCACTGCGTGCCCAAGTCTGGCATCTATGATGCGATCAATTTTCTGTAGGGATGGATGCAGTCCCCTCATCACCACGCGGAAACCTCTATCATCCTTTAATTCACACGAATGAAACAAACTTCGCTTATCCGGAAACAATATCTGCCCTGTAAGCGTCAATACCACTTGGCATTACCCTTACTGCTTACTGTGCCATCTCCACTGCATTTGAGCATAAAGCTGTCATGCGGCGTGACAGCATTTTGTGCTTCCTGCAGTCTAACAACGTTGGTGATATCCTCAGCAATAAGTGGGTGAGGCTTAGAAGGTCTTCTTGGCCGAATTTCAACAGTTACAACATTTGGTGCGTTTGATAGGGAACAATCGCGTATCACAGCGGCAGTGCTTAGATTGGGGTCCTCATCGTGAGTAACTTCATTACGAGTAGCACTCGGCAAGACCATCTCTTCCATGTCGACCGACTCGACTTCTGCGTCAGAATCTGACAGCAGATCCTCGAGGGCTGCACGAGTTCCAGCAGAAGTAGACGGCACTGCCTCCAAGTCGATTTCATTTTCAACTATTGTTTGTTGTTGACGGTGTTCTTGTTGATGTAATTGTTTTTGTAGGTCTTGGGATTGCTAGCATTTGCCATTATGTTTGCGTTTTGGGCATTGTTGTTGTTTTTGCTGTTGCTGTTACTGCTCGCCAGGCGACACCGCAGATTATAGCGGAGTTCGCAGGTCTGCAGGCAAGAGAAGGCGAGCACAAAGGAACTTCAGTATCTGGCGCATCGCCGTCAGTGGTAGTAAAGGAGATTGATAATGGTTTATAACAATGGTTTAGTTCTGTGTTCGGCTATAGGAAGAAAAAGATATTCTGATTCGGAATAGAAAAGGCGTTAACCCGTTTTTGCGTCACGCAAGTTAAGCTGTAGATGGTCAACAATAACAGCCCTCGACATTGTCAAAAAAGAGTAAGGCTTCCCCTATTGTGTTGGTTTCACAGAAAAACGGAAAGAAACGCACATGCTATGATTACGTAATTTAAATGAAAAAATAGTTCGCAATAATATTCCAATGATGCAGATGGAAAGCGTAATAGAGAAGATACAGGAGAAATGGTTTTCACGACGTTGGATTTGAAAAATGGTTATTTTCATGTAGCAGTAGAGCCACAATCATCGAAATATACATCGTATTTTACGTCGAATCGGCATTATGAGTTGTTTGCACCGTTTGATACAACCGGCAGATTTCAGTCGATTCATTATGGCCGTCATGCTTGGGACTGACGTCGTATTTTAGAAAGTTTATTGATGGGTATGCAGTGATGGCAAACCGTTATCAGATATGTTGCGTAAGGAATCAATTCTAAAGTTTATTTTTAGTTATCAGCAAATCTGAATATTGAACACATTATTAATTTATTATTTTCATGGTATTTCTACATATTGTATTCATTTTATTAGAACTACATTTAATCGAATTTCGCACCCTAGCCTCACTTTAACAAAACGAAAAAATTAATATAGCATGTATATTAATGTTACAAATTTAATTCATTTTTAAACAGATAACTATTGTGGAACAAAAATAAAATGTTAAATTTTATTTTCAATTTTATAAGAAAATAATAAAGTGCCTTTAATCGAAGTGTATGCCTCGTGAAAGAAGCTTACAATCATCACTGATTGTAATATGTTCGCCATGACGATGAAAAAGAAATCATGTAGCTTTCTTTATTTTGACCGAAGGTGTGTTGCATAGATTGAAAGAAGCACAAATGACAGATGACTGGATAAAAGTTGTAAGAAGTATAGTTCAGAAGCAAGGGTATATGGACTTCTCTACTGCGAATCAGATTTGATTTATTATTTTTATTTATTTTTTTAATGTAGCAATTCTATTTAAACATTAATCAACATATTGAAAAGCTATAAAGCATTGATTTGTAAAGGTACCAATAATAGCTGTGAATTAAAATCTATAACTTAAACATGGAACTGGCTTAGCAGATAATACATAACATTAAATATTCCATTTGTGGCACATTAATTTAACGCCCAACAGTCCAGCCATTATACCGACTCGTGTGTCGGCTAATTTGTTGTTTGACTGTCGGTAGAGCAAAGTACTTGTGCAGCGTCCTGTTACTCACGTATGGTGGAGGACCAGAGATGTCTCTGAGCACCTTGTTCTGCAAGACTTGAATTTGGTTTATCCAAGATTTTGCAGCTGTGCCCCAAAATGGAATCCCATATGTCCATGTGGGTACGATGATGCTCCTGTACACCAGCAGTTTGTTGCTCAAGCTGAGTTTGCTAGATGACCTCAGCAACCAGTCTAGTTTCGTATTTTTTGATCTACACGCTGCTGACGGATCGTGCGGTTGCGCCAGTAAGATTCTGTCCAGATACATTAAAAGTAGCGAACATGGTTCTCCTGAGGTATGACCATGTTGTTTAGTCGAACAGTTCTACAGTTACCATTCCTGAGCGCAAACGTGCAGTGCTGAGATTTGCTGCCGTTGACATATATGTTCCACCGGTTGGCTCAACTACTAAAGTGGTGGAGTTAGCAAGGAGCACAGTGTCATCCGCGTATGTGGCAAGCAGCGTATTTCTGGCTACTGGCTTCGGCAAGTCCGCAGTGTACAATGTGTACAAGACCCGCTCTAATGCGGCGGATGTTTGATCGCTCGCTTCTAACTTCTACCATAAAAGAACCGTCAAGTAAGTAAGACATGAGCAGTAAATACTCCGCCGATGGTAGCAGGGACTTAAGCTTAAAAGCAGGCCATCATGCCATACCCGATCAAATGCCTGCTGGATATCCAGAAAGACGGCAGAGCTGTACTGCTTATTTTCCAAGCCCTCGAGGACATGCTGTACTACTCGATGAACTTGGGTACCATGGTGATGCCTGAAGATTATCCGACTTGCCAGGTTTCGGAATCATCGAATCACAGCGCACTTCCACGGATTGGGGAAGTGTTGAATGCGAACCATGGAGTTAAAAAGTAGCACCAAAAACATCACTCCCTTCTCCGGGAGGGCCGTAGCAACTCTACCACCACTGCCATCGTAGGGGGCTTAGTGGACTTAAGACTGCGAATCTGTAAGCTAACCTCACTAGGGGCGATAGGTGTGATCGGTTGTACAGGATCGAGATCTGAATTTAAAAATGACAGAAATTTATAGCTGATATAAATAAACACCAGAAGAAGATAATTCCTGGCAACGGTGACACTGGGGAATGTCCATATGGCGTCCTCTTTGTTATTTGCAGCCGGCTCCAACTCCAAATAACACAGATTCAGCTCATTTTTAGTAACGCGACTTGTGATGGTTTGGACACTACGCACCGCGTGCCCAAGTTCGGCCAACTCATCTCTGATGCGATACATTTTCTGCAAGGATGGATGCAGTCCCCTGATCACCACGCGGAAACCTCTATCTTCTTTCAATTGGTATGAATGAAACGGGATTCGCTTATCCGTGAACAATCTCTGATTGCCCTGTAGCGTCAATACCACTTGGCATTACCCTTACTGCTTACTGTGCCATCTCCACTGCATTTGAGCATAAAGCTGTCATGCGGCGTGACAGCATTTGTGCTTCCTGCAGTCCAACAACGTTGGTGATACCCTCAGCAATGAGTGGGGGAGGTTTAGATGGTCTTGTTGGCCGAACTTCAACAGTTCAACATTTGGTGCGTTTGATAGGGAACAATCGCGGATCTCAGCGGCAGTGCTTAGATTTGGGTCCTCATCGTGAGTAACTTCATTACTAGTAGACACATTCGGCGAGACCATCTCTACCATGTCGATCGACTCGACATCTGCGTCAGAATCTGACAGCAGATCCTCGAGCGCTTGTGGCGCTGCACGAAATGGTTCAGTTGTAGTTGAAATCGTTGACGTTGATATTGGTGATATTTTTGGTGTTTTTGTTAATGTTCTTGTTTGCATTGTTGGTGTTTTTAATGTTTTTGTGAAGATTGTTTTTGTTGTCGACGGTGTTCTTGTTGATGTAATTGTTGTAGCATTGGAATTGTTAGTATTTGCGTTATTGGCTTTATTGTAATTGTTGCTGTTACGCTCGCCAGGCGAGCACCGAAGATTATAGCGGAGTTCGCTGGTCTGTAATTTGCAGAAACTAATACTACTCTTCGAGACGCACTACCCAGGAAGTACATCCCTGTAGCAAGAGGCTATCGAAAGGGAAAAGTAGATACAGGCCGTCAAATGACGACTGGGCATGCGCCAAGTCGACAGTCACAAGGGAGAGACTTAATTGGCAATTGGTAGCTTTCCTTCAAACGGGACAGGAAATTCTCCTCTCCCGTATCAGGAAAGCATTAGTAAGTAGCCTGGCCCTCGGATACATACCGGGCGCATGGAGAAGAGCCAGGGTAGTCTTCATCCCCAAGGCAGGGAAGAAAGACATTACCAGCCCAAAGTCCTTCAGACCCATCAGCTTGACATCGTTCTTACTGAAAACGTTGGAAAAGCTGGTGGACTACAAAATCAGAAGCACTTTGCTTAAGCAAAGGCCGCTGCACCCAACACAGCATGCATACAGAGTAGGCAGGTCCACGGACACAGCACTTTATCAGCTGCAACGCACTTTGAGTGCGGCAATTGACAATAAGGAAGTAGCACTGTGCGCCTTCTTAGATATAGAAGGTGCCTTTGATAACACATCTCACGATGCAATCAATGCTACTCTTGAGAGAAGAGGCCTGGACCACACTACCAGCAGATGGATACTTGCACTGCTACGGTCCAGGCAAGCCATGGCATCACTACATGATAGCAATGTAACAGTCCTAACCACCAGAGGCTGTCCCCAAGGAGGGGTGTTGTCTCCGCTACTCTGGAGTCTGTTAGTAGACGAACTGCTAAACAGACTTGTTAACAGTGGTATTCAATGTCAAGGATATGCCGATGACATTGTTATCATAGCGCGAGGCAAATTTGAAGAATCACTTTGTGACATAGTCCAGTCAGGGCTAAGGATAACGTACGACTGGTGTATGGAGGTTGGACTCAACCTAAACCCTACGAAAACAGTCATCGTCCCCTTTACCAGACGAAATAAATTACAAAGGATGAGACAAATATGGCTCTCAGGGACCCTACTAGAAACGAGTAGGGAGGTCAAATACCTGGGGGTCACATTTGACAGCAGGCTTAACTTTGGCACCCATGTGCAAAACACGATATTAAAGTGCTCCAGGGCGCTTTATACATGTCGTAGCATTGCCGGCAAATCATAGGGTACATCTCCAAAGATACTAAGATGGTTATACCTAATGGTAGTAAGACCCATGTTAACCTATGGAGTGGTAGCATGGGGTGACAGGGCGCGGCTGACTCACCGTGAAGAAACAACTACAGAAGTTGCAAAGAATGGCCTGCGTATGCATGACAGGAGCATTGCGCACCTGCCCAACAATGGCCCATGAAGCCTTAATGGAGCTCACACCACTCCACCATATCATAAGGCTCAAGCAGAAAGCCACGCTTCTAAGGATATCGGCAGAAGGAGTTGGGGGCAACCATATCCTACGCCATAAAGATGCCCAACTCCTCTCAAACGAACTGCCCCTGCTGATGCAACCTAGGGACGAAATGGTAGCCGAATATATATTCGAGCGAAACTTCACAGTTCGTATGAGTAGCTAAAAGGAATGGACAACTCTAGATGAAGTCCATCCCATGAAACCGCACACAATAAAATGGTACACCGACGGATCACTCACGAATCAGGGCACTGGTCTTGGAGTGGTGGGTCCTCGGGTATCATACCATGAATCCCTGGGAACGCACACCAGCATATTTCAGGCTGAGGTGTGTGCGATAGGGAGATGTGCGGACTTGAATATATCTTCGGAATACGGATATATCCATCCTATCCGATAGTCAAGCAGCATTGAACGCCATAATGGGGACTAAGAATTACATCGAAGGTAGTCCATGAGGTTCGTTCGAAGCTAGACCTGCTCGGGACTCACAACAGGCTCACCCTGAGATGGGTCCCGGGCCACAGGGACATAGCGGGAAACGAGGCGGCTGACGAACAAGCAAGAATGGGGGCAGGAAGGCCCCTAACAGGACCAGAACCGTATTGTGGCATAAGGAGACACACTATACGACTGGAACTCAGAAACGAGGAGAGGCAGAGACTGGCAACAGAGCTGGTCAGAGGCAGTAGGACTCCGACAAGCCAGATGTCTCCTAGGTGGTTATAATCCTGTACGTTTTAACAGATTATAACCATGGGAAAGAACAGCCTTAGGATACTTACCGGTCTATTGACAGGACACTGTAGACTAAGGAGTCACCTAACAAAATTGGGTATACATAATAGCGATCTCTGCAGGTTTTGTGAAAGAGAGGAGGAGTCCTCGATGCACATCCTGGCAGAATGTGTCGCCTTAAGTAGAAGAAGAAGCAGCATCCTAGGGGCGCATGTTTTGAATTGCGAAGACATAGTAGACCTCAACCCAACAAAGATCCTCACGTTTGTAAGAGAGTTGGGACTGATGGAAGAGCTATAAGCTCGGAAGGGGCACAATAGATCAAATAGGTCGCGGTGCAGCTTTAATTAATTGATGAATTAATTCGCCGGTTTGGCTGCTGCTGCAGATGAGCTGTCTCCGACTCCAGGGGATGAAAAAAATGGGGCTCTCTTCTTAGCGGCACGGAGCAGCGATCGGGGCAGCGGGCTTCTGGAGGCTTCTGAAGGGGTCCAGCGGCGGTGCCTCTCCGCTTCCAGAGGCTGGGTACATTTGCCGCAAACGATTGGCGCTGCAACACCATATTTTTTTTAAATTGCGTGCTGACCATTACTGACGCGATAATATGACACGATAGCTAGAATATTAGCGGGAATTAGAGTCGCCATCCTTTGCTGATAAGTTCCTATTTCACGTCCTTGTAAATCTTCTAAGAGATAAAAACTATTGCCAAGTTTTTTCTTGATTCGACATTTACAAATTTCGGTCCTAATTTGGCGTTGAAGTCATGTGAGAATTTGCTAAGGGCAAAATTCCTTCGAAAGACTTTGTAACGAACACGTTGATGTGTGCAGCAAACTGGAGGCGTACTCTGCCTACAGGGTCGACTGTGCTCAGGGAAAATGGGGGTGCTTTTGCTACCTAGTAAGCTGCCGTGTCACATAACTAAAAATAGTAGACAGAGTGCTAAAGGAACGGAATAAACAACCAGATAGAATAGCTAAAAGAATTCACGAGTGACATTTCTAGATCGAAGAACAGAGATGTTGATGCTCTTCTTCTTTACCCGCCCAACCTGTAAAGGCTAATAGTTGGTGCCTTTACCCTATTAAGGATGCAAAACCATTTTATGTCAGGAGCCCATTAAGTCTACTTTAATTCATTATGTTCTTATCTACTTCATATTGGTGATTGGTTCCATTATTATAATTATTAACATTAATATTTCGAGTTTACCTAATTAATAATTTCCATTTTTCAGGTTTGGAATTGTTGCTTAATTACTACTTCTTAATTGCTAATAATTCATTACATTTTTTTTTTCTTTTTAAATTTTGGTCAATTCATTCGATAATACACTTATGCTATAAGGACTGTATATATATATGTATGTAACCTGTGTCAACTAAATAAGGAGGTATCTTCGTATGGCTAGGTATATCAAAACTGCTATATGGTCATTATGGTTATTTTTCTTTTATAACTTACAATTTCTGAGCGCGATTATGCCGTACTTACAGCACCAAACAAAAGCTGCGGCAGTAGTCCATCGTAGTCGACAGGCCTGAAGACGGATGACGTTGCTATTTTGAACTTCGAAACGGATTAGACAATATAGCAGCTGATGTCACATATACGTACCATACCAAGTTTAGTTAACGCCTTACCAAAATTAATACAACTAATTTTCCATAAATTCACTCATTATTAACATAACCTTAAAATCCTATTAGAATGTTGTGTATTGTAGAGTTCTAAGTAGTCGACAGTTGCTATTTCTTTTTTGATGATTTGGTCCACCGCCGCTCACATGTGTTCCAATACGTGTGCAAGTTGGTGTAGGTTACGCCACTAAGATATCAAATGTTTGAGTCCGAGATTTCAGGAGTGACTCGCCCTTAACAGGTGGGCCTGCTGCACGTGTGCGTTATCGATGCGGCGTCAGAGTGTTGTAGACAGTTTCCCGTATTGCACAGCCAACAGATTAACAGTAAGTTAATTGGTAATGGCAGCAATACGGTTGGCGCTCGAATTGACCGCTTCAATTTCAGTAGGCACTGGCGATCACAATTTGAGTGATAGTGTAGCCGCCCTTGCACAATTAGCTTATGGCAGCCACTACGTTGCGGGAAGACGTAAACTTTCCAGCCAATATTGGTGGGCACGCACTTTACGCCGTCTGTTACATTGAATTCTTTTAATGAATATCAATACTTGAGCGGTACTATGGCGATGCCGCCAAGTTATTTTTTCCAGCCAATAATCAATGCACACGTGTCAGTTGTCGAGAGCCAAAAGAAAGCTTTTCGGAAGCAACTAAAGTAGCCGTCGCTGCGCACAGATGCTCTAATTCAGAGTTGCTAATTAGGTCATAAGTGCTGTGAAAGGTTCAGCTATCGCATCATTGGCGATCAGCTGTTTACATATTTTCTTACATGCTGATCGTGTTATGTACGTTATGTACACCACTACAAATTTCTAAAAAATAATAAAGTATACATTTTTATTAAATATTTTATAGCTAAAAATAGATTAGTTGCATACAACAATTTGGAATGGTAATGGAGAAAATACTCTAATCTAAGGAGATAGCTAAGATCATTGTTTATAAGGATACTGGGATGAACAATACCCAAATATAAATTAAATTATGTCGATTGACGCCAGGAAATGATTACATATTAAAATTGAAAGAAAACTATAACAAATAATGTTTAAAAAAACCAAAACCAAAGCTAACCATTCTTTGAAATTTTTGTGTGCCCCAGTCTTTGCAAAATAGTGTAAGATGTTCAGCTTGTGACCATACATATTCTGCACACTGTGGAATTGCGAAATTCCTTGAACGAATATGGCCTGGGATGGTTGTTGATGTTCGTAACTAAATTAGTGAGAATGTATGTAGGATCTACTAAACACTGATATCTCAAACCCATATGTGTTACACGCGGAGACAATTTCAGCGGTTGTATTATAAATTCATTAGTTGGTTTCATGAGCGCAGAATGGTTATATTGGAATTTTATTTTTTTTATCAGTTTAGATAATTTTTCAAGGTTTACCTGCTTGAAGCTTGTTAAAAGGATTACCTCTAACGTAGTTATCGAGTATCTGAGGGAAACTATATTATAATATTTTGGAGAACCAGTAATAGTCGTGAGTAACAACGATACTCAGTTTGAAATCCGTGACTTTGACGAGTTTCTTTTAAATTTTGGTATTCAACAGATATTTAGTGATGCCTATGCACCACAGTCGATTAAGTGGGACACCTTCTTAAGTGGTATCAACAGCTCTCTTCAATTGGCGATTCGGCTGTTTTAATAGTTATTGGACAACACATGATTTCTCATAGAAAGATTATAAATTGTTGAGAATTGCATTGGTCAGCGCATCAAGACTGTCCAAAATTTACTATTTTCAGATGTTTATAGTTGATATTAATAAACACCTCAAAAAAGTTTATGAGATGAAACAATTTTTGTATAACTTGATATTACAGGTAAGTGCATTTGAAAAACGTCAGGAAGTGATCCAAAGAAATTGTTCTTTGAGAAAGGCTGCTGATAATTTTTGCTCACAGCCAGCTCTTATCTGTACTCAGGCTCGAATTAAAAAAAAACTGTGTCGTTCGATTTATCTTCATGAGGCTATGAATTGAAATGAGTTAGAAAAGTTTCCAAGACATTTGGGAGCCAAAATTTTCAATTCCCTTTGATGTTTTTCCTTTGTCCAATAGGGGAAGCTCATATGAATGGTGTGATGGTGCGAACATTTTAATAAGCAAATATAATGTATTTTAAGCATGCATATTTTAATTGCAGCCTGAATATACGCATATGATGAATAAGTGTAAAGCTTCGGTAAGCTTAAGAGCGAAAGCTCTCAAGCCATGGAGCTTTAAGCATACGCTTTCGCTTTCAACTTTTAAAACAACAAAAATTATTGAATATTGTTGTGGGTATTTTTGTGTGCGTTACTGATTGTGAGTAAGTTCTAACATGGGTTAATTTTTGTGTTCCGCTATAGGAAGAAAAAGTTATTCTGATTCGGAATAGAAAAGGCGTTAACCCGTTTTTGCGCCACGCAACTTAACCTGCAGATGGTCAACAACAACAGCCGTCGACATCAAAATAATCAACGTCGGTTCTGATTGTATTTTAAAAATTGCATGCTGTGTTTTGTGTGATTGTCAACAATGAGTAAGCTTCCCCTATTGTGTTGGTTACACAGAAAAAAGGATAGAAACACATATGCTATGATTACGCAATTTAAATGAAAAAACAGTTCGCAATAATTTTCCAATGATGCAGATGGGAAGCTTTATAGAGAAGCTACAGGGAGTAATGGTTTTCACGACGTTGGATTTGACGAGTGGTGATTTTCATGCACCAGTAGAGCCACAATCATCGAAATACACATCGTTTGTTACGTCGAATGGGCAGTATGAATTGTTTGTACCGTTTGATACAACCGGAAGCTTTTAGTCGATTCATAACGGCCGTCATGCGCGAATTGAATAGGAATGCCGATGCAATTGCTTACATGGATAATATTATCATTCCCACTGTCATTCAAAGTCAAAGAAGGCATTGAAAGCTGAAAAGAGAACTAGAATTTGCAGATAGAAATGGGTAGCAAAAAAATGCGGGCAAGTGCCTGATTCTGCAGAGAAATGTATTTTTCATAGGTACATTATCATGAACGGTGCGATTAGACCGAGTGAAGAAATGTGCAAGCAGTGGCAAATTTTACGATAACCCGCGATAAGACAGCTATGCAACGATTCCCGGGACTTTGAGTTCAAAAAGTTATTGCAGAAATCTTTCAAGCAGTTAAGCTGCCTTTACCATTCTAACGTTGTATAATTCGAAAATGGAAACAGAGATTCACACAGATGCTTTGAAGTTTGGATTTGGCGCGGTACTCTAACCGCGAGATCCACAAGATAGTTCGATATACACATTTATGTATATGATGTGAGGAAAAATATCATTCGTATGAACTCGAAGTGCTAGCGAACGTAGGAGCTTTGATAAAATAGCGAGTAAACTCCGCGAAATTTGATTAAACACAATCGTGTTTATGGTGCTAAGAACGGTACCAAGCCTCACATAACTTTGCTTACACATTTTATGACAGTGCTTCTCCTTGTGATGCGTTGGAATAAAAATTCGGTTAGTTTTTTCTTAAATTTTGGTATTTAACAGATAGTTAGTGATACCTATGCACCACAGACGATTAAGTGGGATACCTTCTTAGTAGTATCAACAGCTCTCTTCAATTGGCGATTCGGCTGTTTTAATAGTCTTTGGACAACACATGATTTCTCATAGAAAGATTATAAATTGTTGAGAATTGCATTGGGCAGCGCATCAAGGCTTTCCAGGATTGACTATTTTCAGACATTTATAGTTGGTATTAATAAACACCTCAAAAAAGTTTATGAGAGGAAGCAACGTTTGTATAACTTAATATCACAGATATGTGCATTTGAAAAACGTCAGGAAGTGATCAAAACAAATTGTTCTTTGAGAAAGGCTGCTGCTAATTTTTGCTCAAAGCCAACTATTATCGGTACTCAGGCTCGAATTAAAAAAAAACTGTGTCGTTCGATTTATCTTCATGAGGCTATGAATTGAAATGAGTTAGAAAAATTTCCCTGACATTTGGTAGCCAACATTTTCAAATCCCTTTGATACTTTTGATGGTGCGAAAATTTTAATATGCAAATATCAAATATCAATACACAAATATCAATTAAATTATGTCGATTAACGTCAGCAATTGATGACGTATTAAAATTGATAGAAAACTACAACAAATAATGCTAAGAAAGACCAACATTAAAAAATGATCATACAGCCATAAATCTGCAATCTTAACGAAGGCACTCCACATAGGCAGATTAAATGGACAGGACCCATATTTGTAAAATTCAGGCCGTATGTGCGTGAATGAAGTTCTGGTGAACTTTATGGATCATCACCCAAATCCAAATGCTTTATTTCAGCAGGATAATACTTCAATACATGTGCCGGGAGCCTGTCGCGGATGGTTTCGTTATAACAATTTAAGCTTTTAGAGTGGCCAGGAAGATCACCCGACCTGAATCCGATATCGAGACACCTGTTCCGTTTAAGTTGGTACTCAACAGTTTGAGAGAGTTGAGCAGATAAGAAGGCTAAAGGAATGGTCCAAAATCTCACTGAGTTCCAAAAACATTTTTTTAATTATCAGCAAATCTGGATGTTGAACACATTATTAATTATTATTTTCATGCTATTTCAACATATATGTATACCTTTAATCGAATTTCGCACCCTAACATTAACATTAACATAAAAAAATAAAAATAAAATTAATACAGAATGTTATATTAATGTTACAAATTTTATTCATTTTTTATGACGTGAATTTTAAAACAGATACCTTTTGTGGAACAAAAATAAAATGTTAAATTTTATTTTCAATGTTATAAGATAATAATTAAGTGCCTTCAATCGAAATGTATGCCTCGGGAAAGAAGCTTAAAATCATCACTGATTTTAACGTAATTGCAATGACGATGAAGAAGAAAGAGCTCCCATTGCGAGTAGCTAGATGGGCGATCTACTTGCAAGATTTTGAATGAGTTCGAACATCGGTCAGGTACAAAAATAAGGCACGTCGATGTATTGAATCATGCTGTGTATAGTGTATAAAACTTCCAGATTATTAAATACTGGATGGTTACATTTATCATCGTAAGGATTTCATTGACGTTAGTTTTGACAAGCTAACCATTATTTTTGTGCCCCAGTCTTTTGCAAAATAGTGTAAGTTGTTCAACTTGTGACCATACATATTCTGCACACTGTGGAATAGCCAAATAACTTGAACGAATACGGCCTCGGATAGTTGTTGAAGTTCGTAACTACATTAGTGAGCACTATATATGTAAGACTACTAAATGCTACACTCAATATCTCAAACCTCATATGTGTTACAAGCGGGAGACAATTTCAGCGGTTATATTCTAACTTCATTAGTCCGTTTCCTCGAGCGCAGAATGGTTATATTGAAATTTTATTTTTATTTTTTTATCAGCTTAGATAATTCTTCAAGGTTTACCTGCGTGAAGCTTGTTAAAAGGTTCACCTCTAACGTAGTCATCAAGTATCTGAGGAAATCTATATTATAATATTTTGGGGAACCAGAAATGGTCGTGAGTAACAACGATACTCAGTTTGTTCTTCCCCTGCCATTTGACGAACAAACATGGATCCTGCTTCGTGGGCTCTAATCCAACTTCTTGTAGCTTCATCGTGAGTCTACAATACCAACGCAAACCAGACTGGCGTAATCCGTATAACGCCTTCTTTAACAAACATACAGGCTTTTCATTGACGACAGCGTCGCCCGCCATTCCGCTGTTGTCTTCATGGACTCTGCTCGGGGTGAATAATGCTTCGTTCCAATTGATCTGCCCGATTCCAACTTTTCCATGAAATCATTGAAGCTCTCTGGCACCTCCATATAAACGCTCTCTTCGAGCTCGCCGTTTAGGTAGGCTGTGACCACGTCCATTTGATGAACCTCCATGTCAAGTTCCGCTGCCATGGCCACCAAAAGTCGGACTGATGTGAATCGTGCTACAGGTGAATATGTTTCATGAAAATCTTCTCCAGGCCTTTGTGCATATCCTTTAGCAACCAATCGAACTTTATTTTTTCCTGAAATGGTCCCATTGTCTTTTGTCCGAAACACCATTTTGCAACATATAATCTTTCGATCCTTAGGGCGTTCCACTATCTTCCACGTTCCGTTGTGTACCTGTGCCAGAAACTCATCTTCAATTGCCCTAGTCCAACTAACGCTGTCCTTGTGGCTTTTCGCCTCTTTCAGTGTAGTTGGATCATCTGTCGCAGCCATGTATGCACTTTCGCACTCCTCGAATGTCTCGCTTGAGCTGCTCTGCTCGTCGTTGCTGATTACTTGTGCTGGTGGTTGATATATTTTCCGTGGCTTACCACGCTGGCCTGTCCCCTCGATCTTGGGACGCCCTCTGCCACATTGCTGCTCAACTATCTTCTGCTTGGGTCGCTCAACTGAACTGTTATCGTCGCTGTTAGATCCATCAGAAGGTTTACTCGTGATATTGATGTCGAAATCTCCGTTTGAGTTTTGATCACGTTCGTTAGAACTCAGCGTACTCACTTTTAAAACCTGGAACATTCAAGAACTTGACATCTTTGCTGACTATTACCTTACGCTTCTCAGGTAAATCTAATCGATATGCCTTCGATGTATTTGAGTAGCCGACCAGTATGCATTCTTCCGATCTTGATTCAATTTTATCCTTATTTGAACCCTTTATTAATGCATATGCCTTCGTACCAAATATACGTAAATTCGACACTGTAGGAATTTTCTTCGTCCAGTAAGTATGGGGAATCTCGAAGGATAGACCCTGCGTTACACATCTGTTTATGATGTAACATGCTGCATTTACTACTTCTGCCCAAAAGGATGGCGGCACACCGGATTGCTCCATCATACAGCGTGCCATCTCGACCAGGGTACGATTCTGTCTCTCAGCTAAGCCATTCTGCTGTGGAGTGTGTGGTGTGGTAAGGCGTCTCTGGATTCCGTTCACCTTCATATACTTGTCGAACTCTTTGTTGCAATACTCAGTCCCGTTATCTGACTGAAGTACTTTTATCTTCTTACTTGTGAAGTTTTCTGCTGTAGCTTTATATGCTTTAAAAGCTTCAAATAACTCTAATTTCTGTTTAAGAAAGTGAACTACACAATAGCGCGAATAGACATCTATAAAAGTAGCGAAGTATTTACATCCTCCCAGGGATTGCGTTCTCATTGGGCCGCATACATCGCTGTGAACTATTTCCAGTAGTTCTGTCGTCCGATTTTCGTTTCCACTTTTATAAATGCTTGCAGTTTGCTTTTCGCTTATGCAGATTTCACATTTCGACAATTTTCCATTCTCGCACATTTTCATGCCGTAGGCTTTACCACTTTTAGCCATATTTTTCAAATCGCTTTCATTCAGATGTCCCATTCTATAATGCCATAGATCAAGGTCGTTTTGACCACCATACAATACACTATTCACTTGATCCTCTTCGCCATTCAAGTAATACAAGTTACCGTATCTTTGCGAACGTAGCCAAACTTCGTTATTTTTCATAACAAGTGCTTCATTTTTCCGAAAATGAACTTTAAAACCATTGTCTGTGATTTTGGAAACCGACATCAAATTTTGGCGCAAATCCGATACGTACAAAACATCTTTCAACGTTAAGTCAACTCGTTGCTGTTGTTTCTTAACTGTGACTTTAGCATTACCAGTACCACTAATCCGTGTGGTCTTATTGTTGGTCAAATGTAAACTCTTTTCGACTTTTGCAATATCGGTGAACATGCTCTTATTTGAACTCATGTGTGCCGTGCAACCGCTATCGAGGCACCACAAGCCATTTTTCTCATCTGCAGAAAAGGCCATCTCTAACGCGTTTAGCGGAAGTTCCTCGTTTTCTGCTGTACCCGCACTGTTCTGTTCGTTCGTATTGCGTTTCATATTCTTCTTTGGGTTGCTTCGACAATTTCGCGCGAAATGTCCAACCTTGCCGCAGCTGAAACATTATCTGTCTTCACGCTGCACTTTATCGATTTTTCTTTCTTTGATATTTCTTTCTACATCTTTCCGACGATTCGCGAACATTGCGTTTTGTTCTTCGCGATTTTCTTTATTTGCACGCGCTTCTGGCTCTTCAAGAATTTTAACGCGAAGCACATCGGGACGGGGCAAGTCATCTCATGCTTCCATCGCACATCTGAACATTTCGTAAGAGTCAGGCAAACTATATAGCAATAAGATTACTAACAAATCATTTCCAATCACGACACCTATTTTTTCAATTTTTTTCACTGCGTCTAAAAATTAATTTACATGCTGGCGCGCACTAGCGCCCCCGTTCATTCGCGACAATGCCACTCGTTTCAGCAGGCTTACTTTTCGCACTGGCCCCTTTGATTAAAATGTCTCCTGCAATTTCAGCCAGTATTCTTTTGCCGAATTACAATCTTCAATTATAGCCAATTCCGATGGTCTAATCGATAATAATATGTCCGCGCGCGCCTTTTCATCGTATGTTTTCCATACTGCTCGATCTGCCACATTTTCTGGGCAAGTTTTTGTTCCATCGACATATTGCCATAGTGTAAAGCTTGGTAATCTTAGCCCCATTTTCGCTGTAAGCATAGCTCGTGCAACTGGCAAAGCTTTCAATCCATGGAGCTTTAAGCATAAGCTTTCCGCTCTCAACTTTTAAAACAACAAAAATGTTATATATTGTTGTGGGTATTTTTCTGTGCCTTACTGATTGTATTTTAAAAATTGCGTGCTTTGTGTTGTGTGGTGCCAACAAAGAATAAGCTTCCCTATTGTGTTGGTTTCACAGAAAAACGGAAAGAAACGCATATCTATGAAAACGCAATTTAAATGAAAAAATAGTTCGACAATAATTTTCCAATGATGCAGATGGAAAGCGTAATAGATAAGCTACAGGAGTAATGGTTTTCACGACGTTGGATTTGACGAATGGTTATTTTCATGCACCAGTAGAGCCACAATCGTCGAAATACACATCGTTTGTTACGTCGAATGGTCAGTATGAATTGTTTGTACCATTTGATACAACCTAAGCTATTAGTCGATTCATAATGGCGTCATGCGCGAATTGAATAGGAATGCCGA
>JAWNMP010000169.1:0-10807 GCA_035043875.1 Drosophila paucipuncta
GATATAACAGAGGAGGGGCAAACAATGCAGCCCACCTTCGTTGAGCTCGTTGCCGAGGAGCCCATTGCTGAGAAATGGGAGATAAGAATTTTTTTATGTTGACGATGTGCTAGAAAATTCACCAGAATTTTTAAACTTTATTGAAAATATTTAATAATAATAAATAGAAATTATCTTAATACTAAGTCAAATCAAATTGTATTTCATATTTAATTCCCATTTAAATAAAAAACCATTTTAAAATTATTTATTTTAACATATTCCACACATACATACATACATACATATACACTTTATTTTCAGCTTCATGATCTTGATGTTTATCTTCTTCTTTTTTTATACAGGTAGACCCTACATTTTCAGCTTTCATAAATTAAAATAAAAGAGACACTTTGTACTTCTTTTTGGTTTTAAATATTCATTCATTTATTTATTTTTTTCTTCTTAGTTTTACTTACATTTTATTTGTTTATTAATTAATTAATTTAATATTTATATATTAATAATAATCTATAATTATTATAATAGTTATATTTATTTCCCTTATATATTTATTAATTCTTTTTTTTTTTTTTGTATTCGAATGTTTCATTTCTATTTCTGCGTATATTCATATATTTCGGCAGCGAGTTTGATATTAAAGTGTTAGCATACTTTTGGGATGTGCTTTAATTTTGGTTAGCAACTTAAAAGCCCGCTCAAAACTCTTCCGATCATTGTAAGGGCGATCAAAGTTGAGTGAGTTTTTTTTATCTATGTCTTTCCCATCACCAAATTGAGAGAGTTTTGCACTTGTAATTTTACACTTTTTCACATTTAATTATTGCTGCTTACTAACAATAAAATTTAAACGAAAGTAAGGTTAGGGATCAGATGCACTTACTTGATCTTTTGTAGGCGGAGCTTCTGATAGGCTTGAGAGGTCAATTGATCAGGGTTACATTTAAAAAGACAATTTTAATGCTGGCGAGCGTTTACTTTGTTTTTCGTTTCTTCATTCATATTGTTTTTTTTTTTGTTAATATAATTTGTTTGCACCAATTAGACTTAATATGGTTAATATTTTGATTTCACTTTATATGGACTGTGATAATGGTAATAATTAATAAATTTAATTTTAATTAGTTATTATTAAATTTTGTTTTTCTTTATAGTACAAATAATGATTAAAAACATATTCAATTCACTATTAAAAATGAGTTAAGGCTATGTAAATTGTATGTATATACGGATCGCTTGATGAATCGACACTGTAGACGTAGGGGAAGCCTCAATACTCTCCATACCACTGTGGTGCAGCGGTGACTGTGCCGTGTTGGCGATGGCGGTTGGCGCTGGAAAACTCTACTTGGCTGTGCCATCGGCTGATCAGCCGATCAGTTACGTGACAGAAACATACTAGTTTTTCAACAGTTAAATCAGTCACGATTTATTATCATATTTACATATATTTAGTGATAATATATTTATTATAGTTATTTAAGTTCATAGTATTTTTTCATTTAACGGCAAATCATTGTAGCTGATTTCACTAAGGGTTATTGCCGATGAAATTTAGAATATATTTTCCCTACGAAATAATTTTTATTTGTTTGCCGGAGGCACTTGCCCACCAAGAATTTTTGGAAAAAAACCCAAAGTCGATGGACGCAACGACTATCCTTTCGGCGGACCCCAAAGAGGGCAGCTATCACAAAAATGTTTAATCAACTTACCAAAAGGGCTCGACATTGTACTATGTCTCATAGAGGGCGTCCAAAAGCTCGGCTTAAAACCAAAGCATAATCAAAGCTAATCGTAGGCATAGCATTTTATTAGCTGAAAGCGCACTACACAGCGAAGAGAGTTATAATAAACCTGATACAGTTAGTAATGAGACTATAATCAAACGAATAAAATAACTGCTGAGATCTTTAATCTTAGTTTAAATGATTTAGAACGTCAGAAAAAGCTGGATAAAGCATTTGGACCTACTAAAAAAAGTGGACAAATTAATTTGGGGAGTTCTAAATATCTATTTACCACAATAAAATTGAGCTGGAATCTGGTGAAAAGTGGAATCTTACTCCTGGATTATACTCATTGATTTCTTGAAAGATCCTAAAGGTTATGATGGGTTTGGATGTAAATCAAATTTTATCAAAAATCAATGCCATAGAAAATCATCTAAATGAGATCTTTAATAGACTTAAACTAGCTCACAGGCAGCTGGTAACACTAATCATAATAATAAAATCATTTCGATAGTTCGAAGAACTAGTTGAAGCCCTGAAGAAAAATTATTATTATATAAATAATACTGTGATTAACAATAATTTAGTATATTAAAATGCCTCTTGACAAGTTTGGTCACATCTTCTCAATAAGCAATGAAAAAGAAAGACCAAACAAACGTCTTAAGAATGTGGGTGAACCCTTGGAAGATAATGATGCGTTACTAAAGTATTTTCAGAAAGAAACGTAGAATAAACAATGGAGAGATTTGAAAATCTTTTAAAAGGAAAAGATCAGTCGGATCAGAAAACAATAAGTGAAATATCATTTACAATTCTTCATGAAATTAATAAAAATAGAATTGAGGTGGAAGAACTCTTGAAAAAATCAGGAAGTTCTTTACAAACGAATTTTAATTCGCAAATAGACTCATTAAGAAGTTTATTTAACGGTGAAAATCAAAATATAAGTTTAAATATAGACTCTTTAAGATTCGATAATAAAATAGATAAATAATGTGTCTTGTGTGTGTGATGAGTTATAATCTATAGGAGCCTTAACAAGTTCGGACATTCCTCAAATGAGCGGAATAAAGAGAAACATAATTTCCACTTTGTGGAAGACTATACGGAAAATGGTCAACAGACAATTACTAAACTGTTTAAAAATGTGTCTGCAGACAGCACTTTTCGAAAGGAAGCAGGCCTTGTTCTTGTTAAAAAAATAAATAAAATAAATAAATAAATAAAAATAAAAGTTAAGGTAAAGCTAACTATGGAGAAAAATAACTAAAAAGATAATCATGAGTAGGAGGAATTTAATAGAGGAATTACATGCACCAGCTCGTAAAAATTTTAAACGCCGAAGAGTTATTATGAAGGGAATCGATGATCATTGGCAAGCAGACTTAGTAGAAATGCGACAGTACTCATCATCGAATAAAGGATATAAATTTCTATTGACAGTTATTGATACGTTTTCGAAATATGCATGGGGACAAGCATTGAAAACAAAATCTGCGAAAGAAGTTGAACGCGCATTCTCGGGTATACTTAAGGAGAATCGAATTCCAAAGAATTTACAGACGATGATGGAAAAGAATTTTTGAATATAGACTTTAAGAGTTTGTGTAGAAAACATAACATCAATCATTACTCAACTTTTAGTGGTCTTAAGGCGTCAATTGTTGAGCGTTTTAATAGAACGCTTAAGGAGATGATGTGGAGAGAGTTTAGTTATAATGGAACATATTGTTGGATTACAATTTATAAGCAATTGATAAATGAGTACAATCGAAAACATCATAGAACAATTCAAATGAGACCTGTTGATGTAAATTCGTCGAATGAGAACAAGTTGTTGAAAACTGCCTACAATCGTATAAAAATCTTCAATGGTAGTAAATTTCATCTTGGTGATTATGTGCGTATTAGCAAGCATAAACATACATTTGAAAAGGGGTATACACCGAACTGGACAACTGAAATTTTAAAATAAAACAAATACAAAATATAATCTGAGCACAAGGGCATCAAGGTTTCTATAATGAAGAGTTGAGGAAAACAAAATTTCCAAACACTTACTTGATTGAAAAGATAATAAAATAAATAAATAAGTTTTAGTCAAATGGCTTGAGTGCTCAAATGATCAGAACTTTTGGATAAATATCAATGAAGTTCTATAAAAAAATAAAGTTTTAAAAGTGTACATGTACGTACTATTATTAGATTAAAATTAAATAGTACGTGTACGTACTATTAATAGATTAAAATTTCATGAAAAGTATTGATTTGTGATGAGCCTGTCAGTAATTTCCTTTAAACATTTCGGACATGTGCATTAAGGATTTCGGTACTCAGTATAGTAGCGAATTTCGGATACAAAGAACGTCTTGAATACAAGTATCTCATTCAAAAAGATGTCGAGGAACATTCAACAGCTGTCAACTTTATGGACTATGATGATAATTCAATGGATTTTCATTTGGGACAACTGATAACCTTGCCGATTCCAAATAAAGAAACATGGGAATCCGAAGTCACACTGAGCTCGTAATGGATTGAGCCCTAGAAATTTCTCCCAGAGAGAAACGGAAAATCGAGGAGGAGGAGGGACGCTTATAAACACAAGAAGCAAAGCTTGAAGACCCGGAAACCAACATCCATATAACAGAGGAGGGGCAAACAATGGAGCCCACTTCGTTGAGCTTGTTGCCGAGGGCCCATTGCTGAGAAATAGGAGATACGAATTTTTATAGCTGACGATGTGCTAGAAAATTTACAGAATTTTAAACTTTATTGAAATATTTAATAACAATAATAATAATAAATAGAAATTATCTTAAAACTAAGTCAAATCAAATTGTATTTCACTTGATTCCATAAATACCATTATAAAATTATTTATTCTAACGTATTCCACACATACATACATACATTATATTATTATTATTATTGGCGGGTGAAACTGCACGCGACCTATTTGATATATATGCCTTCAGAGCTTATAGCTCTTCCATCAGTCCCAACTCTCTCACAAACGTGAGGATCTTTGTTAGGTTGAGGTCTACTATGTCTTCACAATTCAAAACATCCTAGGATGCTGCGTCTTCATCTAGTACATACATACATATACACTTTATTTTCAGCTTCATGATCTCAAATGAAAATGCATATTTATACAACCTAAAATCTTGTGTTTATCTTCTTTTTTTTTACAGGTAGACCCTACATTTTCAGCTTTCATAAATTAAAATAAAAGAGACACTTGTACTTCTTTTTGGTTTTAAATATTCATTCATTTATTTATTTTTTTCTTCTTAGTTTTACTTACATTTTATTTGTTTATTAATTAATTAATTTAATATTTATATATTAATAATAATCTATAATTATTATAATATTTATATTTATTTCCCTTATATATTTATTAATTCTTTTTTTTTTGTATTCGAATGTTTCATTTCTATTTCTGCGTATATTCATTCATATATTTCGGCAGCGAGTTTGATATTAAAGTGTTAGCATACTTTTGGGATGTGCTTTTAATTTTGGTTAGCAACTTAAAAGCCCGCTCAAAACTCTTCCGATCATTGTAAGGGCGATCAAAGTTGCGTGAGTTTTTTATCTATGCCTTTCCCATCACCAAATTGAGAGAGTTTTGCACTTGTAATTTTACGCTTTTCTCACATTATTGCTGCTTACTAACAATAAAATTTAAATGAAAAGTAAAGTTAGCGATCAGATGCACTTACTTGATCTATTTGTAGGCGGAGCTTTGATAGGCTTGAGATGTCAATTGATTAGGGTTATATATAAAAAGACAATTTTAATGCTGGCGAGCGTTTTACTTTTTTTTCGTTTCTTCATTCATATTGTTTTTTTTGTTTAATATAATTTGTTTGCACCGATTAGACTTAATATGGTTCATATTTTGAGTTCACTTTATATGGGCTTTGATAATTGTAATAATCAATTAATGTAATTTTTAATTAGTTATTATTAAATTTTGTTTTGGTTTTATAGTACAAATAATGATAAAAAAATATTCAATTCACTATTAAAAATGAGTTAAGGTTATGCAAATTGTATGCATATATGCAGGATCGCTTGATGAATCGACACTGTAGACGTAGGGGAGCCTCAATCTCTCCATACCACTGTGGTGCAGCGGTGACTGTACCGTGTGCCGAGTTGGCGATGGCGGTTGGCGCTGGAAAACTCTACTTGGCTGTGCCATCGGCTGATCAGCCGATCAGTTCCGTGACAAAACATATCTAGTTTTTCAACAGTTAAATCGGTCACGATTTATTATCATATTTACGTATATTTAGGGATAATATATTTATTTTTATTTTTATTTTTTATTTTTTCGTTTAACGGCAAATCATTGTAGCTGATTTCACTAGGGTTATTGCCGATGAAATTTAGAATATATTTTCCCACGAAATAATTTTTATTTGTTTGCCGGAGACGCACTTGCCCACCAAGAATTTTTGGAAAAAAACCCAAAGTCGATGGGACTCGCACTAAAAAACCACAGCATAATCAAAGCATAATCGTAGGCACAACATTTATTAACTTAGGCAAGCGCACTACACAAGCGAAGAGAGTTATAATAAACCTGATACAATTAGTAATGAAGACTATAATCAAACGAATGAAATAACTGCTGAGATCTTTAATCTTAGTTTAAATGATTTAGAACGTCAGAAAAAGCTGGATAAAGCATTTGGACCTACTAAAAAAAGTGGACAAATTAATTTGGGGAGTTCTAAAATATCTATTTACGACAAAGAAAATTGAGCTGGAATCTGGTGAAAAGTGGAATCTTACTCCTGGACTATACTCTTTCATTTACTTGAAAGATACTAAAGAGTTATGATGAAACAGATTTGGATGTAAATCAGAATTTTATCAAATCAAAATCAAAATGAGTACAATCGAAAACACCATAAAACAATTTAAATGAGACCTGTTGATGTTAATTCGTTAAATGAGAACAATTTATTGAATACTGCATACAATCGTATAAAAATCTTCAATGGCAGTAAATTTCATGTTGGAGATTATTGCGTATTAGCAAGCATAAACATACATTTGAAAAGGGGTATACACCGAACTGGACAACTGAAATTTTTAAAATAAAACAAATACAAAATACCAATCCAACTACATACATACTGGAAGACTATCAAGGTGCAGTTCTGAAAGGAGGTTTCTATAACGAAGAGTTGAGGAAAACAAGATTTCCAAACACTTACTTGATTGAAAAGATAATAAAATAAATAAATAAGTTTTAGTCAAATGGCTTGAGTGCTCAAATGATCAGAACTTTTGGATAAATATCAATGAAGTTCTATAAAAAAATAAAGTTTTAAAAATGTACATGTACGTACTATTATAGATTAAAATTAAATAGGACGTGTACGTACTATTAATAGATTAAAATTTCATGAAAAGTATTGATTTGTGATGAGCCTGTCATTAATTTCCTTTAAACATTTCGGACATGTGCATTAAGGATTTCGGTACTCAGTATAGTAGCGGATTTCGGATACAAACGAACGTCTTGAATACAAGTATCTCATTCAAAAAGATGTCGAGGAACATTCAACAGCTGTTCAACTTTATGGACTACGATGATAATTCAATGGATTTTCATTTGGGACAACTGATAACCTTGCCGATTCCAACTAAAGAAACAGCTAACGAAGGGAATCCGCAATTCACACCAGAACTGAGTCCATCGGAATGGATTGAGCTCCTAGAAATTTCTCCCAGAGAGAAACGGAAAATTGAGGAGGAGGAGGAGGACGCTTATAAACACAAGAAGCAAAAGCTTGAAGACCGGAAACCAACATCGATATAACAGAGGAGGGGCAAACAATGGAGCCCACCTTCGTTGAGCTTGTTGCCGAGGAGCCCATTGCTGAGGAATGGGAGATAAGAATTTTTTTATGTTGACGATGTGCTAGACGATGCACCAGAATTTTTAAAACTTTATTGAAAATAGTATAATAATAATAATAATAATAAATAGAAATTATCTTAAAACTAAGTCAAATCAAATTGTATTTTCATCTTTAGATTCCCATTTAAATAAAAAACCATTATAAAATTATTTATTCTAACATATTCCACACACATACATACATACATTATATTATTATTATTGGGCGGGTGAAACTGCACCGCGACCTATTTGATATATTGTGCCCCCTTCAGGCTTATAGCTCTTCCATCGGTCCCAACTCTCACAAACGTGAGGATCTTTGTTAGGTTGAGGTCTACTATGTCTTCGAATTCAAAACATGCGCCCCTAGGATGCTGCTTCTTCTTCTAGTACATACATACATATACACTTTATTTTCAGCTTCATGATCTCAAATGAAAATGTATATTCATACAACCTAAAATCTTGTGTTTATCTTCTTCTTTTTTTATACAGGTAGACCCTACATTTTCAGCTTTCATAAATTAAAATAAAAGAGACACTTGTACTTCTTTTTGGTTTTAAATATTCATTCATTTATTTTTTATTTTCTTCTTAGTTTTACTTACATTTTATTTGTTTATTAATTAATTAATTTAATATTTATATATTAATAATAATTTATAATTATTATAATATTTATATTTATTTCCCTTATATATTTATTTATTTTTTTTTTTGTATTCGAATGTTTCATTTCTATTTCTGCGTTTATTCATTCATATATTTCGGCAGCGACTTTGATATTAAAGTGTTAGCATACTTTTGGGATGTGCTTTAATTTTGGTTACAACTTAAAATCCCACTCAAAATTCTTCCGCTCATTGTAAGGGCGATCAAAGTTGAGTCAGTTTTTTTTTATCTATGTCTTTCCCATCACCAAATTGAGAGAGTTTTGCACTTGTAATTTTACACTTTTTCACATTTAATTATTGCTGCTTACTAACAATAAAATTTAAATGAAAAGTAAGGTTAGGGATCAGATGCACTTACTTGATCTTTTGTAGGCGGAGCTTCTGATAGGTTTGAGATGTCAATTGAAGAGGGTTACATATAAAAAGACAATTTTAATGCTGGCGAGCGTTTTACTTTTTTTCGTTTCTTCATTCATATTGTTTTTTTTTTTTGTTTAATATAATTTGTTTGCACCGATTAGACTTAATATGGTTAATATTTTGATTCACTTTATATGGACTGTGATAATGGTAATAATTAATAAATTTAATTTTTAATTAGTTATTATTAAATTTTGTTTTTCTTTATAGTACAAATAATGATTAAAAAAATATTCAATTCACTATTAAAAATGAGTTAAGGCTATGCAAATTGTATGCATATATACCGGCTCGCATGATGAATCGACACTGTAGACGTAGGGGAAGCCTCAATCCTCTCCATATCACTGTGGTGCAGCGGTGACTGTGCCGTGGCGAGTTGGCGATGGCGGTTGGCGCTGGAAAACTCCACTTGGCTGTGCCATCGGCTGATCAGCCGATCAGTTCCGTGACAAAAACATATCTAGTTTTTTCAACAGTTAAATCGGTCACGATTTATTATCATATTTACGTATATTTAGGGATAATATATTTATTATAGTTATTTAAGTTCATAGTTTTTTTTTTCATTTAACGGCAAATCATTGTAGCTGATTTCACTAAGGGTTATTGCCGATGAAATTTAGAATAATTTTCCCCACGAAATAATTTTTATTTGTTTGCCGGAGACGCACTTGCCCACCAAGAATTTTGGAAAAAAACCCAAAGTCGATGGGACTCGCACTAAAAAACCACAGCATAATCAAAGCCACATAATCGTAGGCACAACATTTTATTAACTTAGGCAAGCGCACTACACAAGCGAAGAGAGTTATAATAAACCTGATACAATTAGTAATGAAGACTATAATCAAACGAATGAAATAACTGCTGAGATCTTTAATCTTAGTTTAAATGATTAAGAACGTCAGAAAAAGCTCGATAAAGCATTTGGACCTACTAAAAAAAGTGGACAAATTATTTTGGGGAGTTCTAAAATATCTATTTACCACAAGAAAATTGAACTGGAATCTGGTGAAAAGTGGAATCTTACTCCTGGATTATCATTCTTTCATTTACTTGAAAGATACTAAAGGTTATGATGAAATGATTTGGATGTAAATCAGAATTTTATCAAATCAAAATCAAAATGAGTACAATCGAAAACACCATAAAACAATTTAAATGAGACCTGTTGATGTTAATTCGTTAAATGAGAACAATTTATTGAATACTGCATACAATCGTATAAAAATCTTCAATGGCAGTAAATTTCATGTTGGAGATTATGTGTGTATTAGCAAGCATAAACATACATTTGAAAAGGGGTATACACCGAACTGGACAACTGAAATTTTTAAAATAAATCAAATACAAAATACCAATCCAACTACATACATACTGGAAGACTATCAAGGTTCAGTTCTGAAAGGAGGTTTCTATAACGATGAGTTGAGGAAAACAAAATTTCCAAACACGTACTTGATTGAAAAGATAATAAAATAAATAAATAAGTTTTAGTCAAATGGCTTGAGTGCTCAAATGATCAGAACTTTTGGATAAATATCAATGAAGTTCTATAAAAAAATAAAGTTTTAAAAATGTACATGTACGTACTATTATTAGATTAAAATTAAATAGGACGTGTACGTACTATTAATAGATTAAAATTTCATGAAAAGTATTGATTTGTGATGAGCCTGTCATTAATTTCCTTTAAACATTTCGGACATGTGCATTAAGGATTTCGGTACTCAGTATAGTAGCGAATTTCGGATACAAACGAACGTCTTGAATACAAGTATCTCATTCAAAAAGATGTCGAGGAACATTCAACAGCTGTTCAACTTTATGGACTATGATGATAATTCAATGGATTTTCATTTGGGACAACTGATAACCTTGCCGATTCCAAATAAAGAAACAGCTAACGAAGGGAATCCGCAATTCACACCAGAACTGAGTCCGTCGGAATGGATTGAGCCCCTAGAAATTTCTCCCAGAGAGAAACGGAAAATTGAGGAGGAGGAGGAGGACGCTTATAAACACAAGAAGCAAAAGCTTGA